>CM035440.1:9876184-9881184 GCA_020310875.1 Ceratopteris richardii
AGAGATACACGTGCAATAATAGAGGCTATTTTTCCCAAGATCTGCATATGAAAGACTAGCCTACATGACTGATACATTTGGTCCTCGATTAAGTGGATCATTATAAGCATGCTCAAACCTTTCATATCTTGGAGGAGGCTAGCATGGATGATGATATCAAGGCTGCCAAGATAGCTGGAGCTCATAAATAAGCTACCCTTCAAATATGGCACACAGGTGGGTGAAAGAAGGGTCCAACTTCAAGATGGTCAAAACCTACTTCTAAGGGTCATTACAATATTACGAGTGGCACAAAATGAGGATCTTAGTTTGCATGCAAAAGGGATAGTAAAAGTGTAAATGGTAAAAGTGAAAGTAGAGAAATGACTGTTGCTACCAACCATTCAGGATGACTGCCTATTTTTGAGGATCCCGTTCAAGACTAGTGGCATATTTGATCTACCCCTTCAATTTTGGGCAATCAATCGGCGCATGATCAATGGACGTGAGGAATCGGCAAGGCCCTCTTGGCCTATTGGAGCCTATAAAAACAATGGACTTGTGTTCATTTGAGAGACACACATATACTTACATACGTACAGGGGTCCTCTTTTTGCACTCAGTGGCTATAAGCCTATTGTAGGAAGTCACTCTGTGGTGAGGATAAAGAGCGTGGGCTCCCCAGTGGAGGGCTAATAACACTCTAATGTGAAGAGAGCGGCTTGATTTTGTCATTCAGTTTGAGTTTGTGGTAGTTCATGCTCTTTCCCTTAGAGCAAGTCTTCATACTTTGTATTGATCAGTGCTAGTCCGCATTTGGTTGTTTTCATTGTACGGGTTGGACAAATCTCTTGTATTGATGTTGTTTAGTTTTGGAGTGGCATGTTAGCCTAGAGCATCAAATTTAGAGCATTTCTTTTGCCTATATTGTAATCATCTGTTCGAACTAAGGAGTGGTTTGGTCTTCCACTATTGTCATCTGTCATTAATATTATCCCTCAGTATTCACAACTCTGTGCAATTATTGATATGTGCCTGATCACAGAAGTGTTAAAGGGTATATTTCCCTAAGGAGAACCTCCCTTGAGTAGGTGAAGTATTGGAGTGCTTGGTGCATGCTCGTGTTAAAAGTAGATACCCCAGTACCTCCTCTACAGTTTGGCACACCCAGTGGGACTCTTGCATTTCTGTGAGAGGCCTTGAGGATAGTAAATAGTCCTTTTTTCATTATTTTTGCCCTATTGCATTTGCAAGTAGGTACATGATCCGTATGCGAGCACATAAGGAGCCTCTTCGTGTATGAAGGAGCCTTAACAAGACAACCATATCTTCGACTAGTGAACCTACCTCCCCTCTACCCTCCTTTAATTATCTATTGATTTGGGTGTGACACCACTGTCAAAGGAGGAGCATAGGAGAACATTAGATTTCTCCTCTGATACATCATAAGAAACACCTGTGCAAATGGAGGATCTCTCTCATTTACTCTCCAGACTCAATATCAAGTTCCCTACCTTCAAGGGACAAGCTTATGAGGATGCTGATGATCATGTGAAGAGGTTCATCTCCTTGTTCCGTGGACGAGGTCTGTAGAATAAAGAAGATGCAATGCTGGTACTCTTCCCATCCACATTGGAAGGCCTTGCTGATAAATGGTACAGTCAATATGCAGATGGCCATTTTGCTACATGGTAGGCTCTGAAGATGGCATTCTCAGAGACATTTCGACCTAGTGACTCCTTAGTAAGAGCTCTAGACCAGCTCGAGAATCTAAGGCTAAGATCAGATGAATCAATAAGATCAGGTGGGCAACTGAGGAAGGAACTGGAGGCATTGAGAATGCAACAAAATCAATAAGAAGAGAAGGTCTTGCCACCACTTCATCGTAGTAATGATGACGTAGCCCAAATTCATCGTGATTTAGAAGATTTGCGGACCACTCAGGATATAAGAAGGCAGATTTGGTGTACAATATGTAACAACAATGGACATTCCAATGCTAATTATCCTAACAAGGTAAGCTGACGATTTTGTGGAAAGGATGGTCATGAAGCTAGAGATTGTTACTACCTCAAGGGTACACAACAATGAGGTAACCCTCAAGCTTTGGATCATATTATGCCAGTACTTCAAATGCACCTAATAGAGAGGAAAATCGTATGACAAAGCCTAGATATAATAGGCCATTGATGTGTTATCGATGTGGTGAGTATGGCCATATGAAAAATAGATGTTCCCTTCTAGAAGATGCACCTCCCTGTCAGCATTGTCCAGAGGCTAAGGATCACTATACCAAAGACTGCCCGAGAAGCCATCCTGCTCCAATCCACATGATTGCAGTATCTCCACAAGAAGAAGGTATGACCACTCAGTCTTATGCTGTTTCATCCTCTACAATGTCCATGATGACTAGAGCCAGACAAGCGGCAACAATTCGTAGAGAGGAACAAGAAGGACTCCAGGATAAAGAGGAGGGAAAGAAGGTTGGATGGAAGGCCCAAGCAAATATTGAAGGAGCTTATGAAAGGATGGCTACTTCACTAAAGGATCATCCAACAAGTCTGCAAGAAGACACACATGAGGTAAAAATTGAGCAGATCTTGAAAGGTATTCATCACAAGGTTAGTCTGTACGAACTCATAAAGATGGATTGAAAAATAAGGAGTGACCTATTAAAGATCGTACACTTTGCTTACTTGAGCCAACCACCTAGCATAGATGGTGTCATGGTTGATTTTCCACCTGCACCCCTAGAAGACTACCAAAGCTCAAGGTTATCTGTTCTTATAAAGGATGAAGCTCTCATAGGTGTAATTATAGATGGAGGCTCTGAATCAATTTGATGCTAGACTTCACAATGAGGAAACTGAATTTTAACCCTACCAGGATGGCACCATTCACAGTTACCCTAGCAGATCAACATTGAGTTGCGCTAGTTGGCATTATTGAAAAGGTATTGATGATAGTACACGGTTGTCACTTTGTTCGGGATTTTGTTGTTATTGCACTTCCACAGGAGACTTCTTATCCATTACTCCTGAGAAGGCCTTGGGTGAGGCAAGAAAAAGCTTTGCAAGATTGGGGGAAAAACAAACTATGGATTTCAACAAGCCCCAATAGCCAACTGCAACTACATTTGGAAGAAGGATTCGAATCAGGGAAAACTATTGGGTATACTGTGGACACTCAGGTAATGCCCTCTCTACCCCAAGAAGAAGATACATTATTGAATTGGATGATGGAAAGCGCAGAGTGTTGCACGGTGGAAATCAATGAAATAGAGGAAGAAGTTGCAGATGAAGGAGTTTCCCGAAAAGGCCATGAGGTTCACAAGGCGTTGAAGAATGAGAGTTTGCAGGGGATTACGAATGTTGAAGGGGAAACAACTATAGAAGTTTCAGAAAAGGAAGGTTATGAGCCTGAGTGCAGAGAAGATCTCCCCTTTTCAGATATACCTCAAGGATGGACCAGAGAACATATTGCAGAATATAAGTTAAAGTCCACTCCTACATATAGTGGAGATGATTTCTCAAACAAGACTAGTCCTGAAACACTAGTTCAAGAAGTAAATCTAGGGGATGAAGAGAACCCTCAAGTAGTCCACTTGGCCTCTTGGCTATGGCATTATCCCCCTTTACTATAGAAAGCAACTTCTTTACTTTTTGCTTACAAAAATGTCTTCGCATGGTCCTACAAAGATCTAATAGGGATACCCGAAGAGCTTGGGTTACACCGGATACCCTTAGTTGAGGGAGCCGTGCCTGCAAGAAGTAGGCCGTATCGACTCAATCCAAAGTATGCAGAGGCGGTAAAGTTGGAAATTACAAAACTAGAAGAAGCACGTATAATTGTTCCACTAGAACATTCCAGGTGGCTTTTTTCTATGGTTGTTGTACCTAAGAAAAATAGTGAAAAAATAAGAGTCTGCGTTGATTTTCGTGCCTTAAATAAAGTGCCTCTTCAAGATGAATTTCCTCAACCCTTTACAGAGCAAGTACTTGAGGAAGTAACCGGTCACACTTTGTATAGCTTCTTGGATGGTTTTAGTGGCTAAAATCAGATAGTGATCCATCCTAATGATAGGGACAAAACAACCTTTGTTACTCCATGGGGCACTTATGTCTATACTCGCATGGCGTTTGGCTTGAAGTATGCACCAGCTTCATTTAATAGAACAATGTATTTGATATTGGGCAAATGGTTAACAACCTTTCTCCACATTTCCATGGATGACTTTTCAGTGTTTTCAAGCACAGATAGAAGAGAAGCAGTTCAAGATTTCCATGATCATTTGGAAAATCTAAAGGAAATCTTTGAGCAATGTCTCAAAACAAGTTTGAAGTTAAATCCTGCTAAATGTCATTTTTTGGTCACCAAGGGCACTCTTCTTGGTCACATAGTATCTGCTGAGGGGATAACGGTTGACCCTGCAAAGGTTACTGCTATTCTATCCATGCCTATTCCACAAAGCCCAAAGGAAGTGCAAAGTTTTTTGGGCCATGCAGGATACCATAGAAGATTCATATGAATGTATTCAGAAATAGCTAAGCCCTTGTCAAGGCTTACCAGTAAAAAGGTCCCCTTCTCATGGAGTGCTGAAGCTGAGAAAGCATTTTGTGAACTAAAAATGAGGTTATGTATTGCTCCACTTTTAAGTGTTCCTAACTAGTCATTGGAGTTTCATGTGCATACAGATGCTAGTCTCCATGGTGTTGGTGCAGTTCTAGCTCAACCATCATCACACAAGGTTGATAGACCTATCTCCTATGCTAGCAGATTACTCACCAAGGCAGAAAGGAACTACTGTACCACTGAAAGGGAAGGTTTGGCTATTGTATTTGCTCTTCAGAAGTTTTGGCATTACCTTCTCGGTGTATATTTTATAGTCATATGTGACCATCAACCCTTGAAGTACTTGATAAACAAACCTAGAGTGGTTGGAAGGATTTGGAGATGGTTACTCCTGTTTCAAGAATTTAACTTTGATATTCATATTAAGCCAGGAAGAGAGCACTACATGG
>CM035440.1:9886184-9996184 GCA_020310875.1 Ceratopteris richardii
GTACCTCCTCTACACTCCTCCGTTTGCAGTCTCACAATCGCACGAATTTTGGTCAGCATACTCAGCGTGTTTTTGAGATCAAAACTGGTTCGCTCTGTGGTGCTGAAATCGTGATCTGAGCTCGTTTAAGCCTTCGAACGCACTATCGTAGTGCTTGTGCAGGCTATTTCATCTTTTTGTGCCAAAGATATATACCAGTTTCTATTCGCTAGTATAAGCGTCTCAAAGTTTGCTATAGGTCTAGTGGAATTTGTCTGGGCAGTTCTGAAAGCAGTGATGGATTCCGTATGTTGGCTATTGAGGATAAGTTGGATGGTACCAACTACCCGTTATGGGCTTATATGATGCGACATGTGCTGGTTGCAGAAGGACTGTGGAACATTGTGTAGGGTGTTGAAAAATGTCCTATCACACTTGCAACTATTACAACTACACGTACTAAAGTTGATGCAGAAGGTGTTCAAGATTATGATATTCTGCATATTCCTGTTTGTGCTTTGATTTCTGCTACACCTACTGCAGAGTAGATTCATTGGGATGGTAGAGATGCCTGGGCACATGCATTGATAGCTTTGTCTATCAAACATGCCATTATTCCTCATATTCGCTCTTGCAGAACACCTAAAGATGCTTGGGATACACTTACCACATTGTAACAAGCTAGGAATGAGGCTCATGTTGCTTACCTCTGAAAATAGTTGGAGAGTGAACACATGAATGAAGGTGATTCTATGGACGAAGATCAAAGACTTGAAGGAACAGTTGATTTTTGTTGATGAGGTTATACCAGATAGCTCACTTGTGCAGACCGTTCTGAATGGTCTTCTTGATTTATATAAGAGTTTTGCTTCTACTCTTCGGTTGATGATGAAAGGCCTTATCATTTGAGGAGTTAGTCTTTGTTCTATTGCAGGAAGATCAGTCGAGGCAGAACATGTCCATTATGCGAGTTGCAGATCAAGCTTTCCTGGCTAGTCAGAAGGGCAAATGAAAATGGAGCTCTTCAACTAGTAAGCAGAAATCAGCTAATTCTACACATTCGAAGAAGGAAGATAAAGATGAGAAGAAATCAGAAAAGCAAAAACTGTTTTGTATGTTCTCTAAAGGGAATGATCATATCATAAAGAACTGTCCAAAACTGGTTGCTAAAGAGGCAAAGAAGAAACAAGCTGGAATGGTTGTTGCAGAGGCCTCTACACAAAAAACAGAGTCTGCTAATCTTGTGTAGGAAGAAGAATGGGCGTTTACTACTGTCTGCAGTTTTGGCCCATCTTCTCATGAGCAGTGCATGTCTGTAGTAGACTCAGATGTTTGGTGTTTTGAAAGTGGGGCAACCAAACATATTACCTCACAGCACAGTTTCTTCTCTTCAGTCGAGCTTGCCCCTATAGGGAATACTATTACATGTGCCAACAACTCCTCTTATCCTGTTATGGGAGTTGGTAAGATCATTTTGACTACTTCTAATGGTAGTTCTTTCACTTTTTCAAATGCTTTATTTGTGCCAGGGATCAAGAAGAACCTGTTATCAGTTTCTGCATTAGCTTAGATTGGCTTGGTTGTGAAATTTGTTGATGACAGGTGTATAGTTCATGATATGTCAAATGGCAATGTGATTATTGCTTCTGGCATTTTATGTCGTGGGCTGTATACGCTCATAGACTCTGAAAGATCTGCAAATGATTTGGCATGTGCAGTAAATGATTCTCAGGCTATGTCAGATGCAAGGCTTTGGCGTGCACACTTTGGTCATCTGAATTTTGCTAGTTTTCTACGTGTGCAGAAATCTGAAATGGTGTCCTCTTTGCCCAAACTTGAGGCACCTGGAAAACATGTTTGTGAAGGCTGTACTTTGGGCAAAATGCAGCATTTGTCCTTTCCAAAAGATGGTTCAGTTGGGGCTACTAAAAAATTATAACTTGTACATAGTGATGTCTGTGATCTTATGCAGAAACCTTCCTTTGGAAATTATCTTTACTTCGTGACTTTGATTGATGATTTTTCTAGGCATGCATGGGTATATCCATTGAAGGCAAAGTCTGAAGTGTTCATGTGCTTCAAAAAAGTTTTGGTTTTGGCTGAAAATCTGTCAGCATGTAAAATGGGCACCCTCTGTTCTGATCGAGGGGAGGAATATGTCTTCTGATTTTAGTGCATTTCTAGTTGACCATGGGATAAAACACCAGTGTACAGTGCCGTATACACCTCAACAAAATGGAGTTGCTGAACGAAAGAACATGTTACTCATGGAGATGGTGAGGTGTATGGTCAAGAGTCAGGCTTTACCACATAGTTTCTGGCTTGAGGCTATCATGTGTATAGCATATGTACTAAACATGTTTCACACTAAAGCGTTGTAGTCTATCACTCCATATGGGCTTGGCATGATTGAAAACCATTTGTTGCTCATCTGCATGTTTTTGTTTGTTTGATATATGCATTAGTGCATGAATAACATCGCAGAAAATTGGATGATAAAGAAGTAGAATGTATTTTTGTTGGATACAGTTCTGGAAATAAAGGTTATCGTCTGTATCATCCACATACTAAATGCATTTTGGTTAGCCGTGATGTTGTTTTTGTGGAAGATGCTATTCAGCCATTGCTTTCATGTACTAAGGAGAAATCTGTTAGCTCCAAAGATATGTATGATACTTTACTGCCTCTTTTCACAGGTGGAAAGTCTAGTGTTGGTCCTATTGAGGCCTCTTCTCAGCCTTTGCAGGTTTCATGTGATGATGCAAATCATTCCATTTCTGATGTAGATTTACATGATGCACTTATTGACGAGAGAGCTGATATTGAGCAGGCAAGAACTACGCCCAAATGGATGGTGCAAACCTTGCGTGACAGCAAATTAGATGCACCTGTGTCATATCATACTCGATCAAGCTCTCATATTGCCTCTTTTGCATCAGATTGCTATGCCATGGCTACATCTAGTCTCTATGATGAGACTGAGCCTGTTTCGTTTGATGAAGCACAAAATTCAAAAAATTGGATGGCTGCTATGCAATCTGAATATGATGCAATAATGAAGAACGGTACTTGGTCTTTATGTGACTTGCCTCCTGGCAAGAAGGCCATTGGCACTAAGTGGGTATACAAGCTTAAGCGTAAACCTGATGGTACAATTGATAGATATAAGGCTAGGCTTGCTGCAAAGGGTTATGCACAGGAAAGAGGCATTGATTTTGATGAGACCTTTGCACCTACATGCCGTATGACTACTGTTCGGAGCATCTGTGCACTTGTAGCCCATCATGGTTGGAACGTACATGAATTGGACATTAAAACTCCATTTTTGAATGGTGACTTGCATGAAGAGGTGTATGTTTTTTAGCCCCGTGGCTTTGTGCAAAATGGGCATGAGAACCAAGTGTGCAGGTTAAAGAAGGCATTATATGGTTTAAAGCAAGCACCACGTGCTTGGTATGAAAGGATACATGCCTATCTCATTGCACATGGTTTTGAGAACAATCCAACTAAAAGCACCTTATATGTTAAACATGCTAATGATGTACTTCAAATCATTGTGGTTTATGTTGATTACATGCTGCTCATTGGTCCTAATGAGAGGCATATTGCTAATTTTAAGGCTGATTTGCATGCCTCATTTGAGATGTCTGATTTGGGGCATTTGCATCATTATCTGGGCATTCAATTTATGCACGTTGATGGTGGAATGGCTTTGTGTCAAACAAAATATATTGACACATTAAGCGTTTTGGCCTTGACGACTGTAAGCCTATTGCCACTCCTATGGAGACAGGTTTACGATTGAGTCTTCATGGTGTTGGAGATGCATTTGATGCTGTTCTCTTTCACCAGGCTATTGGATGCTTGATTTACTTATGCATTACTCGGCCATATATTCAGTTTTCTATCTCAAAGATGAGTAGGTTTATGCATTTCCCATGAGTCAAGCATTGGCAAGCGGTTAAGCGTATCTTTCACTACTTGAGTGGTACTCGGCTACTTGGGTTGCTTTATCCCCAGGGGAGATCACTATTGCCAGATTTGCATGCTTTTTTTGACTCTGATTGGGCTGGTTGCTATGACACTCGTGTGTCCACTAGTGGATTTTGCTTCATGCTTGGTAGCTCATGTATATCTTTGTTGAGAAAGAAGGAGCCTACTATGGCCACTTTTAGTTGTGAGGCTGAGTATGGGGCAGGTTTCACAGCGACTGTTGAGTGTGTGGGGCCCAGATGCCTTATGGCTGATTTGGGTGTTGGTCAGTTTGTTGCCACCACCATCTTCACTAATAGTCAGAGCGCATTGGCAGTTGCGAGGAACCCTGTGTTCCATGCTTGCATTAAGCACATTGAGGTGCATTATCATTATGTTAGGGAGAGTTTCTCTACTGGGGAGATCAGCTTGGCATATGTGCCCATGGAGGAGAACATTGCAGACCTTTTCATGAAGGCTCTGCCTAGAGAGAAGTTTGAAGCTTTCCGCAAAGCTTTCGGCTAACTTCCTTTTGTGGAGTGATTTCCACATAGCTTCGCACTTCCGTATACATGAGTGCCAACTACTTGTTCACCCCATCACTCTTAGGGGGGATTTGTTGATATATTTAGGTAGTGATGTGTGTGAACACTCTAGGACCACCGGGGCACTTTTTTCCCTCTTTAGGAGGTTTTTTTCCCCCGGCTTGTATATACGCCTATTGCCTTAATGGGATACTTATCTTTGTACATTCTCTAGTAATACATTCAGTATTGTGTGCTATGCTCCAAGCTTCTTCTTCTTCCTTGTGTTGTTCTCGTGCTTCCACAAACGTCTATCTCCAACATGAATGCCCTGAGTGCTAAATGATATGTCCTTTTTTCCACTTTTTAATTAAAGGGTGTTCCTATGTAGTCAACGATGCTAATGGCCAAGGGAGCAAAGGGAGGCATGGGTGCCAAGGATGCCAAAGATCCCTAAGTTATACCATAGTTCTATGCTTTAATGGATGCCAAGAAGTAACTCAAACGAGTAAACCTAGGTGTAAACATAGACGTAAACTATACATTCAGGTTAAGGACTAGAATTGAAACCAAAATAGAAACAACAACTAGAAAATGCAAGAGAAACAAGAAGTAGAAGTGGTAATCATGCCACTTTTGAAAGCAATTACACACAAACATGGTCATGTATAACACTCATGCTCTCACTCCAAACATAGAGTAAACGGCATATCACCGTCTTGCGTTTGAATTAGAGTTTGTCTACGGCACCTTAAAAATGTTTGTTTGTAGCTACACTTGCACGTACTGATCGGGCGTTTGACAACTCGCACTGTTGTCCGTGTGCAGGAGAGAGCGGGTGGCGTAGATGAATATCAACTGTATTATCTAAAAACCCATGATGATAGTGAATAGCATTTTGTTGCGTATGAAGGCAATGGCTTGGTCGGGCTCTTCGCCTCTGTGATGGGGGGCGAGGGTTTGACTCCCTTTGGCCCTAGTTGATGCTCTCCATGCATTCGCATTTGGTTTGGGATGGTTTTCTTGAAGCAGAGTTATGACTTCAATTTTTTAGCATTGCCAAATGCTAATAGCCTCTAAGTTTGTTTTTTTGTTTTATAATAAAGAAGGTTCGACTGAGGCCTACTCCCCCGACTTTAACTTCGAAATTGCAATTGTACAAGAAAGGGCTTAGTATCCATGTGTGTGTTCACTTTCAAGGAAAGATGAGGTGCAGCTTTTCTTAATTCTATGTGCGCATTATACTCTATCATCATAACTCATGTGTATCTAAGTGCATTGCACTATGGACAGAGCAGATATGAATTCAGAGGCGATATGGATTCGATCTTTAAACATTCTTCTACAATGAAGTGTTTGCGCAATTACTCTTATTGATGGTACTATTTACATGAGAAAAATTGAAGGTCCTTTACAAAAGAGCTTAGCAAGGGAGGACTCAAAGATTGGATGACATATATATAAACACATGTGTGTCTTCACTTTCAAGGAAAGATGACGCCCAGTTTTTTTTATTCTATCTTCGCATTATAGTCTATCTTCACATGTGTATCTAAGTGCATTGCACTATGGACAGAGCAGATATGAAGATATGTACAGGAAACTATTTCATGTTGAGGAGCTTCCTCTCAGCGTAAACAAGCTGATTACCTGAAGAACTTTTCGTTATCAATAGAGGGTCTTCTAAATGAGCGCGTCCTCGAGGTCGCTCTTTGTGATGTCCATTCATGCTCGTTTCGCATTTTATTATTTAGCTCAGCTAGGTTCAGTTAGTTGATAGTGTTGTCTCCATCTCAACTCCACCCGAGAGCAATCTCTCATTCTATGTCATCTTTTTGGCGATTGTAGTTGATTGATGCACTAAAAAACATGCCTTTTGGAGCACATTTCGCATTTGATGAACGGAATCCAACTTTTCTCATCAACAGTGCTTGGAAAATTCAATGAGTGAACAAGGAACGTGTAAATCAGTGACGATCTGCTCTCTCGCTTCTTGAAGATCTTTGTAGACTGTGGCGAACTGTTCTAGTCATCGCTGCTAACACAGTTATTGACACTGGATAACGTCTTCTTCCTCTCTAGACCCTCCGCCTATGGCTTCCTACAGTTTTACTCACTGCTCTCACTACACTTCTTTTAGAACTAGCAGGTGCTTGCTAAGGCTTCTTCGGCGTCGCTGTTCGTGGGTTCTTCTGTTCTTCACCGACACGAAATCCTTTCTCGCTCTGTAATCACTCCTAGGTATCTAGGGTTGAGCTAGTTTACTTGTAAATATTTCCTTAAATCTTGCTTAAAATAACGGGATGAGTCGTTCCCTAGTTCTTAGAACCTATGGTAAGACCTTCCCAATCCCAGTTCCTGATGCGCACCATGGACATGCCAAATGCAAGGTCTCATACAATCTTGTTAAGCAATGGCCAATGAGTCTTTGAAATAGTTAACCGAAACTTCAATAACCAAGTCAACCGATTAAATCTATGCAAAAGGTGGACAAGAAAAAATTCGAACTAATCTGGCTCTTGAAAATATTCAAGGGGAAGATAGACTACCACCTATTAGTGTAATGTGATGAAACCTAATGCAGTAAAAAAACAAACACCCAATGATTCACACAAGCTCAATGGAGCATCAAAAATCCATGGCGATAGATACACTACAACAGATTGATGGTATACCGAGGTTTTTACCGAAGAAAATGAATGCGGCTTTATTTGCCGCGACATCGGTGTAAAGGTCGATATGCGCGTCGGTACCAAAGCATCAGTATAAGCATTGGTATATGCATTGGTATATGCATCGGTATATCCGTTGGTAATACCGACGCCCATTCCGAGGCCACTGCTGGGTGTTCCGTCACGTATACTGTCGGCTGTTGGGTGTACTGACGCTTATTCTGATGACATTACTAGAAGTACGATCGCGTATACCAACGACCATACCTACAAATTTTTTTTTGGGTAGAGTGTGTTGTCTTTTGCTATAGCAACATTACCATGATGTTGCGTAACAAAAGACAATACACTCTGCCCAAAAAAAACCAAGTACATGTGATGTGTACTCCAATGTCAACCGAAATATGATTTCATGAAATAGAGTATTATTGGACACAAAAGAGATAATCAGAATGAACCATGAACCATGTACAAAAGAAGTTATATATTTCAATAATGAAGCATGTACAAGAGTGTGGCAAACCACTGTCATATATGATGCTTTTACAAAATGTGGCAAAGCAATGCATTGCCATATGAAAATCAAATACAAAATTTTTGTGTTCCAGTGCCATACACATGCAAAGAACGTTCCATATCAACAGTCTTGCAACAAAGAACATTAATGGAATGAGATAAATTCACATGAAAATTACAAACAACAAGTAAACACCAAGTTTATAAATTAATTACCTCATCGCAAAGGCTCCCATGAAACGACCACACTGCGTACCTCCAAGTCCTCCAATAGTGCAATCAACCCATAATGATATCCGTAAGACTCCTCCATTCGTGTTGGAAAGGATGACCCATTGCCAGCTCCTGAAACAAATATACAAAAGATTAGAGGAACATACGTGAGAAATTTAACACAAATAAATTCAATAAATGAAATGGTACTTACAAACTCATGACGCATCGTGCCATATTAATTGCTACCCAAATGTGATGGTCCAACCGTATCTAAACGTGTGGCTACGGCATCTCGCTGCTGGCAATATCGGTCAGGAGTCTGCTGCTGCTCGTCACGAATCACGTCCCACTCCTCAGCATCTAACCATACAGGATTTGGTAAGCCTGCTCTGAAAGCATCACGAGCCTCGGATCCTCGAAGGGACATAACCTCACGTGCAGTGTGTAGAATCCACTCTGAATTGACAAGAGACTGTCCATCGGTTGGTTGAAACTCTTGATAAATCGTCTGTGTGATATAATTCTTCCGATCTTTATCCTGTTCACTCCATTTCAGCATGAGAGAGTGTCCAAACTGGATGGAGCAAAGCTGTCATATGCATGCATGCATTGCTTTGCCAGCCACATCCATCACCGGAGCTCCATCTTGGATACTATACACCTTGGAGTCATCATGGTCATGAGCACCCCAAGGTGTACGTGGTGTACTGCGTGGCGTACCTACATCTGAGATACTCATCCTAGGAGTAGAAGTCGGCGACACAATGTTCGTCACAGTGCCTCCACAACAGCCGCCTCCTCTGCCTCCAGACCTACCTGTAGATCCACTCCTAGAACCTCCTGCTCTAGAGCATGACCTCGATCTACGAGACGGGCCAGAACCTGTATCGCACTGAGGTGTCAAATACACATGTCTACTAGTAGACCCCGTAGGAGATGGCTGAAAAGATGGTCCTGGTGGAGTCACAAAGCTAGGAGACATACCTCCTACAGGAGTAGCACCACCCACAAGAGTGACACCAGCAGGAGTGACACTGGCGGGTTCTTCCTTTTGCAAGTTCTTCCTCTTCTTGAGAGATATCTTAACCCGCTGCCTTTGCTTGTGAAACCGCTGTATCTAGCCATTTTCTCGTTGGAAAAGGTGGAAGAGGTCAAAGAATTTCTGGAAGAGGCAAAAATCGAGTGGAATGATTTCTTTGAAACTGAGATCTTTCCTTTGCGTTAGTTTCCTTAACAAGCTCATATCTTTCTAACCACTTCTGCATAGGCTCAGAGTTAACTATGCAAAACTTCATTGCCTTCGCTCTGAAAGCTGCATCCATTTTTCTCTGCAATCCTTTACCTTGTGGTTCATCGCCTACGAGACAAACATCTTCATCATTGCTCCGTAAGCAAGGCATTTCGGGATCCAACATACGTAGAAACTCAGTTATGAATACAAGAGATTCTTGTATAAGCCATCCCTCTGCCATGCTACCCTCCGGACGTGCTCTTTGTCGAACAAATCCTTTTAATGTCTTCATAAAGCGCTCTAATAAGAACATCCATCAACTATGTACAGTTCCTACTATTGCAACTTCATCTATCACATGAACCAGTAAATGAAGTTGAATAGTGAGAATACTTGTGGGAAAGTATTTCTCTACCAAACAAACAACCTCGATAGCATTGAGTTTTCGCACTCTCTATGCTATCTCTATTTATCTCTTTAGAAGATATCCACCGTACTAAAGAACTAATTTTATAAATGGTTCTTCGTACATCCTCTGAAAGACAATCTTTTAGAGCTACAAGGAGCACAAACTATAAAAACGTGTGCCAATCATGAGACTTGAGTCGTGCAAGATCGTCGTTTCGTGTGAAAGCAGTCTTTACATACCTCATGCATCCAGTAGGTGTTCGAAACTCTGAAATTGTTTTCTTCACTTGTTGCTCTTCCATTCTACGAAGCACCCAAGGAGCTCCTGGTAACGATACTGTTCTGTTGGGCTTAGTAATTGCCTACAACTCTCGCATACGACCTCGCTCTTCTAAGTCCTCCCTTTGTGCTTTGCTTTCTTTCTTTCCGATCAAAGTTTTCCAAAGAATCTCTCCCACATTCTTAAAAATATGCATCAGATCCACCAAATGATTGATCAACAATTCACTCCAATAAGGGAGTTCATGAAAGATAGACAACCGTTTTATGCTAGAAATTGGATTTTCTGAATCCCACAGTTGTTTCCAATCATTAGCTTTCATTTGTTGTTGCGCTTGTCGACCAATTTTTCCTTCACATAAAACATGTCCATCTGGAAAATATCTATGATGTCCTTCATAGACAGTTTTACGTTGTGCTTTGGAATAGCGTGCTTTGAGCCGTGGTCCACATAAAGGATAAGCATGGTAACCCAAAATCGATAAACTTGAACATTCATCATAACAAGGCCAATCATGCATTGTCCACATAAGTATGCCTTGCACTCGCACGTCTCCTCTTCTTATAGGTTGAGACATGTCACGCACAGTAATCCCATCCCATAAAATGTGCAGTTCTTCCACAAGTGGTGCAAGATATACATCCATGTTTTTTACCTTATACTTACCTGGTACAATAAGAGCTAATAATAAATGACCTTTCTTTGGGGCCAACCATAGTGGGATATTATAATTGACCAAACATATAGGCCATGTGCTCCATGAAGAACTGCGTAATCCAAATGGATTCACTCCATCCATAGCTAGGCCTAGACATATGGATGGAGGCTCACTAGCAAACTCTGGCCACTTACTATCTATGTGCTTCCAAGCATCAGAGTCAGCAGGCACTCGCATTACATTATTTGTAGACCTGCTCTTTGTATGCCATGACATTAACTCAGCTATAGATTTGCATCTAAACATGTTCTTAATTCGTGGAATGATAGGAAAGTGGCGAAGAACCTTTGCGGGGATTGCTTCGCCTACAACGTCTTCTCTAAATCTATTTGCTCCACACTTTGGACATACATGGAGATGCTCATACTCATTCCTAAAGAGAATGCAATCATTCGGACAAGCATGAATTTTAGTATAATCAATTCCAATGGACTGTAAAAGTTTTTTTGCATCTCCACGTGTTAGAGGCATGTCATTGCCCTCTGGCAAAAATTGATCTTTAAGAAGCCTACAATAAGCAATTAAAACGATATTAGTAAATAAAGTTATTGTGGTACAACAATGAAAGCGAATTTGTTCTCCACTTACGTGAACAATTCAGTGACACTACTATCTGACCATCCATAAATGGATTGCAGATTGAGCATCGCGAGTGACGCACATAGTACAGATATCTTTGCTCAGTTGTAAAGTGGTAAACGAGCTAGTCTTCACATGTTTTCATATTCTTCATCGACTTCTCGTCGTGGAATTTCTATTGTGTCCATGAAACTCTCGACATCTTCTCCACCATCATGATCTTCGTCCATCTCATAAAATGCTTCAAGCATCTCTTCCATATGTTCATTCTGTGTAATATTATTAGTACTTGCTTATACGTTTAAGTCCTTTTTTGATCTCTTTTGTCCACGAGAGGTTACTGGTGCAATGTCGTTTGGGTCCATCTGCTCACCTAGGGGACCATGCGAATGATAACGTAGGTTTTCCAGTCGACTCCTATCAAAGGATCCATACTCTCTAACATGTGCAATACAAATCCGTCATTTCCGATAAATTTGATACTTGCACTGTGTGCAAGGACATGCCATTCTCTCTTCAGGATCCAAAGAAGCCATCTGCTATAATATGGACATTTTAGAACATTTGTTTTTTTATTAAACCTAAAAATCATACTCTTAAAGACTTAAACCCTAATCTATATAACTATCCTATTTTATCTATATATTCGGATTTTTTCTTAATTGATCCTATATTATATATATATTTATTTATTTATTCAAATTTTTTTCCTCTTAATCGAGTTATATGTATGCCTAAACCCTTAAACCCTAATTTTAAAGATCTAGACCTAAATTATGTATATTTCTATACACATGTGTATATACATGTATATATGTAGTATATGTGTACTCCAGACTGTGTATATATGTTATGTAGGTGTTAAAACCGTAAAACCCTAATCAAAATGACCTAGACCTAAAACATGTATATATATGTATGCATGTGTATATATATGTGAATATAGATAGGTGTATAAGTATGTGTGTATGTGTATGTGTATATATATTCACCCTATTTAAAATGATTAAAATTAAACCTATTTTTATATATTTAATCATTTATATTTCATTTTTTAATTTAAAACACTAGTTCTTATCATATTTTATTATCTATATAATTATCCTACTTTATATATATATTATTTATATATTCAGATTTTTTTCTTAATTAATCCTAATTTTATATATTTTATTATATATATTTAATTAAATTATTTAAAACACTAGTTCTTTTTATATTTATTTATGTATATAATTATCTTATTTTATATATATATTTATTTATATATTCATATTTTTTACTTACATATTCCTACTTTTATATATTTAATTAACTTATTTAAAACACTAATTCTTTTTATATTTATTTATGTATATAATTATATATATATATATATATATATATATATATATATATATATATATATATATATATATATATATATATATATATATATATATATATATATATATATATATATATATATATATATATATATTTATATATTCAAATTTTTTCCTTACGTAATCCTATTTTTATATATTTTATTATATATATTTAATTAAATTATTTAAAACACTAATTCTTTTTATATTTATTTAAGTATATAATTATCTTATTTTCTATATATATTCATTTATATACTCAGAATTTTTCCTTACGTAATCCTATTTTTATATATTTAATTAGATATATTTAATTAGATATATTTAATTAAATTATTTAAAACACTAATCCTTTTTATATTTATATATGTATATAATTATCTTATTTTATATATAATTATATTGATTTATATATTCAGATTTTTTCCTTATGTGATCCTAATTTTATATATTTAATTATATATATTTAATTGAAACCATAATCTCAAAGATCTAGACCTAAAATATGTATATTTTTGTATGCATGTGTATCTACATGTATATATGTATTATATGTGTATGTGTATGTGTGTATATATGTTATGTAGGTGTTAAAACCCTAAAACCCTAATCTTAAAGATTTAGACCTAAAATATGTATATTTCTATATGCATGTGTATCTACATGTATGTATGTATTATATGTATATGTGTGTTTGTGTATATATGTTATGTAGGTACTAAAACCCTAAAACCCTAATCAGAAAGACTTACACTTAATTCTAAAATACTAAAACCTAAATACTTAAAACACTTATAAAAATCTAAACCCCTAATCCTTAAACCCTAATCATATTTTATATATATATATTTATTTATATATTCAATTTTTTTTCTTATTTTTCTATATATTTTTTCTTAATATAAATATAATTGAGTTATATGTATGCCTAAACCGTAAAACCCTAATCTTAAAGATATAGACCTAAAATATTTATATTTTTGTATGCATGTGTATCTACATGGTTATATATGTATTATATGTGTATGTGTATGTGTGTATATATGTTATGTAGGTCTTAAAACCCTTAAACCTTAATCTTATAGATTTAATCCTAAAATATGTATATTTTTGTATGCATGTGTATCTACATGTATGTATGTATTATATGTATATGTGTGTTTGTGTATATATGTTATGTAGGTATTAAAACCCTAAAACCCTAATTAGAAAGACTTAGACTTCTGTATACATATGTATATACATGTATATATATATTATATGTGTATGTGTATGTATGTGTAAATAGCCTAAAAACCCTAATCCTATTTTTATAAATTTGATGTAAAAAAAACTTCAAAATAAAAAATTTATATATTTAATTATATATATTTAATTAAAACACTAGTTTATGTGTGTGTATATATGTGCATGTGTGTATGTATGTGTGTGTGTGAATGTATGCATGTGTGTATATGTGTATGTGTGTCTATGTATGCATGTGTGAGTATATGAGTATGTATGTACATATGTGTGTGTATGTATGCATGTGTGTACGTCTGTGTGTATGTATACATGCATGTGTGTATATGTGTGTAGGTATGCATGTGTGTATATATGTGTGTGTATGTATGCATGTGTACATGTGTGTGTATATGTATGCATGTGTGTACATGTGTGTGTATGTGTATGTGTGTGTATGTATGCATGCATGTGTGTGTATGTATGCATGCATGTGTGTGTATGTATGCATGCATGTGTGTATATGTGTGTATGTATGTGTGTATACATATGTGTATACATGTGTGTGTATGTATGTGTGTATGCATGTGTGTGTGTATGTATGCATGTGTGTATGTATGCATGTGTGTATGTATGTGTGTGTGTGTATGTATGCATGCATGTGTGTATATATGTGTGTGTGTATGTATGTGTGTATATGTGTGTGTATGTGTATGTATGCATGTGTATATATGTGTGTGTATGTATGTGTGTATGCATGTGTGTGTATATATGCATGTGTTTAAATTTGTATGTGTGTGTATGCATGCATGTGTGTATATGTGTGTGTATGTAAGCATGCATGTGTGTATAGGTGTGTGTATGTAAGCATGCATGTGTGTACATGTATGTGTGTATGTATGCATGTGTAAATGTGTGTCTATGTGTGTGTGTATGTATGCTCTATTTTCCTATCTCTATCTTGATCTTTTCTTTCATTATTCTTTATCTCTCACTCTCTCTCTCTCTCTCTCTCCCCTCTCATTCTCTCTCTCCTTATCTCTCTATCAATAGAGAATAGAACAATCACTTACAAGTATGTCCCTCTTTTGGATCGTTGTCATCAAAGCGTAATGTATTCGCCTATCGTCCAATTCCAAAAAATCAACGCCAAAGAACTTCTGCAAAATCAAAGAAAAGAGAAATTATAAAACCTAAAACATAGAGAAACACAAATGCTAACAGTACGCGCAATACTTACCAAGATGTGAGATCTAAGCCGAGAGAGAGAGAGAGAGTGTCTGTGTGTAGAGAGAGAGATCTGTGTGTGTGTGTGCACAAGACAATGAAGGTCGCAATTCGGTTCGCGTGCGCAAGTTCAACAGAAGACCAATAGTACTCAAACATGTGCAAAAATGTGAAGTTTTGCTCTTGGGTTCACGGTATGTTTTAAACTCGGCCTCGGTATATGCGTCGGTATGTGTGTTGGTATGCGCATCGGTAACTTCCAGTAAATTACCGATGCTTATACCGATGCATATACCGATGCATATACTGAGGGTTGCGGGCCACACCAACGATCCGTTTAAAACGGTCATACCGACGGTCACTTGACCGTCGGTATCTCTAAGTGACATTTTCTAATGCCCATACCAACGCCGAGCGTGACCGTCGGTATATGCAGCGTCGGTATGCCCCTCATATGTTGTAGTGATATAGCTTGTTCCCAAAATTCGAGAAGTTTAAAACTCAAAATTCACACAACATGCTAGCTTAATATGGCACCATGAAAATCCCAATCGAAATGACCATTGTGGCACTGAATTATGTAGTGTCTTCCAATGCTTGGACAAAAAAGTGGGGGAAGGGGGGGGGGGGGGGAGGAGATTTGTAGCCACCTTTTTTTAGTGACTCAAGTTAAAAATCTAATCTTGTCAGTTAACAACGCTTTAGAAACATTTTGGCATAATTTGTCAATAAGCCATGTGCATGCAAACCTATATTGACAAAATTTAATGCCCAACGACATATTTTATTGTATATATGTGTGTTCGCTTTCAATAAGAAGTGAGGTGCATCTTTTCTAGTTCTACCTGTGGATTACTCTCTCTCACCATAGCTCCATGTGTATTGGAGTGCATTGCACTCAGGACTACAATTTTTTTATAGATTGTAGGAAGAAGAATGGGCGTTTACTACTATCTGCAGTTTTGACCCATCTTCTCATGAGCAGTGCATGTCTGTAGTAGACTCAGATGTTTGGTGTTTTGACAGTGGGGCAACCAAACATATTACCTCGTAGCACAGTTTCTTCTCTTCACTCGAGCTTGCCCCTACAGGGAATACTATTACATGTTCCAACAACTCCTCTTATCCTGTTATGGGAGTTGGTAAGATCATTTTGACTACTACTGATGGTAGCTCTTTCACTTTTTCAAATGCTTTATTTGTGCCGGGGATCAAGAAGAACATGTTATCAGTTTTTGCATTAGCCAAGATTGGCTTGGTTGTGAAATTTGTTGATGACAGGTGTATAGTTCATGATCTCTCAAATGGCGATGTGATTATTGCTTTTGGCATTTTATAGGGTGGGGTGTATAAGCTCATAGACTATGAAAGATCTGCAAATGATTTGGCATGTGCAGTAAATGATTCTCAGGCTATGTCAGATGCAAAGCTTTGGCATGCACGCTTTGGTCATTTGAATTTTGCTAGTTTGCTACGCCTGCAGAAATCTGAAATGGTATCCTCTTTGCCCAAACTTGAGTCACCTGGAAAACATGTTTGTGAAGGTTGTATTTTGGGAAAAGTGCAGCGTTTGTCCTTTCCAAAAGATGGTTCAGTTGGGGCTACTCAGAAATTGCAACTTGTACATAGTGATGTCTGTGGTCCTATGCAGACATCTTCCTTTGGAAATTATCTTTACTTCATGACTTTCATTGATGATTTTTCCAGGCATGCATGGGTATATCCATTGAAGGAAAAGTCCGAAGAGTTCATGTGCTTCAAAAAAGTTTTGGTTTTGGCTGAAAATCTGTCAACATGTAAAATGGGCACACTCTGTTCTGATCGAGGGGAGGAATATGTCTTCTGATTTTAATGCATTTCTAGATGAACATGGGATAAAACACCAGTGTATAGTGCCGTATACACCTCAATAGAATGGACTTCCTGTACGAAAGAACATGTCACTCATGGAGATGGAGAGGTGTATGGTCAAGAGTCAGGCTTTACCACATAGTTTCTGGCTTGAGGCTATCATGTGTGTAGCATATGTACTGAACATGTGTCCCACTAAAGCGTTGCAGTCTATCACTCCATATGAGGCTTGGCATGATCGCAAACCATTTGTTGCTCATCTGCATGTTTTTGTTTGTTTGGCATATGCATTAGTGCTTGAATAACATCACAGAAAATTGGATGATAAAGCAGTAAAATGTATTTTTGTTGGATACAGTTCTAAAAATAAAGGATATCGTCTGTATCATCCACATACTAAATGCATTCTTGTTAGCCGTGATGTTGTTTTTGTGGAAGATCCTATTCAGCCATTGCTTTCATGTACTAAGGAGACATCTGTTATCTCTAAAGACATGTATGATGCTTTACTACCTCTTTTCACAGGTGGAAAGTCTAGTGTTGGTCCTAATGAGGCAACTTCTCAACCTTTGTAGGTTTCATGTGATGATGCAGATCATTCCATTTCTGATGCAGATTTACATGATGCACTTATTGATGAGAGAGCTGATATTGAGCAGGCAAGAAATATGCCAAAATGGATGGTGCAGACCTTGCGTGATAGAAAATTAGATGCACCTCTATCATATCATACTCGATCAGGCTCTCATAGTGCCTCTTTTGCATCAGTTTGCTATGCTATGGCTGCACCTAGTCTCTCTGATGAGACTGAGCCTGTTCCATTTGATGAAGCACAAAATTCAAAAAATTGGATGGCTGCTATGCAATCTCAATATGATGCAATAATGAAGAATGGTACTTGGTCTTTATGTGACTTGCCTCCTGGCAAGAAGGCCATTGGCACTAAGTGGGTATACAAGCTGAAGCGTAAACTTGATGGTACAGTTGACATATATAAGGCTAGGATTGTTGCAACGAAATATGCATAGGAAAGAGGCATTGATTTTGATGAGATCTTTGCACCTACATGCCGTATGACTACTATTCGAGGCATCTGTGCACTTGTAGCCCATCATGGTTGGAATGTACATGAGTTGGACATTAAAACTCCATTTTTTAATGGTGACTTGCATGAAGAGGTGTATGTTTTTTAGCCCCGTGGCTTTGTGCAAAATGGGCATGAGAACCAAGTGTGCAGGTTAAAGAAGGCATTATATGGTTTAAAGCAAGCACCACGTGCTTGGTATGAAAGGATACATGCCTATCTGATTGCACATGGTTTTGAGAAGATTCCAACTGATAGCACCTTATATGTTAAGCATGCTAATGGTGTACTTCGGATCATTGTGGTTTATGTTGATGACATGCTGCTCATTGGTCCTCATGAGAGGCATATTGCTAATTTTAAGGCTGATTTGCATGCCTCATTTGAGATGTCTGATTTGGGGCATTTGTATCATTATCTGGGCATTCAATTTATGCACGTTGATGGTGGAATGACTTTGTGTCAAAAAAAATATATTGACACATTATTACAATGTTTTGGCCTTTGACTGTAAGCCTATTGCCACTCCTATGGAGACAAGTTTACGACTGAGTCATAATGGTGCTGGAGATGCATTTGATGCTGTTCTCTATCACCAGGCTATTGGATGCTTGATTTACTTATGCATTAATCAGCCAGATATTCAGTTTGCTATCTCAAAGATGAGCAGGTTTATGCATTGCCCAGGAGTCAAGCATTGGCAAGCGGTTAAGCGTTTCTTTCACTACTTGAGTGGTACTCGGCTACTTGGGTTGTTTTATCCCCAGGGGGGATCACTATTGCCAGATTTGCATGCTTTTTTTTACTCTGATTGGGCTGGTTACTATGACACTCGTGGGTCCACTAGTAGCTTTTGCTTCATGCTTAATAGCTCATGTATATCTTGGTTGAGAAAGAAGCAGCCTACTATGGCCACTTTTAGTTGTGAGGTTGAGTATAGGGAAACTTTCACAACGACTGTTGAGTGTGTGGTGCTTAGATGCCTTATGGCTGATTTGGGTGTTGGTCAGTCTTCTGCGACCACCATCTTCACTAACAGTCAGAGCGCATTGGGAGTTGCAAGGAACCTGTGTTCCATGCTCGACATTAAGCACATTGAGGTGCATTATCATTATGTCGGGGAGAGTTTCTTGACTAGGGAGATCAGCTTGGCATATGTGCCTATGGAGGAGAACAATGCATACCTTTTCATGAAGGCTCTACCTAGAGAGAAGTGTGAAGCTTTCCGCAAAGCTTTGGGCTTACTTCCTTTTGTGGACTGATTTCCACATAGCTTGGCACTTCCGTATACATGAGTGGCAACTACTTGTTCATCGCATCACTCTTAGGGGGGATTTGTTGATATATTTAGGTAGTGATGTGTGTGAACACTCTAGGACTACCGGGGCACTTTTTTCCCTTTTTAGGAGGTTTTTTCCCCCGGCTTGTATGTATGTCTATTGCCTTAATGGGCTACTTATCTTTGTACATTCTCTAGTAATACATTCAGTATTGTGTGCTGTGCTCCAAGCTTCTTCTTCTTCCTTATGCTGTTCTCGTGCTTCCACAAACGTCTATCTCCAACACGAATGCCTTGAGTGCTAAATGATATTGCCTTTTTTCCACTTTTTGATTAAAGGGTGTGCGTATGTAGTCAACGACGCTAATGGCCAAGGGAGCAAAGGGAGGCATGGGTGCCAAGGATGCCAAAGATCCCTAAGTTATACCATAGTCCTATGCTTTAATGGATGCCAAGAAGTAACTCAAACGAGTAAACCTAGGTGTAAACATAGACGTAAGCTATACATTCAGGTTAAGGACTAGAATTGAAACCAAAATAGAAACAACAACTAGAAAATGCAAGAGAAATAAGAACTAAAATTGGTAATCACGCCACTTTTGAAAGCAATTACACACAAACATGGTCATATATAACACTCATGCTCTCACTCCAAACATCTTAATAATTTCTACCAATGTTGACGGTCCATATGTAGCCTGCAAAGTTGGGACTCCCATTTAACACCTACAACAATTCAATTCTGCTTTCTCTTTAGTATATTGGTTTGTATTTGTGTGTGTGTGAATGCATGCGTAAAACTATTCGGAATTCTTTTTCTTTTTATATGCTGTATGTGCGGGTGTATGTATGCATGTACATTATGTACAGGGCTGATCGCTGAATATTTTGTCTTTATTGTAGTTATATATGTGAGAGTAAACGGCATATCACCGATGTTTGTTTGTAGCTACACTTGCACGTACTGATCGGGCGTTTGACAACTCGCACTATTTCAATCACGTAGGATCATGATCAGTGGAGGTACACCCATGCGTATCTTTCTGCTAATTTAAGGGTCACTCACGAATGTTGCCGAAAGCTATTGGAGCACGGCATTTGTTTGTTGTCCGTGTGCAAGAGAGATGAACATCAAAGTGTTGTCAACTGTATTATCTAAAAACCCATGATGATAGTGAATAGCATTTTGTTGCATATGAAGGCAATGGCTTGGTCGGGCCCTTCGCCTCTGTGATGGGGGGCGAGGGTTTGACTCCCTTTGGCCCTAGTTGATGCTTTCCATGCATTCGCATTTGGTTTGGGATGATTTTCCTGAAGCAGAGTTATGACTTCAATTTTTTAGCATTGCCAAATGCTAATAGCCTCTAAGTTTGTTTTTTTTTTTATAATAAAGGAGGTTGGGCTGAGGCCTACTCCCCCGACTTTAACTTTGAAATTGCAATTGTACAAGGACGGGCTTAGTACCCATTGGACCCCCTTATCCCACAAGAACAAGGGTTAGACTCAGATTGGGAAGGACTTACAATAGATGGGGTTTAAACTAGCCAGAAGGCACTACATGATTTTTTGGCCGAAGACACAGGTTCCATGGCCCGAGGGCACAACATGTTTTCCATGCCTGAAGGCACAATTCTGTCCCGCAGCATAGAGGGGTTGAACCCACGCCCCTGCCTCAAGAGGCAGGGATCCAACTGATAAACCAGGTGTCTGGGACGGCCTCTATGTTTGTTGATTTTGTCCCACTTTTTATATCATAAAGTGATAGGTAGGTGATGGTTGGGCCACACCCTTCACAATGGTTGAGCCACACCCTTGACAGGTAGAAGATGGTTGAACTTCATCTTTGAGGGATGATTAGAAAGTAATCCTCAACCATAGCTTTTGGGGTAAGTCGTTAGCCCATCACACTCCAAATTGAGAGCTTGTGATTTTGAGTCTCGTACAGACATTGATGCTCTCAAAATCAATTATCTCATCCAATCTTAGACTCCTCCCTTGCTAAGCTCTTTTGTAAAGCACCTTCAATTTATCTACTCATGATGGTGTAACCACCTTTTCTTAGTGACAAAAGTCAGATTTTTTGTTCTTGCTACATAACAACCCCTTTAGAAACCTTTTGACCAAACTTCTGAGTAAGTCATGTGCACACCAACCTATCTTTACCATATTTAATTCCCAATGGCATATCTTATTGTGTGTATATATATATATATATATATATATATATATATATATATATATATATATATATATATATATATACATGTTTGTGTTCACTTTCAAGGAAAGATGACGTGCAGCTTTTCTTAATTCTATGTGCGCATTATACTCTATCATCATAACTCATGTGTATCTAAGTGCATTGCGGACAGAGCAGATATGGATTCAGAGGCGATATGGATTCGATCTTTAAACATTCTTCTACAATGAAGTGTTTACGCAATCACTCTTATTGATGGTACTATTTACATGAGAAAAATTGAAGGTCCTTTACAAAAGAGCTTAGCAAGGGAGGACTCTAAGATTGGATGACATATATATATATAAACACATGTGTGTCTTCACTTTCAACGAAAGATGACGCGCAGCTTTTTTTATTCTATCTTCACATTATAGTCTATCATCATAGCTCATATGTATCTAAGTGCATTGCACTATGGATAGAGCAGATATGGAGATATGTGCAGGAAACTATTTCATGTTGAGGAACTTCCTCTCAGCGTAAACAAGCTGATTACCTGAAGAACTTTTCCTTATCATTAGAGGGTCTTCTAAATGAGCGCGTCGTCGATGTCGCTCTTTGTGATGACGATTCATGCTCGTTCGAGGACGCCCTTTTATGAACTTTCGCATTTTATTATTTAGCTCAGCTAGGTTCAGTTAGTTGACAGTGTTGTCTCCATCTCAACTCCAGCCGAGAGCAACCTCTCATTCTATGTCATCTTTTTGGCGATTGTAGATGATTGATGCACTAAAAAGCATGCCTTTTGGAGCACATTTCGCATTTGATGAAAAGAATCCAACTATTCTCATCAACAGTGCTTGGAAAATTCAATGAGTGAACAAGGAACGTGTAAATCAGTGACGATCTGCTCTCTCGCTTCTTGAAGATCTTTGTAGACTGTGGCGAACTGTTCTAGTCCTCGCTGCTAACACAGTTATTGACACCGGATAACGTGTTCCTTCCTCTCTAGGCCCTCCGCCTATGGCTTCCTACAATTCTACTCACTGCTCTCACTACACTTTTTTAGAACTAGTAGGTGCTTGCTAAGGCTTCTTCGTCGTCGCTGCTCGTGGGTTCTTCTGTTCTTCACCGCAGCTGGGTTGCATTGCATCTTTCTTGCAGCTGAGCTTTAAAGATGGAGTGTGTGTGTTGTATATTATTGAACAATGCATTGTTAAGGTGTTATATTATTGATGTATTTATGCATTTTTGATGTTTTTGATATAGCAGTTGAAGGTTCGTGAGGAGCGTGCAAAGCGTGAAAGGGCGGATATCAATAATCTGAATAATTATTATGCATAGAAGGTTCTATTGTTAGAAACAGTTAGAAAAGTAATGGTTAGAATAAGGGTCGTTGTAGACCGCAGTTTCTGTTATTCAAAGCAATGGCTTTTTATAAAAATTACCAACTTTAGTTTCATGTTTGCTTTTCCAAGCCTCCCTCATGTAACCACTCTTTTCAACGTAATCAAAAGTCCTATAAATACATGCACTCTGTGGACTGTCGAAACAAAGTGCATGGGGGGAGATTGCACCCAATACTACATACTGTCTCGTCTCTTGTTGCGTCTATTCTCTGTGTGTTTTCTGCATCCGTAATCTCTGTATGCGCGTGAGCAAGATCCTGACAACAGTGTGTCCATGGTGCTCCTCGCAGACATGTGCATCTTCTAATTTGTGTGGCGCATGAGAAGTTCGAGCGCACCAAGCCCCATGTTAACATTGGCATTATCCGCCATGTCGACCATGGAAACACGACTCTCACAACAACCCTAACAATAGGAGGGAGAGTAAATTTGGAGCTGGCAACTAGCAATGATATCACAAACTCGAAATCCTTTCTCGCTCTGTAATCACTCCTAGGTATCTAGGGTTGAGCTAGTTTACTTGTAAATATTTCCTTAAATCTTGCTTAAAATAACGGGATGAGACGTTCCCTAGTTCTTAGAACCTATGGTAAGACCTTCCCAATCCCAGTTCCTGATGCGCACCATGGACATGCCAAATGCAAGATCTCATACAATCTTGTTAAGCAATGGCCAATGAGTCTTTGAAATAGTTAACCAAAACTTCAATAACCAAGTCAACCGATTAAATCTATGCAAAAGTGGACAAGAACAAATTCGAACTAATAATATGGCTCTTGAAAATATTCAAGGCGAAGATAGACTACCACCTATTAGTGTAATGTGATGAAACCTAATGCAGTAAAAAAACAAACACCCAATGATTCAAACAAGCTCAATGGAGCATCAAAAATCCATTGTGATAGATATAGCTTCTTCACAAAATTCGAGAAGTTTAAAACTCAAAACTCACACAACATGCTAGCTTAATATGGCACAATGAAAATCCCAATCGAAATGACCATTGTGGCACTGAATTATGTATTGTCTTCCAATGCTTGGACAAAAAAGTGGAGGAAGGGGGAGATTTGTAGCCACCTTTTTTTAGTGACTCAAGTTAAAAATCTAATAGTCAGTTAACAACCCTTTAGAAACCTTTTGAATATAATTTGCCAATAAGCCATGTGCATGCCAACCTATATTGACAAAATTTAATGCCCAATGGCATATTTTATTGTATATATGTGTGTTCGCTTTCAATAAGAAGTGAGGTGCATCTTTTCTAGTTCTACCTGTGGATTACTCTCTGTCACCATAGCTCCATGTGTATCGGAGTGCATTGCACTCAGGACTACGTTTTTTTTACAGATTGTGCAAAAGCCTCTAGCTTCTACTTTGTCGGATGGGAAGTTCTGATCAATACTAAAGTCACCTTCATTTGTGCTTTCAACTAATTCCAGATTCAACGATATAGGTCGATTCACCGAAAGTTCTTTTAATTTATTTTTTCAATATCAAAATCTTTAAGGAAGATAGATTGCAGAGGCTATGACTCTCCAATTTATCCATGAAAAGCACAAATCTGACACTCAATTAGGGAGGTGTTTCCTTTATTTTATTGGCATTTCACACCAGATGATAGAGTGGGAAGCTTGAATTAATTGAGTTCTCTCTCTCTCTCTCTCTGTCTCTCTCTCTCTCTCTCTCTCTCTCTCTCTCTCTCTCTCACACACACACACACACACACACATCCTACATATCACCGCGCGCTGGCAGGGCGTACTTTCGTGGCTATTGATAGAACGTCCTGATCATTCCTGAACTTTGCAGGGAGGTGCACGTGGGCATGTTTGCACTCAGCATTGACATTGGAATTTGGAGACCTTCAATTTAAGTAAAGGCATGTGCTCAATCAACAGCTACAGTTGTCGCTATAAACAAGCAGTCTTAAGTGGCGAAGACGAAATCTGATTGAAATGGAGGATAGCGATATGTTTCATCTCTAGAAAACCTTTATAATGAAAAACTACTGTAAGACAGGGCAATATTTCCGTCAGGCAGGTTGATATGTTTGTATATTAGTAATCAATCTGCTAAATAGCTCCGTGTATATTACTTTGCATGATTGGTGCTTCGGCTTTTGAGTCATTATATATACATGATGAGATGTTAAAATTACTCCTCTTCTGTGGACAATGTAAGCAGACAATGGGCATGCTCATTGCGAAAGGGTTGACTTTAATTTGAAAGGGTTGTCTGACTAGATGGAAGGCATTCAGTTCCTGCTTGTGTGATGAAGCGCCTAGCACCTACTGAGAAGAGTCGATCATAAGATTGAACTTATTTTGTAAAAACAGTATATATGAATATGATGTACTCTTCTTAACATCATTCAAGCTGGTAAGAAGATTACATCATAAGATTGAATACGTATTAATCCAAGAGCACTAGCTCGACAGATTGAATCATTTATCTCTCTCTTTTTTGTTGCGGGGACAGGCATAAAGGTTGGGGGGGGGGGGGGGGGGGGGGGGGGGGGTAGGTTCAAGCTCAACAAGATGCACTTGCACAACATGCCTTCTCGACATGTTGTGGTGAGAAGAAAACAGAGTTCCCTTAAAGTATACGTGAACCCTCAGAAACGTTCACACTATAACACATTGAAACCAGTTTCCTTGTTTGGTTTTAAGGATCTCCCTACCCAATTTCTACTTTTACCGGGCCCTCAAATTGTGCTCTTTAGGTGCTAGAAATTCAACCCCTGCATATGTCGGATTCGGGGTCCCGTGGTGCCATGCCTTCATTGTTGTAATCTGAAATAATTCAGCCTATTATGGAGAATAAATCACAAGATCAAACTTCCTTTTATATAAAAAGAATACAATAATTCATGTACTTCTTATTCTGAGGTTTGTAAATTGATTATGATTGGATGTAAAACTGCATGCAAGTGGGTATGCATTATTGCTTTTGAGATCAGGATCTCCTTCCTGTCTTTTTTACAATCTGAGAATCACTCCATATCAAAATTTTCCGTTATTATTTGGAACTGTTTTGATTATTGTGAAGAGATCATCTGCATTATAAATTACCATGTCTGTCAATCGTCACTCTACACGTGATGAATTGTGTGGTTAGACGTGATGAATTGTGCTTCTACCTCCTTTACGCTAGATCTGTTGGCTAGTTGTCCATTATTCATCTCAAAACAAGATGCGGGGAAGAAAAATCAATGTAAAACTTGTCTGCGCTTATTCCGTTAAACTGATAACAGTATCATTTTGTACCAGAAATGTTAGATGCTCTTACGCAGAATTTCTATAGCTTGATACTTGGTTTCAGATTAGGGATGAATAACAAAATGTAACAAGTGAAGGAGGAGGAAATCAAGAATACAACCTCCCGCGTGTCAAGAATTCTCTCTCTCTCTGCGGCGCAGCTGAGTTCGGTTCTAAAAAGAAATCGGTTTGAATCTGACTGTTTTGGTTGTTTGTAATTCAAACGCAAGACGGTGATATGGCGTTTACCTACTACATACTAAACGAAAAGAAAAACAAAAATATTCAACGACAATGTTACATCAACCTGATGGCCTGTACATAATGTACATGCATACGTACACACGCACATACACATATATACAAATAAAAAGCATTTCGAATACTTGTACGCGCACATGCATACAGACAAACACAATAAAAACCAATATCATTCTATACTACAGAAAAAAACAGTTTGAGTTGTTGTAAGTATTAAGTAGGAGTTGCAAGTTCCACGCGACATCAGCACAGTCAACACCATGAATGCGTAGGAAACTTTCTCATCATTGCCAGCATTTATTAAGATGTTTGGAGTGAGATCATGAGTTCTATACATGGTCATCTTCGTAGGCAATTGCTTTCAAATGTGGTCTAAGTTTCTGTATATAATATAGATCCGTAGAAGTTTCTTGTTGCAGTAAGGGTTTGCGGGAGTAAGCTTTACACCTGTAATTTGTGTCGTAGGTGGAGGAAGGAATATAATTGTATGTACGTACGTGAGCTATATGCATCTATTCGATTGGACTGATATTAGGATCAATTTCAGAAATGTGTATGCTCCGAAGAAAGATTGTGCAGTTTGTTACTTCCTTCAGTAATAGGGGTTGAAAAGGAAATGAACAAGACCCTCGCGAGAGATCAACTAAGGGCGAGGAAAGGAAGGAATAAGTAAGCATAGAAGCTTCTGCTTCCCAAGAAATTCTAGTGTTTATGTGTGCGATTATCCTGAAAGATTTTCCTAGGCCTTGATCAAGAAACTTCAAATACCAAGCACTATGAACGATACATGGTAAAACAAAGGGACCCTACGAGTGATAATGAAACATGTATGTATTTCATAGGAACATAGTCCTAATTGAATGACTATCAATCTACATGTATGAGAAACCTCTCGATACGGGGATACGAAGGGGTCCATGGGTACTATGCTCTTCATTTAGATAATTGTCTTTTGTTCAGTGTCGCGGGGATCATGGCCCATACACGAAGTATCTTTCGTGTGTCAAGAAATACTAAAAGTCAATAACAAGCGCATAATTGTAGAATGGAAAATCATGTTTCATCTTCAATGGAAGAAGTGTTGTGTGTTTTCGTGGAAGCAATATGTTGAAGATGAAGGTCAAATTCACAATGGAATGGCAAATATTAATAGATGTCCTCATTCTTACTGAGGTTGAGGGTGGTCATTGATTATGGAATCACATGAAGAAACAAAATCACTGTCCATTATTCAATCAAAGAAAAGCTTTGGGTTTGCGGTGAAGCAACAAAGTCGTCATGTGTTTGGTTTCAACTAGCATTCAAAGTTCACTCATTGAATCACTTTGAGTCCTAAACGAATAAGAAAACTACGAAGATCTATATTTTCCTGCCTAAGAATTCTAGTATTGAGTTTGTTTGTCTTAGAAATATCCAGTAGATAAATGTATGAATGCTAATAAAAAACAAATACCTTGAGACTAAATGAAGATCAACTTCATCTGAAAGCCGCAACCATTGCCAATCAAGATGTCTCAAAGTTTTGAAGGATCGTTGAAAGAAATTAAAAAAAAAAACCATCACTCTGGAAACAAAGCGTCAATGAAAACTGTACATTCATCTCTGATTGGCTAAATCCTAAGCTTGTTGTCAATTGGAATAGAAAGTATTCACCTTTGTACGATTGCAGTCATACAGCAAAGCGATGCAAGAAAATTCAGCACAGCGTTAACGAAGGAATAACGGTACGGATGTAACCATTGTCCATGGTTTCAAAGAGATCACTAACAGATCATTAATGCATTGGAAGCATATAGAAACGACATTTAAACCAAAGAAAATAGATGCGCAGCATAACAAACCAACTTACGAAATGTGCACAGCTCAACCTACTTCAGCAGATACGTTGCAAGTCCTTGCTTAAGGAAACACATCAACCTGTAGGTCGTAATTTTAACTATTGAATATAAATGCCAAGTTTTTTTCGCTGCCTATCTTAACCTATGCGCGCACATATCTAATTTTCTTTTATTGTTTTCAAACTTAATACATGGCCAACCATTGGGCAATGATACAGAATAACTATTGCGTAGACAAAATGTAACTCAACGGTAACAGACGCTGGAGAAATACTTAATTCAAGCTATTGCAAGAAACACGTCGAAAACTTAATCTTGGCCACAATTGCAGACGACAAAACATTTAGTACTTGACAAAACATGCATTCCCACAAATCCATAAAGTATTTTTTAACGCAGCAGAAGGATTTTTTGAATCTACAATTAAGCTGCAGAGCGTTTAATGAGCGCAGTAGAGAGAGAGCATTATGTCTGAAATGAAGATTGGAAGAGTTGTACGTTAAAAAGTGTTTTACAGACGCAAATAATTACAACGAACAAAAGAAAACTTACAAAATGAGTTCGTCACACTTGATGTCATCCTATGCTTCATCCTCAAGCATCAACACATCTACCAAGTTTCAAGATCATAAAACGATTTTGAGTCTCGAATCGTGTGCATGGGAAAAGGAGACCTATTGTTTGTGCACGACCTTGTGATTGACCCTACTCTGATGCACACTTTTAAGTGCGGATATGAACTTCATGGTGCAGAAATAAGGAAGGAAATCAAGCGTTTGGTGATGATGCTTTTGCCCACCTCTCATTGTAAATTACATTTATCTTTACTAACTCTCTTGTGAAAATTTTTGTGCACGTTCTTAAAAGTATGCTTTATGTCTTATGTATGGTCATGAAAGGTACCTCTGTTATCCTCGTTTTCACTCTGCAATTATTTCTCTGAAAGTACAAACACGGGGAAGAAGATATGGTTTCTTATGATAAGGTTTTCCACTAAAAAAAACAGTATTTTCCATTTATTTATATATGCATATGAATTTGTACATCATTTTTATTGGTGTAAAAAAACATGAATTTAAGGGTAAAACCATGTGAATTACAAAAATGAACATGCATAGTTTAGATGCAAAAGAAATACGATGGTATCATCTCGACAATTACAGGTTGCATAAGTTAACAAACTAGAGAGTAAAGATGTGTTCATATTTCATGATTCAAAGAGGAAATGACAATGAGACTTTGCAATCATATACTAGATAGTATGCTGAATCAACCACGCTTTAAATCATGCCAAATGATCAATCATACACTGAGAACAAGATCTTAGAAAATCACTCTCTTGATGTAGTCATAGTAGTGAAGTGAAATAAGAATGTAATGATAATGTATATATTAAATCCTATACAAATATAATGTCATTGCCAATCATATATTGCTCAATGTGTGAGAGGTGAATGAGATTTGAGATAAGCTCTCAATTCACAATATATCCTCTTCACAATGATCTCAAGGAGTCCAGATATCCTGCGGGTCCTATGAACCTCTTTTTATAGTTGTGTTTGGATCCAATGTTTGCACTCAAATTCAAAATATCTACCTAAACGTGAATTCAAAAGTATAGGATATATTCTCTCATTACTGAACAACCAAATGAATTGTGATTTAGAGCTTCCTAACTCCATGTGGATGTAAAACACTTTTACAAAGGTAAATGTAAAGGGCCTTTTACAAGAGGTTGATCATATAGAGTCTTGTATGAGTTATGTCAATAACGCAAGTATATGGGCTTGGTTTCTATTGTACCAACATCTCCCCCTCAAGCCTAACAAGTTTGGTCTTCATTCTTCCTTGATTTCTTGCAAACCAGTTATCAATTTGAATCTGCTCATCTTGGTTCCATCCAAAGACTTTGTGAGTATATCTGCACATTGTAAATGAGTTGATACATAGGATAGTTGAAATCCTTGCTAAGCACTTTCTCCGTTACATAATGATAGTGCACATCAATGTGCTTAGTTCTTGCATGATATACATGATTATTAGCCAAAGGAAGTGAACTAGTGTTATTTCCAAAGGTTATTCGAGTGTAAGAGTGTAACTCCAAATCTCCACAAAGTTGCTTGAGCCACATAGCTTCTTGAGTTGCATTTGCAAAACCTCTGTATTTTGCTTCTGTGCATGATAAGGCCACAATTGGTTTCTTCTTAGATGACCATGATGTAAGTCTTGAACGTGCAAACATAGGTACCCTGAAGTGCTCCTTCTGTCATCTTTCGAGCGAGCCTAATCTACATCAAAATACATTTTTATGTCTAAGTAAGAAGTGAAGGGATAAAACAATCCTTCATTCATGGTACCCTTTAGATATGTTGGCACTCTCTTGGTAGCTTCCATGTGAGCCTTCCTTGGTGCATGCAATGTGCTTAATCCATAAGCAATATCTACTCTTGTTAGGGTGGCATAGTTGAGGCTCCCTACAAGCTTTTGATAACCTATAATATCCTCAATAAGTTCTCCTTCATGAGAAATAAGCTTATGGTTGAGTTCCAAAATTTGTGTACACAAGCTCTAAGTCAAGCAAGTATGTTAATAAACCAAGATCACTGATTTTAAATTCTTCCATTAGTTGAGCCTTAACGTGCTTGATGCCATTAGCATCATTCCGTGTAATAATAATCCACGTAAACACATAAGTGTAAGATTGAATCAAATTCATGTGAAAAGTACTCACCACCTCCATTAGATGTGATCCTCTTCAAGCTTCTACATGTTTGGTTTTCAACTAATGCCAATTACTTTTTGAAACATGTAAATACTTCATCCTTATACTTCATGAAATAAAGGATTTTCCATCTACTGTAATCATCTATAAATGAAACATAGTACCTTGAATGTGAGATTGATGGATCTTTGCTAGGACCCCACACATCAGTGTGTACAAGCTCCAAGTAGTCTTTATACATGTATCCCTTCTTGTTGAAAGGTTGTTTGTGGGCTTTACCAGATTGACATGCTCCACATTTGTATATGATATGTTGCTTGGTCACATTGGGAATGCCAAGCACACTTTGATCCTTGCATATTTGCTTCTTTGTTCTTTCTCCTATGTGTCCTAGCCTTTTGTGCCATATCTCTAGCTTAGATAATGTTTTATCCTTGTAATTGAAAAGTGTTATGTTCTTGGTGTCTTCAATCTCAAATAAAGAAAGAAACGTTTCTTCAGCAAGAGGAAGAAGCAAGTTTAGAGGTAGAGAAGGAAGGTATAATCAAAATTGAGACAACACAACTTAGAACGTTGCTTCATATGTGGCAAGTTTGGCCACCATGCAATGGATTGTTGTCAAAGGGAGAGAAAAAAGTAAATAACCCAATGACAAGGTAATTACATATCTAATTCAAATGAGGGTGAACATATGCTAGCTATGATGTAGATGAGTGACTACAAAACACAAGGATGAAGCACATGATACATTGATAGTGGATGTAGCAATCAGATGTGTTGCAACAAGGATTTATTTTCAAACATGCAAGTGGTATCAACCAAAGTATATGTAAATACAAGCTATGATACCCCTTATGTTATCAAAAACATAGGTGATGTGATATTGGATGTCTCTCACAAACCTAAGTGCTTGAAGGTTGTTCTTCATGTTCCCATAATCAGAAAGAATCTTGTTTCTATGGGTCAAATGCTTGAGTGAGGAGTGCAATTCAAATTCAATGAGAAGGGATACTATGGAAAAATGTAAGGAGGGGTACAGATTGATAGCCAAACATAGAAAGGAGGAAAGTTCATTCACAATGGATGTGAAGCCAAATTTTACCCACACTAGCTACTTTGCATATGGAAGTAGAAATGTAGCAGAATTGGACCTATGGCACAAAAGGTGTGGAGATAGTAGTACTAAGAGATTGAAGGAGATGGAAAGAAGGAGGTTAATGCTCGGGTTATCCAAAATTTCTAATAGGAGCTATCATCCACTTGGTGTAATCCATACAAATGTTTGGGGAACAACAAGGGAGGAATCAACTGGAGCTTACAATTACTTGAAACTTTCATTGATTATTGTACAAGGATGACTTGGATGTATTCTATGAAGCATACGTTATTTGTCTTTTATTACTTCAAGAAGTTCAAAGACATTATGGAGAAGGAATATAATAGATATATAAAATGCTTAAGGTTAGATGGACAATAGAATACTCCTCCCATGAATTCTTTGATTTGTTGGAGTCAAATGGCATCACTACAAGGAATATAGGGCATAGTGACGGATAACACGACACATTTTTGTCGATACATGATCCTAAATTTTGTCTGATGGGGCATCGAGTGCACACTCTCGTTTAAATGGTGTTAATCTTGATGTAATTTCAGACTTTCTTTCCTATGGTTGTAATGACGTTCAAGAGAGCATCACCATTTTAACATTACTTATGGAATTAGAATGGCAGCATTGCATATATGATGTTAATTTACATCAATTATGCAATGTAAATAGGCATCAATATTACACCAATTCCACGATTGCATACACAACATCTCTACATCCCTTATGCGATGGTAAGGTTTGATACAAGTAAACAAAATGTGGGATTGCTCTTCGATCATCATTTTACATGCAATTGATCGAACAGCTCTCTAATGTTAAGATCTACACTGTGCTTATGAGCACCCCCAATCTCTTTCTTAATCTCTCTCTATTCTAATCTCTCTCTCTCTCTCTCTCTCCTTCTTTCTACCTCTTTCTCTTTCAATTTCTCTCTCTCTCCCTCTCTCTCTCTCTTTTCTTCTCTCTTTTGATCTTTCTCTACCTCTTTCTTTCTCTCTCTCTCTCTCTATCTCTCTTTATTGAAAGTTATTCAAGAAGTTCATGAAGCATAAAATATGGCTAATTATTGTAAGTACAATTTTCATTTTTCGTATATCATTTGAATTCTTTTATTTTCATTAATTAACATACTCAGACTTACTTATTCATATGCACATATACACATATACATGAAAATGCATGCTCACACACATACATATGCACATACACACACATAAACATGCACATACACTAACATACACACACATACACTTACACATACGGGACACATATACACACACATGCATGCACATACACATGGATGCAAATGGAGATGCATGCGCATACATGCTCGTACATATACACATGCATATATATACATGTATATATATATATATATATATATATATATATATATATATATATATATATATATATATATATATATATATATATATATATATATATATATATATATATATATATATATATATATATATATATATATATATATACATACACATGCACATAGATACACATACACACATACACTTACACATACACATGCACATATGTACATATACACACTCATATACATGCACATACACACATATACACACACATACACATACACATACATACATACAGTTATGCACATACACATACAAACATATACAAATACATACACATACATATGCACAGACACATACACACATACACTTGCACATACACACATGTATATGCATAGAACATATTTATATGCACATATACACACACACAAATACATGCATATACACACACTTACATAAATATAGATATATACCTAAATGTGCATCCATACATTTTATACATACACAACTATATGCACATACATACAAATATACACATAAACACACATATAGTATGAATGAATTTATAGTTAAAGTAATAAATCACATGTCAAATATAAACAAAAATAAAATCATTAAAACAAAAATTTTCATTAATTAGTACCATAGACACAATTCAAAGCATTACTAAAATGAGAAAATATATAGATATAAAAAAAGTATGTATATCAATGTAAAATATATATCCAATGTAATATATCAGTCATCTTGATCGTCCTCATCCACATCATTCTGTAAGTCCTCATCATCATGATCATAATGTATCAATCATCGTGATCATCCTTATCCACATCATCTTGCAAGTCCTCATCATCATGATCATCCTCATCATCATGATCATCCACATGATTTGATGTATATGTAGTGGCATCATGGGTAGAGGTGTGAGCACTCTATGATGATCATGATCATCTCACCTGTGTCTATCTCTCCACCTCATCCATATCTAACTCTCTATAATACTCATGTATTACATGTAATAAACATAAATACATAAAACATATAATACATCAATAAGAATAAAATAATTATATGAAATTTAATAATCCTCACAAACGCATTTGGATGATCTTGCGTGTACTCACTTAGATGTCGATATCCACAATGTGTAGCAAAATCAATTTCCTTTCTCATAGGATATCAACCATAATCCTGTTGCTACATTGAAACAAATAAAAAAGATTAATGATTAGTGTTTTAAATAAAATAAAACATATAGTTTCAATAATGCATTACCTACAAATATATCTACAAAACCATGATGGCCCATTTGGCCTAAGTGTGATGTATGACGGGACTCAACTCTCCTCTTTGCATCCACCTTCATTTATTTAATGAAATAGAAATACATAGATTAAATATAAAAAAAAAACTATAAAACATATGAGAATTATAAGTCATTGTAATATGAATTATCAATTTGTATACCTTCTGCTGAGGAAATGATTCCTGAAGATGTAGCTATCTGTGAACGTACTGCCGTGTCTTAGGTGGTATGTTAGGTCTTCTCTTATTTTGCTCTATCAATATCTTCTCTTATTTCGATCTCAAACAAAAAAGTAATTAGAATATAAAAAAAACTTTAAATTTATAAACATGCATATACAGACACACACATACATATACATACACATACACATATAGACATATACATACATACACATACACATATACATACATTCATACACATACACATATACATACACTTACACATAAATACGTACATTTATGTATACATACATACACATACATGCATGCATACACATGCACATATGCATACGCTTACATATGCATATATACCCACACATACACATACACATACACATAAGTGCATACACATACATAGATGCATACACTTACACATACATACATACCCACACATACACATACACACACATACATGCATACACATACACATACACATATACATACATACACATACACATACATGCATACACTTATACATAGACATATACATGCATACACATACATAGTAAATACCTTCCCACACACATGCATAGATATACACATAAACACACAGTTACACATACACATACCTACACATACACATACATACACAATACACATACACATATGCATACACTTACACATACATACCCACTGTTGCTCTAGCACAATGGTAAGTACCACGTTAAGAAGCTTCACCTTCTTAATGTCAATTCGTGGGAGAGGTAGGAGTGATATGAAGATCGTGAATGTGAGATGATGTGAGAGTGAAGGTGAGAAGCACAAAGATGCACACACACATACACACACACAATGAAGAGACAAGCAAGACACAATGGAAGGTGGGGACTTAGTTCTATTACTCAAGAATACTCTTACAAGCTCAAACTAGCTCTTTGCTCACACTAACCAACATGAACCAACCTCAAAAATGAGCTCTCTAGCTCTTTTTATAGTTTCTAGACTAGTTTTGACCGGTTTCACATCTAGTGACCAGCCTAGTTAAAAAATAGGTCCTAGATGCTATTTGGAAGGGTAAACGGTGTCTAAAAATAACGAAAATTGGTACGCGCATTCTACCTAAGCTCCTCAAGCTCGAGGACTCCTCGGCTTGCACAAAATGGAGCTATGAATTACAAAATGGGGTTTTGTCTATATTACATATGTTACAAGAGTGATGAAAATCACCGTTGAATATTTGAAGAGGTAATAAGAACATAATTGTTTGAAAAAATAATCCGACTGGCTCCCTGCTCCGTCTTTACATGCTTCCATGTCGTCTGTGCCTCTGACTGTGCCTCTGACTGCTTCCAACACCCCCCTCCCTCTCGCTTCTGTCGTCCTCGACAGAACCTTGTTGTGCGGTCTGCCGGATGTAGTTTTGTAGGAGGTCGTGAGCGAGGGTGTGCTCAGATACTCGAATGCCTCGGGCCAGATCAGCCTCGAGCTTCTCCCAGTCGATCGGTTGCGGTTCGTCGGGTGGCGGGAGTTGATAATGCGTGGAGTAAACCATTCGCTCACAGGCAAAAAGTTGCAATAAATGTGTGGGCCTGCTGATGAATACCTCGGAATGGTATTCCCAAAACCCGGTGGTGAACATCTCCTCAAAGGTTTGTTTGTAGCATGCCGGGAGGTATTTTATTCTACAGTGCCAGGCATAACACACCCGGAGCGATGGCGTTGTGCTCATGTCATATACTAGATCAAAGTTACCATGCTCAAATCCCGGGGTGTTTACATGCGGTGCCTTGACGCGTCGGAAGACTTTAAATATCATTTGCATCATGTCAAAAATTTTGACAGTCATGTGCGTTACAATATCATCCATATGCTTCAGGCGAGGGAGCCAGTGACGGATTGTAGCCATCATATAGCCAACAGTGGGCAACTCGGTGGGTGGCTTGAAGTAGGGGTAATTCAGCCAATCCTGACACTGCCTATTATTTTGTACTTTGATAGCGAATGCAGTCCAGGAGCGGCGTCGTGGTACTGGTCCCCAGCAAGGATTATACTTTAAGTGTAAGGGCGCTTTCACCCATGTGCTCATCATTTCTAGGTACTCCTGTAAAAGACGTGTACGCCAATCTGGTTGATAAATAGTGCCTTGTTGCGCATCCAGTGGCAAGTTTTCAGGCTCGAACTGGGTTGCATGTGATGGCTTCTTGCCAGTTCGCTTTTCTATGGCCAGCTGGTATTTGGCCATTAGCATGAAGTAAGGTTTGTATTGAAGCTCATGCCCGGATATGTACCTGCGTGGGGCCAATTGAGCAAAGTAGGGAGATTGCAGAATTCATTCTTCTATCATGGCCATAGCATGTAGCTGGGCCCCGACTCGAGTTGAGTGCGTTGTTCCAATCTCCTCCACAGTCTTCATCCATGCGGGGGTCGGAAGTTCATAGGTCATCTGGCCTTCGGCCGTGACTTGTCCGCCTGGGATGGGTGTGGGCTCGTATGCTTCTTCAAACGTTTCCTCCACCGGAATGGTTATGTTCTCGTCGTCAGCTGGGATCTCCGGTGGGGAATCAGGCCGTGGTGGTGCTTCGTATACATCTATGCGTGATTGGAGAGTGGTTACCTGGGCCCGTAATGCGTTGAGTTCCTCTATGAGTTCAGGAGAGGGGTCCACAGGTTCTGGTACTTCTGCTGCCACTGGTAGTTGTTGTGGTGTCGGTTCTCTGAGCTGTAGTAACTTGTGATCTTCTTTTAGCTTCTGATGCTCTTCGTTCATTCGATCGTAGTCCTCTAGCAGTCGAACGTGGTCATCTAGCAACATCCGCATCGATTCAGATGGGATTGCCTTGAATCTGCTCGGACTTAATGGTTGTTCAGGGTGGTCCAGTGCCGCTTCCAAATTTTCTCTATTCTGCGCTTGGAGTCTCACGTTCTCCTCCTGGGCTGCGGCTAGGTGCCTCCTGAGTAGGCCCATATTTCTGGTCAGCGTCGCGTTCCTTATTGTTTGGGCTCGAAGCAGGTTGTCCAGATCAGCAGTGGCTTCTTTTGTCTTCTCTTCACATTCTAGCTCTAGCTTATGATATGCCTCTCTTAGTTCTTGGTGTCGCGTATTTAACGAGGCATTCTCGATTGATAATGAATTGAGCTGCGACTGTAATTCATTTGTCATCCTCTGCAGCTGTTGATAGTTGATGCCAAGAGATGCAAACTCATCTCGTACTTGTGTCATGCATGTGAACATTTGTTGAAGTGCAGTGTCTATGGTGGGCGATAATAGTAATGAAGTGTTAAGTGAGGATGCAGTGGAAGTAGATGCAACGGGAATGGGGAATGGGGTTGGGAAGGTGGATGCAGTGGTGATCGTGGAAAATTGTGACGTACCTAAATATGATGGTGCTGTGAGTGGAGTGGGTGCTCGTGCGGTGGGTGTTGATATGTCCATGTCATTGGACGTGTCAAGTGCGGTGACTGTGAAAAGCGGTGTGTAAGTGGGTGGTTGTGTAGGTGTGAAGACAGGATTTACAAATGTAGAGTAATTTACAGGGGGAATGGCTGGAGCAGCTTGGTGAAAAGGGGAAATAGGGGTTATGGTGGGTTGAGGAGGTGAAACTGGTGAGAAGGTTAGTGGGGTTAGAAAGGTGAAAGGGTGTCTTAAAGGTGGGGGAAAAGCTGGGAAGGATGAAGGGGTGAAGGGGTTAACATGTAGACGCGGAGGGTTGGGTGTGGGCATGGTGGCATGAATGGGCAGGGCAAAGGGTGTGGCTATGTTGCCGTGGACTGGTGTGGATGTGGGAGGAGCAGGTGGGTGTGCGGGGGATACAGGATGGGTTGGTGAAACATGAGGTGAGAGAGGAGTAGATGGTGTGGATGTTATTTCAAGGATAGTGGTAGTATGTACAACGGTAGTATGTGGTGGGGAGTCGACTAGGATGGCTTCTTCGGTGAAGGATCTTTCCGGCCGTAGGCGTGCATCTTGTGCCTGGTGGGATGATTGAGCACCTACCGGAACTCGAATATATTCACCGGGCTTCGATAGCAGTCGAACTCTGCGAGGGTCGTATTGGGGGAGTGGCTTCCTTTGTAAATACCTCAGTGCTTCGACCGGGCCGATGGATTGGACCAGTTCTCTGAACCCTCTGATGTAGACTTCTTCAAACCCTCCGGAGACTAGTTCTTGTTCGATTAGGGCCTGGCTCTCTGCTTCAGTCAATTTCTTCCGTGCCCAGACTTTCTCCATCGTACGATATAATTTCTTGATTGCCAGCGTGTAAGCTGCTGCTTCGAAAGTCTCCTCTTCGTGCGTGCTGGTGTCACCGTGTGCATCAGTTTGTTGGCCTTGGCCGTCTGTCTGTCCTTGTTCTTGGGAATCATGCGTGCCCTGGCTGGCTTCATCGTCACCTTCTTCGTCATCTGTGGCTGTTCGTTCATCATCGGAGCTAGACACAACTTGTCCCTGTGGCAGATCCCGCGGTGTGGTAGGGTAACTGGGGCGTTCATATTCTTGGGAGAACATCTGTGCCTCTGAAAACTGGAATTCATTTGAGAATGCATCCGGCATCTCAAAATCGAATGTTGTGTTTATTGGTTCTGCCTCCATGTGTGGTATTGGGAAAGAAAAGGCTTCCGCACCAATAGTGGTGGGAGCTTCTGCTGAAGTGGTGGTGGGTTTTGTGGTTGCAGCTGCCTGAGGTGCAGCGACACTAGTAGTGCCCTCCGTGACCACTGGTCTAGACAACCTTATGCGAATAGGTTGTACTGTGGGAGCGGCTTCTGTTGGTGATCGCTCTGGAGAGGGTTGTGGTGATGGTGACTCTGGCACTTGAAGGCAAGGAATGGTGCCTCTCATGCGCTTACCTGCCCGTGTTCTACTGGGCTTCCTGGCTTTCTTCGTCGTTCCTTTGAATGCTTTCAGCTCTTCTCCTGTTAATGCACGTTCAATTGGCAAGTCATAAGCCAAGCACATATAAACAATTCTTGTCAGCGCACAACATCCATTAAGCACTTTCTTGCGTTCCCATCTGTGTTGTGCCAAATACATTTGATCAATGATCCAGCTCGCCAGATCAACAGTCTGAGGTCCGGTACACGCTAAGTACAATCCAAACCATATTCTTTTGTGTGGCATGGTAAATCTGTCCTGAGCGGGGAATGCAAAATGTTGCATGCATATCCGTAGCGGCTTTGACAGCTCAGGTGTAATTGCTGAGATCTCCTCCCACTTAGTGACATCCCCATGTTTCATAGGGTCTGGAACTAATCTTTCTCGATCTGTGGGCGTGTGGGTTCCATGAATCTTGATGGCCGCTCTGATTAAATCCTTTGAGAGGTAAAACCTTTTGTAGGGTGGATCATCCACTAAAGAAGGCAAAATAAAAGTTCCGGGGATATCCTTATTCTCTGAGGCCAGCAAAGTAGTAATTAAGTAATAACACCTGTAAAAGTCAGGTTTGGGCAGGGGATCACTGAAATACTCCGTGAAGCCTGCTCTGGCCCAAACGTGAGTTAGGTCCTGGGTGTTCTGTAGGTCTTCGAACTCTCTGGAGAAGAATTGGTATTTTCCCCAAGTGCGGTCATCAAACGTCAAAGTAGATTCAAATATGAAATCCGCGTCCGCTAAGGGTCCTGCAAGTCCCTGAAACTAGTGAGAGTTACGGTGTATCTTTTCTGTGTAGCCCATAGGTGGGTTGTCGATCGGCATGGGCCCTGGAAATCCTTGGAATTCTGGCGGTGGAGCAGTCGGGTGGGATTCTGCTCGTAAAACATTGAGGGGCACTGCCGCTACACTGGGGCCTACTCCTGATGGTCCTTCGTCAGTTTGCATGATGACTGATGCGTTAATGAGAAAGATCTGCTACAAAAGATTAACACATTAGCATGGAAATTAATTATGATCCCATTAAAGTGAGACCGCAATCCCTTTCCATAACTGATGCGTAACCCGTGTAGCCAAGTGCTGTGATGTGATGGATGCAATGCTTCTTGCAGCACTAGTGCAGGTCTCTAGACACCTACACGTTTCAGATTAAGCATACATTCCTTGATGAGATGAGATTATGAGTGACGTGTGATGATGGTGGGTGAATTTTTACAAGGTTTAAAGGTTAGTGATTTAGTACAAGGTTGTATGTTAGTCGGGGGGGTCGTTTTGTTAGACAATGGGTTAGGGGAAGACGGTTGGACACGCTTCGGTATCCATTTCCTAAGAGTCTTTGAGTGGGTGGTGGGTTTTTGTTGAGGGGCAAAAGGTAGTATCGGGTGTGGTGGTATTGAGGGATGGAAAGATTTGTGAGAGGTATATATTACATGGCTTAAGGGTTGAGCTACGATACATGGTTTGGGTACCCAAATCTGCATGGGTGTGGGTCTATGGGTAAGGTATTTCTTGGCGATCCAAATTCGTCGAATGCTCGGACCTGTAGAAGGAGGTCGAGGGGATGGTGGATACTGATTCTGTTTCTGTTCTGCCTTTTTCTTGTCGATCTCTGCTTGGTTGGAGTTCTTCGGTGCTTTTTGTCCTTTTGGCACCCATATTTGTCTGGTGCCGCTTCCTTTGGGTGGCCTAAACTGCCTTCCTTGTTGTGTCTTCTGATACTGCCGTCGGTCCGGGTTCCTTCGTCGTGGTTGACTCTGTTGTTGTTGAGGTTGAGAGGTCGGATGGACACTCTGCTTTGGAAAAGAAGGGAGATCCAACACTTGCGTGACCTACCCATTAGGAAGTGATGCATTCTTTAACTTTAATCTAGGCCAGTCCGCAACAAGTTTGGAAGGATGAGCACCGCAGGGTGTCGTGCTCATTTGGCCGCTGATGCAACCCACCTGACCACTGATTGTGTCCATCTGCCCTTGCAGTTGGGTAACTGTCTCTTCTAGTTTGCAGGAAGTCCCAGGGAAGATCTCCTGTCGTCCTTTTGATTGACAATTGTCCATAGCCAAGCCCGAGTGGGTTGGTGTAGACGTAACGTGACTGGTCTGCTTAAAGATCTTCCGGTCTTTCGTCGCATGCATTTCATAGGGTCTAGGGTCACAACCGTCAAGCGGAATGCCGTTAGGGAAGTCAAGCGGTATCACTCGCTTCTGCTCGAAGGTTCCAATCTGTAAGGAGCCTTGTCTAAGATTTAGGTCCACTGAGTGATCGTATAGCCAATCTTGGCCAAGGATTAGGGGTTCTATCAGGTCGTCATCATGGCACACTAGTAGCTTTGCTGTCATGGTCAAATCCTTAATGAGGATAGGAAGGTCCACCTCACCCATGCAAGGGGTTTCCATGCCTCCTAGGCCTATGAGGTATGCCTCAATTGGCCGCATTTCTATTCCTGAATCCTTATAGTGGGACCATCTAATCGCACTAGTCGCAGCACCTGAGTCAATTAAAGCCCTGAGTTCTTGGCAAGGGTTGCCGTGCTCTAGCCTAACTCTAATGAATGGTCTCCTGTCCACTATGCTAGGATGAGTGGTTGACTTTACTTGACACATGGCCATGGGATATCTGGGTGATGTTTCCAGGTGGTTATAATGTTCTCTCCCTAGTCCTTGTCTTCTTAGCTTCATGCGCTTAATGCGTTCTATGGCTTCTGCCTGAGCTTCCGCTCGTATTCTATTTTCTTCCTCCTTACGCTTCTTTGCCAATGTGAGTCGTCTAAGCATATCCTCAGTAAGAGGTTCTTGATATAGCTTGACTCTACAGCCACTAATGTAATTAGGCATTATATCTCCTTCTAAGGTGGCTAACTGCACTGCTCCACTAGTCGAAAGTCTGTTAATGATCATAGGTCCATAACCTCGCTTTTCTAACTTCCGTGCGTGCTGTTTCAGCGTATACACTAGAACTAAATCTCCTTCTTTTAGGCCTTTATCTTTCACATGTGCATCAAAATATGCTTTCTGTCGCTTCTTCGCTGCGTATATTCCTGCTGCTACTTTCAGCCTGGTTTCTCCTAATCGTTCCAAGTCCATTATTCTTGCTGATAATTCATGGCCAGTCCACTGATGTTCTTGTGCAACCTTAAGGGTCGGTATCAAGAAGTCCAAAGGAAGCACTGCATTCTGACCAAAAACCATATGAAAGGGAGTTGCATTGAGTACGGTCTTGTAGGCCACTCGATATGCCCAAACAGTGTGGTGTAGCTGTTTGTCCCAATCTGAACGTTTATTGTTCACGAGTTTCGTCAGTACGGTACACAGTATTTTGTTAGTGCTTTCAGCCTGACCATTGGCCTGAGGATGATATGGTGCAGATTTCTTGTGAATCACCATAAAATCCTGTAACAAATATTCAATGACTTGGTTTAGAAAGTGAGTGCCTCGATCGCTCACTAACTCTATAGGCAATCCATATCTTGTAAAGACATTTTCAAATAAGAATTTTGCAGTCGTGTGAGCATCATTCTTTTTTGTGGCTTTTGCCTCTACCCATTTCGTAAGATAATCTGTAGCAACAATAATGTATTCAGCATGTGTACCTTTTGCAGGGGGGTTAATGGGTCCTACAAAGTCTATACCCCACTTAGAAAATGCACGTCCGCCCATCATGGGTTTCAATGGCATTTCATCTCTGTGAGTAGGAAACTGAGTTCTTTGGCACACATCACATCTCTTTACATAGGTATGAGCATCCATGTGAAGAGTGGGCCACCATAATCCTGCAAAGAGAATGGCTTTGACTATCCTATCTGGTCCAAAGTGACCTCCTGCAACACCTTGGTGTGCAGTCTCTAGTATGCTCAGATAATCGCTTTCATGAACACATTGTCTTAAATATCCATCTCGTCCTCTTTTGTATAAATTATCGCCAATAAGTGAATAGTCTTGAGCTTCCTGCTCTAGACTGTGTTGTCGAGCTAAGGTCATGCCTTGAGGGAATGTGTTCGTCCTCAAGTATGTCACTAAAGGTTCACTCCAGTCTGGTGTGAGAGACACGTGATATAATGTAGCATGCTCTACTGGTGGTTTTTCACAACAAACATGGCATTCTTTACACAACTTGTAGACATCTGCTTCCATAGAAGGCCAATATACTCCTAATCTATGCAGAGTCTGTAATGTTCGATGTTTTGAATGATGTTGCTTTAGTGCACCTATGTGTGCTAATTGCAACCAATTCACATGCTCTGATTCATCTACACAACAAGCAAGAATCTTTTGATTATCCTGTTTATATATGCTTCCTGCCATTATTTGGTATCTCTGAGACTTGGTAATCTCTCCCTCTTTGATCTTTATCTTAGGATTCTTGGGTCCGTATGTGAGAATAGGGACTATAGGCTTAGCCCATTCTGGTGCTATCTCAAGGTTAAACAAGTATGCATCTGGTAATTCATCTGCTACTCCTTGAGGAGCTTCTCCTGAGGTTAATCTTGAAAGGTGGTCGGCTCTAAGATGCGTCTTTCCTTTCCTAACTACCACTTCAAAATTGTACTCCATGAGCAATAGAAACCAACGTATCAGTCGTCCTGTGTTACATGGTTTGTTGACTAAATATAATAGGGCTTGATGATCTGTAAAGAACTTGAATTTGTTGGCCAACAAGTAGTGCCTAAACTTCTTTACTACGTAGATCATCCCTAATCCTTCTCGTTTCGTCGTGGTGTAATTTCTTTCTGCTGCGTTCAATTGTCTGTTAGCGTAGGCTATGGGGAGATCTATGTTACCTTCATTCGTGGGTTGTGCTAACACACATCCTATGGCGTAATTGGATGCATCCACATGTACATGGAATGGCTTACTCCAATCTGGGGTTGTCAATATAGGTGCTGAGCACAAACGTCGTTTAAGTTCATTGAATGAATTTTCACATTCATATGTCCATTCAAAATTGGTTAAAAGAGAGTACAAAGGCTTGGCTATGATTGCATACATGTGTATGAATCTCCTATAATAACCGCAATGGCCCATAAATGCCTGTACCTCTTTCACATTAGTTGGTCTGGGTAGATCCGCAATCACCTTCACTTTTTCCTCATCCGTGGAGATTCCATTTTTTGACACAATGTGTCCTAGAATTTTGCCTTGTCTGACCATGAAAACGCATTTTTCTGGGTTCAAACAAACCTGATATTCTCGACATTTGTCAAATACTTGTCTTAACTCTGGAATATGTGTCTGCCTTACATTTGAATGTGCACATAAGTCATCGACATAAACTTCCAAGCTCTTGCGTAAGAATTCCTTAAAAACATGACACATGAGTCGCTGGAAAGTGGCGGGTGCATTTGTTAAGCCAAATGGCATCACACGAAATGCAAATATGCCCCATTCTGTGGCAAAAGCCGTCTTGTGTTGATCTTCTGGAGCAATGGCTACTTGGTTATAGCCTGAGAATCCATCAAGAAAGCTGTAAACTTCCTTGCCCGCAACTCTTTCCAATAGGTGTTCCGTGATAGGAAGAGGATAACTATCTCTAATCGTGGCGGCATTAACTTTTTTAAGGTTAATACACACACGCAATTTTCCATTCTTCTTGGGCACTACCACAATGGGGGATACCCATTCGGTGTGCTCAATTTCGTAAATGAATCCTGCTTCTATCAATCGATCTATCTCCTCTTTAATCTTCGCAGCGTAGTTATCATTGTACGTGTAAGGTTTCTGTTTTGTCGGTTTTGCATCTGGAGTCATAGGGATTCTATGAGAACATATATCTGGATCTACTCCCTTCAAATCTTTGTAACTCCACGCAAAAACATCTCTATATTCGCGCAATAGGGCAACTAACTCTTGTTCTTCTTCAGTCGTCAAATCATGCCCTATATATGTGCATTTTTCTTCTTCTCCTTCTATGGCAACTATTACTTTCTTGGTTTTCTCTCGGTTATCATATACTTGTCCATCATTCACTTTTCTATTAGGCATTCGTACCATGATTCTTCTATCTTCAATTTCATATTTCTTGAAGTTCTCGGGTACTTCAAACAAAGATTCTTCTTTTTCTGACATGGTTTCTTTCTTCTTTCTCTTCTTGCCTTCACTCTTATCAGTCACTTCTGTGGCTAACCTTACCTCGTTCGTAATTTCCTCGTGTCTCTGAGTGTGAGTCTCTACTTCGTAGAAATATTCTTCCTCTGATGCAAAGGGTGGGTCCATGATAATTGATTCTAAATCAAAATCGCTTGCATCCTCGAATGCATCAGTGTTCGGTTCACACTCCTCTAAGATTGCATCGCCCATGATTGGCTCTATCGTGAAAACTGAAATGTCATAGCCATCCTCGTCACAGTGGGGTGTCCATTGTTCTTCATTGATGGCTACGTCCATGGTTGCTAGTATTTCCGCCCAACCATGGGGTTCAAACTCTTCGTCTGGGAATACTACAGGTGCGTAGGCTGGATCTTGAAGGGTTCGTGGATGTTGTTCTGCACCTAAGGTCCTTGCTTCTAATCGTTCTTCCTCTTGTTTGGCTACTTTACACATCCATAAATGGGTATCCTCATGCAACCAAGAAGGATCTGATTCTAATGAGTGCACGGATTCCGTCTCTGCTGGTGTCTTATGGATGGTATTCCATTGTATTGGGGGTACATCTCTGTGTGAATAGTCTTTAAGGTTGACTTTGGTAGTCACTCCTAAATGTTGCAAGTACAAAGAATTAGTTCCCCAATCTTGTACAATTTGCAACTGACGCATGAATGGTCGTCCCAATATCATCTCATAAGCACGGTTTTTCGCAAAGTCACAAATGGCAAAGGTATGCTCAAATTCTACACCACAAGTGGTGAGAGATATGCCTTCTAGTAAGCCTAATGGTTTTTCTATGTGTCCATCAGCCATTTGTAGTTTCATCCTGGTGGGTCTGAGTGCTGGCTTACCCCAACGTTTCCATAAAGCGGTGGTAGCGATGGCTACTCCGGCTCCTGAATCTAAGATGGCTTTCGTGGTGTAGCCCTGATGGGTTATTGGAAGATATGTGTTACCTTCCTCTCCTTCGCTTACGTCTCCAATCTTTTCCACGGGTATCTCTGGTACCTTCTTATGTGATCCTATCTGAGAGGGTGTGGTAGCTAGCTCAGGGAATTGATTTGCTACGTGCTTCCACAACTCTGGTTTTACCTTTAACAATTCCTCCAAAGTGAGATTACACTGTACTTTCGTGTTCTTGATCACTTCCGTGTTTCTAGGGATCACTGATTCTTCATTCCTCACTATTATCGTGGGTGCTCTCATACTAATAGACTTAGCTTCCCAAGGTCCAGTGAACTGAGGTAATTCTTGTAAAGAATTAGATTCAAATCCTGTGGGTTCACTCAGTTGTTCCACCTCTACATCATCGTAAATGGAGGGAATGTCTTGGGGAAATTGTTCCTGCAAGTCGTCTATTTCTTGAATAGGAGGATGAGTTCCTTGTTCTTTTCTCCATTTCTCTTCTTGTATTTCTCTCAAAAATTCATGTGAGTACCTATGCATGGAAGATAGGTTATCTTGACTTTCTGTATTGGGTACTTGAGACAGGGATGGTGCAATCCTTTCCTGTGTCTCTGGGACAATAGGGTTCCTAGGCTGATCCTTTTTCTCTTTGCTTTCTATCAAATATTCTAGCCTCTCCATTAGTCCTTGAAAGTGTAGTTCCGGTTTTGCCATGTTATTCCAATTAAGATATTTAGAGGCTTCAAACAAAGCTTGTGCTAGTTCTACCATTTTCATGCAAAGTTTAGTTCTCTCAATTTCTAGGTCAGCTCGAGGGTAGTTTTTACTCATTTCCGTTACTTGAGGTCCCTCTTTTAATCTAGCCTGATATGCACGAAACATCATGTCTAGATCTTCTGGTATGGGTTCCGCTAAAACTGATCCTGATTTTTGAGCTGGATTTTCTTGGTTTAATTCTTGTGAAGTCAGTTCTTGGATTTTGGCTCTAGATTCCTTTAAACTTCCTTCCAACTCACTTATCTTTTTACTCCATTTTCTCTTGATTCTTTCTCTAGAATCTTTCCAAGATTTCGTCTTTTTACTACTCGATTCTGCAACTTCACTAGTTCCGGCTGCTTTCTCTTGATTAAGCTGTTGGTTTTGTAAGAGCGCCTGGGCTCTGGTTATAGCTTGGATAGGCACGTATGTAGGGTTGGATCCATCTGCGTTATTTACAATACCTATCACGTTGATCGGTGTCACATTCGAAGCATTAACTGGGTTCTTAGGACAATCTTTGATTATGTGCTCTTTGCCACAATCAGCACAAAAGCCCTGTATGTTATAGTACTGTGATTGCCTTACTATTGGGGGATGTGGACAATCCTTTATGAAGTGATCTCCTTGGCACCTAAAGCATGGTCCTCTAGGGCCCTGTGGTCTCTGTTGTCTCAATTGGGGCCGTGGGTTTGGGTTTGCGTACATCACATTAGCATAGTTTAGCTCCCAACTAGGTTCCATTGGTGGACTATCATAATGATATGTCTCCACATGTTCTGGTGACTCCATGTAATAAGCGGGTGGACTAGTTACATGAGTAGAGTCAAAACTGTTTGAGTTCGGGTCACTTTCTGTGATCAGGGGTGAAGAAGGCACTAAGGCCCTACTTAGGTTCTCTTCAGCAGCAGCGTATTTGACTGAGATGACATTCGCTGGTGGGGGTGGCTGCTGAGCTAAGACGGGTTGAGGTCTCTGTTGAGCCTGGTATGGGTAGTTCTGGGGAGGCCTATAGTAATAAGGCTGAGCATTGTATTGGCCTTGATACCTACCTGGCTGCTGGTATGTTTGCGGGTAGTTCTGTCTCACGGTTTGTTTGTTGTATGGGCAGTCCTGAGCCGTATGATTCGTGTATCTTCTCTCAATTGTGCAATATTGGCCACTAGGATTGGCTTGAGGTTGTGGTGCATTGGGGCACACATTTGCCAAATGATTTCCACCACAAGTGTAACAACGTACATTAGTTGGTAGCTTGGGCACCTGTTTACTAGAAACTCCTAGTTTTTGGGCCACCTTTTCTGCTAGGTCCTCTATCGAATTAGACAATTTTGTGGATGCTAAAGAAGAACAATCTGAGTCTTTATAGACCTTTGAGAGTTCCAATTCATCTCCTAGGTTGTCCTCGATGTCTATACATATCCTTACACACTCCTCTAGCGTTCTGGGTTCTTTTAGGTACACATAGGAGCGTAGTTTAGCGCTCAACAAGCCATCTAGGAACAAAGACACTTGCTTAGCTTGTGAGGGTAGCTCTTGTATTGGACATCGTTCAACATATTGTCTGAATCTACGTCCTGCCAGTCTAACTGTTTCCTGAGGGGTTTGTTTAAAGCTATGAATCAACGAAGACGTGTCATGCCTAATCCCACTTTTAGAGAATTCAATGATGAATGACTCCAAAAAGTGATGGATGTCTCTAAATTGCCTTTGTTGCAATGGTTGGAACCAAGTTAAAGCGGTATTCTTTAACGTTAGTCCAAATGCATTATATTGCGTGAACATGTCCTCGACTTGTTCTGCTCGTAGTACTTGCTTGAATTCTGCGACATGGTCATAGGGATCTCCTGTCCCGTCAAAGTAATTCTTCATTGATTTACTAATTGAGTGGGTCTCAATACTCTTGCGTGTTCACGCGGCCTAGGTAGAGGAAAATCATCTCTACCACCTAGTATTCCATGATCTCTTTGTCTATCCATTCTATTAGTGTTCGAGGTTGTTCTATCTCTCCCTATGGGGTGAGTGAAGCTCAATTCCGGTCTCTCTTTATTTCCTTCTCTTTGATTTCCATGGGCTGAGGATGTTCCTGCCCCTTGTTGATTTGTATTCATGTTCGTTCTAGATGGAGGGAATACCAATTCACCTCTCCATGTGTATGTGTTTTTAGCGTGCTCAGGCACCACGAAGACTCTTTCTGAAGTCTCATCCAAGTATACAACCTTTCCAGGTGTATTTGGGTCCTTGAATTCATAAATTGTAATGATGCCTATCTCACCAGGGTGTTCCTTTCTGTACCTCCAGAAGGCTTCATCTGTCTCTTTATTTACAAACAACTCGGTGCTCCTGTTATCTTGAGGGATCCATTCTGGGATGAGTACTCTTGTTAATACGGATTTCCCTCTCGGTGTTCTAGGTTCTTCTAACGGTTCTTTTCCTTGAAATTTCGCTTCCTTCTCTAATTGAATTGTGCCAAACTCATTAGTATCGTTTGGCTGCGTACTTAGAACGTACATGGTTCCTTCTTTGTCTATGTAAGCGTCTCTCTCAAATTTCACCACTGGTCTTTCCAATCCAATGGGTTGATCAGGGTTGTGCAGTTGCACCACTTGCCTTCGCAAACCATCCTCATAGATGCGAGCACCTAATTGGTTGGTTCGGAGAAACTCTAATTGCGTTCTATAGGGTCCTTCTGGTTTTTCTAGGTATGCTACATGAGATCCTCCTTCTGGTCTGTCTGTGCTAAATGCCATTTCTGATTCGCTAGTCTCTGAGCTCTCGTAGGGGTAATTACTATTCAATTGTTGAGCCCAAGATCGTGCAGTGGTCCTTACACTTGCCTCTGATGATCTAAGGCTTCTTCGGTCCGACTTACCTATATGTCTCCCTGATCTAAGGTTCATTAATTTTCTTCCTTGCACGCTCAATTACACACTTAGATCGTCAATGGTCCTTTGTGATTACTTTCTTGATTATTTTTTATTTTCTTTGGATTCTTGTCTTAATATATGCGTCAGGAATTCGACTTTTCGTGATGATTTTAAGTTCTCGTTCCGTCAGACTTAGGTTCTTTTCTTTAGGTTTTCATCACACACACCTTTACTTGTAGTCTTAAACTTGAAAGAATTAAGTATCTTGAACTTGAGGCGTTCCTATCGTCGTTAATCCACAACTACCGTTTAGCCTAAGCTAAGAATTGACTGAGGGGGTTGAGTAATCTTCCAACCTCGAGTCGGCTTTTCTGTTGCTCTGATGCCCAAGAAGCCGCGCTTCCCAAGCTTTGCTGTCTTCACTGCCTTGCTTGCTTGCCTTGATTGTCCTTGCTAGACCTGGAAAATTCCAATATTAGACCAATTCACAAGATGATCAAACACTTGAGTATATACACCTTTTAGTCCCTTCCCTTTTTGCCCAAATTTTCAATGTGTGCCCCCTGGCTTCCTAGCCCTGGGGGGTAAAAACTGACAATCAGGTTTTCCTTCAGATATGAGCTAAGGGGTCTCCTATGAGTCTAATGGTCCAAAAATTTCTAAAAAATACCCTCAAATTTGGTCAAAAATTGGAGCCCAAAATTTGCGATGGGGGTGCACAATCGCGATGGTCTGGGACCGTCGCGATGGTCCGAGCGAACCGTCGTGATGGCGTGGAATTCGGACAATCGCGATGGCCCGAAAAAGTGAACCGTCGCGATGGTCCGAAATGAACGATCGCGATGGCGTGAGGTCGAACCGTCGCGATGGTCCGAAATGAACGATCGCGATGGCGTGGAAATGGAGCGTCGCGATGGTCCGAAAAATGAACCGTCGCGATGGTGTGATCAGGCGGACAATCGCGATGGCACGGTCAACGGTCAAAGTTGGACAATCGCGATGGTCCGAAGTGAACCATCGCGATGGTCACAAGTGCGATGGCGTGAGCCAATCGCGATGGTCCGATTTTGGGCTGTCGCGATGGTCCAAAAAATGAACCGTCGCGATGGTCTATCTGGACACGTGGCGATGGCGTGGGCCAATCGCGATGGTCCGGGGTCAGCTGAACAATCGCGATGGTCCAAGTGGACCGTCGCGATGGCTCAAGTGAACCGTCGCGATGGTCCGAAAAAGCGAACCGTCGCGATGGTCCGGCCGAGCCGTCGCGATGGCTTGAGCCTATCGCGATGGTGCGACACAATCGCGATGGTCTGAGCCAATCGCGATGGTCCACCAAAGTACGAATTTTTGAGATGCGCCTGTGGATTCGTGGATGCGCAAGGATCGCCTACCTCGTGGTGTGGTCGCCTACCAAAAATTCCGAAAGTTGCAGACCATCGCGATGGTCCACCACACTCGGCAGATCTTTGACAGAGAGTGAATTTTTACCTTTTCCAAGCTTCTCTGATGCACTGGAGCTCTGTACCTGCAAGAAAACTCAAGAAAACACAAGCGCACACAAGCACAAAAATTCTCTCTCGCTCTCTCGCATGCACAAATGAGGGGAAATGAGGTGAATGGGTGGATATGGTGAATCTTCTGATTTTTTTGGAGATGAAGATGATGATGCGATGATGAAGATGGAGTGTGGGGGAGGTGAAAAACACTAAAAACTAAGTAAAAACAACAACAAAAACTGAAATTTTTACCTTCCAACGCCACTCCTTGCTATACTCTTACCATCACACATTCGTCCTAGACTCGATCCCCGGCAACGGCGCCAAATTTGATGTTGCTCTAGCACAATGGTAAGTACCACGTTAAGAAGCTTCACCTCCTTAATGTCAATCCGTGGGAGAGGTAGGAGTGATATGAAGATCGTGAATGTGAGATGATGTGAGAGTGAAGGTGAGAAGCACAAAGATGCACACACACATACACACACACAATGAAGAGACAAGCAAGACACAATGGAAGGTGGGGACTTAGTTCTATTACTCAAGAATACTCTTACAAGCTCAAACTAGCTCTTTGCTCACACTAACCAACATGAACCAACCTCAAAAATGAGCTCTCTAGCTCTTTTTATAGTTTCTAGACTAGTTTTGACCGGTTTCACATATAGTGACCGGCCTAGTTAAAAAATAGGTCCTAGATGCTATTTGGAAGGGTAAACGGTGTCTAAAAATAACGAAAATTGGTACGCGCATTCTACCTAAGCTCCTCAAGCTCGAGGACTCCTCGGCTTGCACAAAATGGAGCTATGAATTACAAAATGGGGTTTTGTCTATATTACATATGTTACAAGAGTGATGAAAATCACCGTTGAATATTTGAAGAGGTAATAAGAACATAATTGTTTGAAAAAATAATCCGACTGGCTCCCTGCTCTGTCTTTACATGCTTCCATGTCGTCTGTGCCTCTGACTGTGCCTCTGACTGCTTCCAACACCCACACATACATACCCACACATACACATATACATATACAGACACACACACATATATGCATACACATACTCATATACATACATACATACATATACATAGTAAACACCTAACCACACACGTACATATATACATACACACACATGCATACATATACACATATACACAAACTTACACGTACACATACCTACACATACACATACACATGCATACATGCATACACATACACATATGCATACACTTATACATACATACCCACACATACATGTATACATATACATACACACACATATATATGCGTACACATACACATATACATACAAACATATACATAGTAAATACATAACCACACACATACATATATTCACAAACATACATGCATACCCACACATACACATATACATGTACATACACACACACATATATGCATACACATACACATATACATACATACACATACATAGTAAATACGTAACCACACACACACATATACACACATACACATACATAGTAAATACATAAGCACACACATGCATTTACACATACATACATACCCACAATACATATACATATACATGCATAGACATACACATATACATACATACACATGCATAGTAAATACATAACCACACACATACATATATATGCACACATACATGCATTCACATACATATATGCATACACTTACACATACATACCCACACATATATATACACACACATAGATAATAAATACATGTGTACCTTTGACATGTCCAAAATGTCAATCTCCTCAATATAAGGATGAAGAGGGTGAAATATCAAAAAAGGTATTGAGACATTTTCCATTGGCTCCACAAATTAAACATATGTTTCAAATCCTTGACTTCTCAAAGCTTTTGACATAGTGATTTGATCATAAAAGTATTGCTAGAGTAATGAGAATTGTAGCAGCTAGTGTGGCTTTTCAACATATTGATTCTAGATGTCTTGATTTTGCACAAGAGCCATGCAATCTAAAGTTAGGAGTTGCATTTGATGGAGTTAATATGTTTTCGATGAAATCTAGTAAATGGTCACCATGGCCCATGGTAGTCATCAACTACAATCTCCTGCCAAACCTTAGAATTAAAAAGGAAAATTTAATTCTTTCATTTTTAACCTCGAGAAAAAGACAAGTTAAATACATGAATATATATCTTGCTCCTCTCATTGACGATCTCCAAGAGTTATGGAGAGGTATTAATGTCATTGATGTATCAAAAAGCATTAATCAAAGAAACATTATGGTTCGTGGAATTGTGGCTTGGACTATACACCATTTTCTAGTATATGGTGTATGTTGGAGAAACACTCACTAATTGGACATATATTTGAAGGTCAAAGCTTTAGAAGAAAATCACATGCCTATGTGAAGGGACAAATTCACAAGTGTATTATATTTGTAAAGTCAGTTCACTTTAGTTCTATAAGTTTTTTAAAATAACGAGAATGAGAAAATCTATATAAGTTAGTTTGTATCAACTGACACGATGTGAGAGAGAATGTAGAAGAGAGTGATAGAATGTGAGAAGTGTTAAAAATAAAGAAGTAAGCTCGTATATATTTTTGCAAAAAGGATTTTCTTCAAGTATAAGGAAAATACAAAAATGAAAAATAGAAGCATTTACTTCAGCAAGTAGTGGAGGCCAAAAGAGAATCATTCAAAAGAGAATCAAATCCAAAATCTGAACTGTAAGAGGAGTGGCTGTCCAAAGTAGTGGAGAAATGATGGAGAAGAGCTCTCAAACTCATCATGAGAGTTTTTGGTCACTTGGCTATGAAAGAAGCAAGGGAGGACACTCAAGAATAGAGGAAGAAGGCGTGGAAGCCCCTTTGTAGCTACTTTATTTGTTTTGAGTCATTTCATTCAGTTCACTCTCATAGAGTATGTCCAGCCACACATCCATTTTTGGGTAGTCTACTTGTGAGAGCCATATCTCTCAACGTATGTATCCAATTTTAGTGTTTAAACATTCTTTGGAAAGCTTATCTTGAGTACTTCCTCAGTCTAAAATACTTTTATGAAAGTTTTTATGGTCTGTGAGTTATTCAGGTTTTAGTGAAGTCCAGTTTTCAGCCTAACTGAGTGGATAGGTAGTCTGTTTTGAATCAAATAGTTGCCAACCCAAATCTACTCCAAATTGAGTGTTTGATATCTCATTTGAAAGCTCTAGGTGTCTACTGTGAGTGACCTAGTTTCAAGTTCATTAGATATTTCAGTTGGTACCAGTTTTCATTTGAAGGTTCTACTGTTGGCAAGAGTCTTCATCCTGAGAAGGTCTTCTACACTTTCCGCTGCGATTAGGAGAGGAATTCTCCAACATTTGATATCAGAGCCTTGGAGTTTGAAGAGGCAAAGCATTGGAAATAAACTGAATCAAAGGGAAAGCTACAAATCAAGGGGGAGCTTCGTGAATTCAAGAGAGAGCGCCACAACATACTTGAGGTAAACTTCATTCTTGGAAGTTTTCAATGGCTGATTTAGGACAACAAGTTGAGAACTTAGACAAAGGAAATTTTCAATCTTGGAGGTATAGAATGATAAATTACCTTAAAGGTAAAGGTTTATGGAGCTTAGTTAGTGGAGATGATCCATAATCGGTAGACCTTGAAGATCCCAACATTACTCCGGCACAAAGGAGACAATTTGCTGATTGGGAAGAGAGGAATCGAAGGGTGATGTTCCTCATCTCACAAGTTATTTCTAACACTATGATTGGTCATGTGCAAAGCTTAGAAACAACCAAAGAAGTTTGGGAAGCATTGGAGAAGGTGTATGCTACCTCAATAAGGTCTCGAAGGATGCAACTCAAGAACGAGCTCAACAACATGAAGAAAAGCTCAAAACAAAGCATTAGTGAGGATACATTGAGGATTAAGGAGCTTCGAGATCAGCTAGCATCAGTTGGATGCAAGATAGAAGAGGAAGAGATCGTCCAAACAGCCCTCAATGGCTTGAGGAGTGAAGAAAAGTGGAAGCCCCTCATCACAAACATCCTTTATAGAGATCCTCTACCAACATTCGATGAGATTATACCAAATCTTGTGGCTGAAGAGGTTGCTCAACAAGAGAAGGCAACAAATGTAAGGACAGCCATAGTCAAATGTTATATGCAGGAAGAGGTAGAGGAAGGAACTCAAGAGGAGGCTCGAGAGGAAGAGGAAGAAGCTACAACAACACAAATTTCATCCAACACAACTCGGAGGACAACAAGGACAACTCAAATTACAACACACATGGAAGAGGTCGAGGAAGAAATAGAGGAAGAGGTCGAGGTTCATACAATCCTCATAAAGGTATAACATGTTATCATTGTGGTAAACTAGGACATTATGCAAATGATTGTTGGCAAAAGAATGGAAGGCTGAATAGAGGCAACCAAAGAAGCCAAAATAACTATGCGAGTACATCAAGTGAAGGAGACAAGCAAACCATGCTTGCCATGAAGCATGACTACAACAACTCGAGAAGTGACGACCAAAAATGGTTCATAGATTGAGGTTGCAGCAACCATATGACATGCCAAGGAGATTTGTTCACAAAGCTACAAGCTCCAAGTGGAAAAGGATGTGTGGAGACCGGCGATGAAACTCAACACGCAATTGAGCATGTTGGAGATATCAAGCTTGGAGACAAGAAGGTATTGGCTGATGTTCTTCATGTTCCTACTATTGCAAAGAATTTGATTTCAGTAGGACAAATGGTAGAGAAAGGATATCATGTTATCTTCAATGAAAAAGGCTGCTTTATAAAGAATCCAAAAGAAGGATTCAAGGTCATTGCTCAAGGAAGGAAAGAAGGAAGGAAAGAAGGAAGGATGTTCACTTTGGACATTCAACAACTGCATGGAAAGGTGATGTATATTCAGTTTGGAAACAAGAGGATTGCTGAAATCGATTTGTGGCACAAAAGGTTTGGACATATCAACATTCCCAAGCTCAAGGACATGAGCAACCATGAAGTGGTAAGAGGTCTTCCAAGATTCAATGATGCCGGACTACATGAGTTTTGTGAAGCATGCCAACTAGGAAAGCAAACTCGACAACCATTCAAGAAAAGCAACTATGTGGCAAGGAATGTCCTCGACTTGATACACAGGGATGTATGGGGACCATCACAATAACCATCAGTTGTTGGTAATAGATATTTTGTCACTTTTATTGATGATCATTCAAGGAAAGTATGGATGTTTTGCATAAAACAAAAATCAGATGTGTTCTCCATGTTCAAGAGATTTAAAGCACAGGTAAAAAAGGAAAGAGGACGCTACATAAAGACCTTGAGGTCCGATGGAGGAGGAGAATATTTCTCCAAAGAATTTTCAGATTTTCTTTATGAAAATGGAATCAAGAGACAATTTACATGTAGGTACACACCTCAACAAAATGGAATAGCTGAAAGGAAAAATCGACATATCACAGAAGTTGCAAGATGCATGCTCAACGAGATGAAGATGCCACTAAACTATTGGGCTGAAGCAACTAGTACGGCCGTTTATTTGATGAACAAGTGCACAATGGCTGGAGTGCATAATCTAACTCCCGAGGAGGTTTATTCCGGTAAGAAGCCTGACCTTACACATCTCAAAGTTTTTGGATGTGTGTGTTATGTTCATATCCCTCAAGAACTAAGGACAAAGATGGAGGCAAAGTCCGAAAAATGTATTTCTATTGGATATTCATCGGAGCAAAAGGGATATAGGTGCTACAATCCGGTGACAAAGGAGCTACGAGTCTCACGAGATGTGGTATTTGATGAGCTAAGACCATGGTTTGGAGACAAAGGGAAAGAGAAGATTCTTGAAGAAGATTGCAAAGATGATGAAGGTGCTGTCCAAGAAGAATTTCAGCAAACAAGCACTCAAATGTTAGGTCCAGAAGCTTCTACATCACTTGGAGAAAGCTCAACATGGAAGGGGAGGCTAAGGAGTCATTCCTCATCACCAACATCAGCTTATGAAAGATCTAAAGCCGAAAGTGCTGCCCAAAATAGTGATTCAAATGCAAGTGAAGAAGAGTATGAAGAGGTGATCACACCGAAGGTAAAGTTGAACCGGTTGAAGAAGCAATGTTCAAAAGGAAATGAAAGGAGGTCTTCAAAAGCAAGGTATCCAATTGAAAGGCTGAGCTATGATAGTTTTATTGCAAAGCATTTTGCATATATGACACAGGTGGTCAAAGACAAAGAACCGGATGCATATGAAGAAGCATGTACACAAAAAGAATGGCAAGAAGCTATGCAAGAAGAGATGAAAGCTCTCAAGGACAATCACACATGGGAGCTAGTTCCAAAGGCTGAAGGTATGAAGATTGTTCCAAATAAATGGGTGTTTAAAATAAAGAGAAATGCTGATGGCTCTCTAGCAAGGCATAAAGCTAGACTAGTAGCAAAAGGATTCAAGCAAACTCACGGCATCGATTATGAAGAGACTTTCAGCCCGGTTGCAAAGATGGGAACAATTAGAACCTTGATTGGAGTGAGTGCAGCAAGGAGATGGCCATTGTACCAACTTGACATAAAAAATGCTTTTCTCAATGGTGAACTTCAAGAAGAGGTATACATGAGTCAACCGATTGGATTTAAAGACAAAAAGCATGCAAATTTTGTTTGTAGATTGAAGAAAGCTTTGTATGGGTTGAAGCAAGCACCACGTGCTTGGAATCAAAGATTGGTCGAGTACCTCACAAGGTGTGGGTATAATCCAAGTAATACAGATCCCTCTCTCTACATGAAGAAAGAAGAAGGCAAGCAGGTATATATTTGCATATACGTTGATGATCTCATCATAACAGGAAGTAATGTTACATGAATACAAGAGATAAAAAGGAAACTCGGTAAGGAGTTTAAAATTTCAGATCTTGGTGAGCTGAAATACTTTTTAGGCATTGAGATAGTCTATGGGAAAGATGGCATTTACTTAATGCAAAGAAAGTACCTATTGGATGTTCTTTTCAGATTTGGAATGAGTGAATGCAAACCACTCACTCAACCTATGGACACAAATGTGAAGCTATGCTCAAATGATGGAGAGAAGTTACATGATGTAACTACATACAGGAGTATTATAGGTTCATTGATCTATGCTACGATCACAAGACCAGATTTATGTTATATTGTTGGAGTTCTTTCTCAATTTATGCAAGCTCTAACAAGTGAACATTTAAATTCAGCCAAACGAGTGCTAAGATATGTGAAGCACACTGTCAATCATGCATTGTTTTATAGATATGATGAAGAATTGCAGGTAAAGGGCTTCAGTGATGCTGATTAGGCTGGTTCCAAGGAGGATAGAAGATCCACTTCAGGTTATGTGTTCATGATAGGTAGCAAACCTATCACATGGAGCTCAAAGAAGCAACCTACTGTTGCACTATCATCTACAGAAGCTGAATATAGAGGTTTAGCCTTTGCAACTTGTGAAGCTATGTGGATTAAGAAGCTCTTGGCTGATCTTGATGTGCAGGTGGAGACCATTCCAATTTATGGTGACAACATGTCAAGCATTCACTTGACAAACAATCCAATCTTTCATGCACGAAGCAAGCACATAGAAGTGCATTATCATTATGTTCGAGAAAAATTTTTGAGCAAGAATGTGGAAATAAAGTTCATTGCAACTAATGACCAGGTTGCAGACATGCTTACAAAGTCCCTCGATGCTTCTAAGCTCAAGAGGTTCAAGGACGACATCAACTTACAAGATATGGCTGAAGGTGCAAGCTCACATGTGAGCTTGAGGGAGAGTGTTAAAAATAAAGAAGTAAGCTCGTATATATTTTTGCAAAAAGGATTTTCTTCAAGTAGAAGGAAAATACAAAAATGAAAAATAGAAGCATTTACTTCAGCAAGTAGTGGAGGCCAAAAGAGAATCATTCAAAAGAGAATCAAATCCAAAATCTGAACTGTAAGAGGAGTGGTTGTCCAAAGTAGTGGAGAAATGATGGAGAAGAGCTCTCAAACTCATCATGAGAGTTTTTGGTCACTTGGCTATAAAAGAAGCAAGGGAGGACACTCAAGAATAGAGGAAGAAGGCATGGAAGCCCCTTTGTAGCTACTTCATTTGTTTTGAGTCATTTCGTTCAGTTCACTCTCATAGAGTATGTCCAGCCGCACATCCATTTTTGGGTAGTCTACTTGTGAGAGCCATATCTCTCAACATATGTATCCAATTTTGGTGTTTAAACATTCGTTGGAAAGCCTATCTCAAGTACGTCCTCTGTCAAAAACAGTTTTATGAAATTCTTTATGGTCTGTGAGTTATTCAGGTTTTAGTGAAGTCCATTTTTCAGCCTAACTGAGTGGATAGGTAGTCTGTTTTGAACCAAATAGTTTCCAACTCAAATCTACTCCAAATTGAGTGTTTGATATCTCACTTGAAAGCTCTAGGTGTCTACTTTGAGTGACCAAAGTTTTAAGTTCATTGGAGATTTCAATTGGTACCAGTTTTCATTTGAAGGTTCTGCTGTTGGCAAGAGTCTTCATCCTGAGAAGGTCTTCTACATTTTCCGCTGCGATTAGGAGAGGAATTCTCCAACAAGAAGGAGCTCATTTTGTATGACTGAATATAGTCGGGCTTCTCTGAGGGAGGAAGCATGTGTAAAACTTTTGAGTTTTTCATAGCTATGATAATAACTAGTTAAAGTTTTGTGTATGAGACTCTCTCCATCATCTCCATGATTAGCTATTATGTGATGAGTTCAAAAGATCAAGTTTTCCAAGCAACTCGATGCCTGGCATCAAATCTTTACTGATAAGTCATATTTGCATTTATCTATTTCATCCAATGTTGAAGTGTTTGAAAATCATGACTTTGTTGGAGCAACTCGATGCCTGGCATCGAATTCCAGAGGATAAGTGATGTTCTAAGTATACATGAAATCGTCCATTGTTTTGGCATCTGAAAGGTCAAGGTTTTATGCGGGAAGTCGATGTCTGGCTAAAAACACCCCAAGTCGATGCCTGGCATCGAATTATCGTTGCAAGTCGATGCTAGGCATTGAATTCCATTTTTAGACAGGTGCTTTTTACTATAGCAAGAAGAGTTCCAATTTTGGCAGTCATACATAGTCATCTTGTGAAGGCCATAACTTGAGTTCTAGAGATCCATTTCTTGGAAATAATAGCTTGTTGGAAAGCTCTTCTCTTCTTCTTTCATCAACCAAAGGACCCTAGAGAAATAATATTTGTGCTAGGAGAAATTAGGAAAATACTGAAGGTATGTCATTTCAGTGACTAGAAAGTTCTATAGAAGTAAAGTTCTTGGTTTTAGCTATCGTTTCTCAAAGTTTGGAGTGGAAATGAGTTAATGATGACCATAGAGGTTGTCTAGTGTCACATTAATTCATTTCTTGTGATGTTTCACACATCAACAAGTGGTATCACAGCAGAAAGGTCCAAAAGAGCAGAAGGCGGCAAAGGTACGAGAAGCTTTGGAAAGTTTTCCATTAAAGTTTGAAAGGGGAAGAATTTGAAGACACAAAGCATCAAAAGTTTACTTCAAAAGTATCTTCATAAACAAAGAACTCCAAAAGTTATTTTCCTTTATCCTTTAAGCTCACAGGTTGCACTAGAAGGAAAGGAGTATGGCAGATCATATCTCCATTGACAAACTAGACAGAGATAATTACCCCGCATGGGTAATGAGAATGGAAGCCTTACTTATGAGTAAGGATCTCATGGTAGAGAAGCCAGTATTTGAAGATGAAAGCCGACCAAAGAAAGAGGAACTTGAAGCTTTAAAGCATTGGCAAAAGAAGGATGCAAGTGCAAAAGCTTACATCTACAATACAATCTTGGATCATTTGCTACCACACATCAGAGGATTGGAATGCATTGGAATATCATTTCCAAAGTACTACCAAAGCAAGGAAAGCAAGACTATGGTCAGAGTTTCCAACATTCAAGAAGAAGCCAAGTCAAAGTATTAGTGATTATGTCACTAAGATGAAGGATCTTGCAGATAGTATTGGATCCATAGATGAGGATATTGAGGATCACAGGTTGATTGCTCAATTAATTACAGGTTTAAGAGGAGATGAAAGGTGGAAACCTTTTGTATTATCAACAGAACTTTCATTAAATCATTATGTTCCAGATTTGAACCAGTTGCTTGGTTTGATGCTCACATTTGAGCAAGACTTGAAGGGAGATGGAGATAAAGGACAAAGTTCTGTAATGTACATGAAGAACAAGAAGAAAGGAGATAAAGGTAAAGCAAAGGATGAAGAAGAGTCAACTTCTCAAGTTTATTATGCAAGAGGTAAAGGCACTAGTAGAGGAAGAACAAGAGGTTTTGGAAGAGGAAGAGGTAATCAGAATAACAACAAGAAGGCTTGCAGGATCTCTAGATTGAGTAATCATTTGGCTCATGATTGTTGGAACAATCAACAAGGATCAAACCAGAATCAAAACAACAATAGCAGAGGTTGAGGTGGAAGATATCAAAGTAATTTTCAAAGAGGTAGACAAAATCAAAGGGGAAGCTATGGTAGAGGTGGAGGAAGAAGTTGGGGACAGAATCAATCCTACAACACCACCTACTACAATTATGAAAATGACACACAGAATGAAAGTCATACATCATTGATGATGAATTCAATCAGCACATCAGATAAAGAAGATATAAAGGTATTCTACATTGACTCTGGATGTTCTAATCATTTGTCAAGAAACATAGAATCGATGTCAGAATTGGAAAAAGGTATTTCTAGTCATACAGTTCAAACAAGTGACAATACAAGACATAATGTACATAAAAGTGAAATGCAAGAGTGGAGCAGATTTTCTAACCAATGTTTTCTATGTTCCTACAATACCTAAAAACTTGATTAGTGTGGGACAAATAGTTGAAAAAGGTTTTCAAGTCAGGTTTACAAATGAAGTAGTATTTGTTGAAGATCTAGAGCATGGATATAATCAGATTGTCTCTTGTAAGAAAGAAGGTAGATTCTTTACTTGAAGAGTACAAGGGAATATTGGTCAAGCTTTGCTCACACATGGTGAAGGAGTGATTACAGAACTTGATCTCTAGCATAAGAGATTAGGTCATTTCAATGAAAGAGGAATTAAATCTATGGTTGAAAATCAGTCTGTACTAGAATTACCAAATGTGCAGAGTCAACATATGGTTTATAAATGTGAAGCATGTCAAATGGGTAAAGCACACAGGTTACCATTTCAGAAGAAAGGTTTTAAACATGATGGATTACTAGAGCTCATTCATACAGATGTATGGGGACCAACAAAAGAAGGATCTATAAGTGGCTCAAGGTATTATGTTCTTTTCATTGATGATGCTACAATATGGATAACATTATATGTCTTGAAGGAAAGATCAGAAGTGTTTGGAGCTTTCAAGCATTTTCATGCATATGTAGAGAGAGTCATAGGTCAAAAGCTTAAGAGACTGAGGTCTGATGGAGGGGGAGAATACTTCTCCCAAGAGTTCAATGATTATCTTTGGAATGCAAGTATTAAGAGGAAAATAACCTGCAGGTATACACCACAACAAAATGGTGTAGCAGAAAGAAGGAACAGGACTTTGGTTGAGTTTTCTAGAGCTATGCTGAAGGAGAAGAATTGTCCAAATTATCTTTGGGCTGAGGCTGTAAATATAGCTACACATCTTGTGAATAGATTACCATGTGGAGCTCTAAATGGAATGACTCTATATGAAGCTTGGTGGGTTAAGAAACCAACACTAGATCATTGTAAAGTGTTTGGATCAATTGCATATGCTTATGTGCCATCTCAGCTTAGGCATAAACTTGAACCAAAGGCAAAAAAATACGTGTTCATTGGTTATGATGAAAAGCAGATGGGTTACAGGTTGTGGAATCCTCTAACCAAACAATTTCTTGTTTCTAGAGATGTTACATTTGATGAACAAAAAAGTTGGTATGCAGATCAAATTCATACAACTAAAGAATTTGAAGAAGAGGGAAGAAGATGTGAGAAAGGAAAATCAATTGTGCAGGTGAATAGAGATGAAGACTATATGCAAGCAAGTACATCCAGAAGTGGATTAACAAGAAGAAATGAAGGAGCTCCTATATTTGATGAAGAAGTGTATCCAGACACTTATGAAGAATGTGAACCAAGAAGGTCAAGCAGGACAAGAAGAAAACCAGAAAGGTATTCTTATGATACTTCTTACATAACTCAGAAGAACTATGCATATATGGTCAAAGATGATGAAGAACCTCAGAACTATGATGAAGCTAAAGGTAAGAAACAATGGGAAGAAGCAATGAAGGAAGATTTTAATGCACTAGAGGAGAACAAGACATGGGAACTTGTTCCTAAAACAAATGGTAAGAAGGTAATTGGAAATAAATGGGTTTATAAAGTGAAGAAGCTTGCAAATGGAAGTATAGCCAGATACAAAGCTAGACTAGTGGTGAAAGTCTATGCCCAAACCTATGGCATAGATTATGATGAGACATTCAGTCTTGTAGCTAAGATATCAACTATAAGGACAATCATTGCTATTGCAGCTTCCAAAGGATGGACCCTAAGTCAATTGGATATAAAGAATGCATTCTTGAATGGATACATATCAAATGAGGTATACATGGAACAACCTCAAGGGTTTATAGATTCCAGGTATCCAAATTTTGTTTGCACATTGAGAAGAGCACTCTATGGATTGAAGCAAGCTCCAAGAGCATGGAACTATAGACTGGTGAAGTATTTCAATGATCTTGGATATCAAAGTTCAAAAGCAGATCCAAGTCTACTCATCAAAATAACAGAGGAGGGGACAATCTACATTTTTATTTATCTAGATGACATTATAATCACAGGTACTTCAGATGAAGGAATCAAGGAGGTAAAGAGATTACTTGAAAAAGAATTCAAGATCAGTGATCTAGTAAAGTTGTCATACTTTCTTGGAATGGAAGTCACTTATATAGATCATGGCATATATGTATCACAAGAAAGATATCTTCTAAATCTATTGAAGAAGTTTGATATGGAAAATTGTAGAGAAGCTTCAACTCCACTTGAAGTTAATCACAAGCTTAATAAACATGATGGTGCAGAATACAAAGATATGAGAAAGTATCAATCTCTTGTGGGTAGTTTGATTTATGCTACACTAACGAGAACTGATCTTAGTTATGCAGTGGGAGTTTTATCAAAGTTCATGCATTGTCCAAAGGACCCACATTGGATTGTAGGTCAAAGAGTTCTCAGATATATCAAAGGAACTATAAAGGAAGGATTATATTATCCTTTTACATCAGATTTGAAGTTGAGAGCCTATAGTGACTTAGATTGGGCAGGTAACCATGATGAGAGAAGATCAACTCATGGCTACATGATATACATTGGTGATAAGCTTGTAAGTTGGTGTTCAAAGAAACAACATACAATAGCATTATCATCAACTGAAGCTGAGTACAAAGGACTTGTGGAAGCAGCTAAGGAGGTCATATGGATGTAGAGATTGTTCAAAAGCTTGGGCATTGATCAAGGTATACCTATAATACATGGAGATAATATGAGTTCACTTTATCTTGCAGTAAATCTAGTATTTCATGCAAGAACAAAACATATAGAGATACATTATCATTTCCTGAGAGAAAAGGTAATGGAGAAAGACATTGAAGTGGAGTACATTTCTACAAAAGATCAGATAGCAGACATAATGACAAAGAGCTTGGATGGTGTGAAGACCAGTAGATTCAAAAGCATGGCAGGAGTAAAAGAAAAGAAGATGATATGAAGAAACAGGGAATGTCAATTAGTGATTGAGGGGGAGCTATTGGAGAAACACTCACTAATTGGACATATATTTGAAGATCAAAGCTTTAAAAGAAAATCACATGCCTATGTGAAGGGACAAATTCACAAGTGTATTATATTTGTAAAGTTAATTCACTTTAGTTCTAGAAGTTTTTTTAAAATCACGAGAATGAGAAAATCTATATAAGTTAGTTTGTATCAACTGACGCGATGTGAGAGAGAATGTAGAAGAGAGTGATAGAATGTGAGAAGGAGTTCATTTTGTATCACTGAATATAGTCGGGCTTCTCTGAGTGAGGAAGCACCTGTAAAACTTCTTAGTTTTTCATAGCTATGATGAGAACTAGTTAAAGTTCTGTGTATGAGACTCTCTCCATCATCTCCATGATTACCTATCGTGTGATGAGTTCAAAAGATCAAGTTTTCCAAGCAACTTGATGTCTGGCATCGAATCTCTACTGATAAGTCATATTCTCATTTATCTATTTCATTGAGTGTTGAAGTGTTTGCAAATCATGACTTTGTTGGAGCAACTCAATGCCTAGCATCGAGTTCTAGAGGATAAGTGATGTTCTAAGTATACATGAAATCATCTATTCTTTTGGCATCTGAAAAGTCAAGGTTTTATGCGGGAAGTTGATGCCTGGCATCGAATCCCTGCTGAAAAGTGGCTAAAAACACCCCAAGTCGATGCCCAACATCAAATTTTTGTTGCAAGTCGATGCTAGACATCGAATTCCATTTTTAGACAAGCGCTTTTTACTATAACAAGAAGAATTTCCAATTTTGGCAATCATACATAGTCATCTTATGAAGGCCATAACTTGAGTTCTAAAGATCCATTTCTTGTAAATAATAGCTTATTGGAAAGCTCTTCTCTTACACTTTCATCCACCAAAAGATCCTAGAGAAAGAATATTTTCGCTAAGAGAAATTAGCAAAATACTGAAGGTATGTCATTTAAGTGACTAGAAAGTTCTATAGAAGTAAAGTTCTTGGTTTTGGCTATCATTTCTCAAAGTTTGGAGTGGCAATGAGTTAATGATGACCATAGAGGTTGTCTAGTGTCACATTAATTCATTTCTTGTGATGTTTCATACATCAACAGTGTAGATGAGTCTATAGTAAGCATCATTAAGAATCTATAGCCTGAAGATCATCCATTTAGATGCAAAGGAGAAGCGATACATTTTAATGGAAAGATTGAAACAGGTGAGTGTCCCAAACCAATGACACCTATGGAAGAATGGGCCTCTTATAGATCCATAATTTGGAATCTTCAGTGATGATGAAGATGATGAGAATGTAAAGATTAGAGGTAAAGGAAAATTGGTACTAGCACAAAATATGTTGATATGGTATTTGTTGGAGTATTGGAGAGAGTTAAAGATCTATCATCTTCTTAATCCTATGCATATATTCAAAATATTGGTTATTCATTATGGCAATATCTTCTTGGACTAAAAGTCACAATAGCATCAAGAAATGATTTAAAGAAGAAAAACTCAAAACCAAAGTTATGGTCAATTTTTTTATAGAAATCAACAAGAAAGGACTTATGCACCTACTCATTGGATACTTAAAAGAAAAGAGATACAAACTATCAACAATAGGATTCAATCGATTCAAACACCTACAAGATATGGAGCATATTTCCAAAACATGTTTACTATGGATGATAGAACCTTATTTGGGTTAAAGGTACATGATTGACATAACTTTCTGAGGCACATTCTAGCTCCGATTATCGATGGATGTACAACGAAAGGAGCATAGGATGTGATCTATCATCTTGGGATTAGCAAAAACTCGATCCCACAAAGGAAACATGAATGTAGGGAGCTACTATGTTTGATGGAGAAAGAGCTTCCAACACCATTTTTTGATATTCAAGTTCATTTATTAGTTCATCTTGTGGATGAAATACTAGAGATTGTAGGTGTTGTAAACACTCGATGGATGTTTTGGGTCGAGCGATTTATGGAAATATTAAAATATTATGTGCGACAAAGAGAAAAAATAGAAGGATCTATGGCAAAAGGATGGATAGCTAAGGAGTTCATGTACTACTGTTGGGGGATTCTTAGACAAGAAGGAGTTTGAGGGTTTGTAGGAGAAAATGAAAGGACCAGAAGAGGAAATACACCTTGTAAGCTTCTGCGGATTGATTACAGTAAGACAATTACAATGTTTGAAGCAAAATACAAGCCAATACTTCTGGCACAATCACACAGAGTGCTCAATTACAAAATACCCAATATCCTAAAGTCTTCTTGCCACCGGCCTCCTCTGCACCAGACCTCCACCTGCTTCAAGCTTATCCTTGTGCACACCTTGCACCAAGCTTCCACAAAGGGGGAGGAGTGAATACCTTCTGTCGGCACGCGCACACTACAATGAGACCTTGAGATCCTTGGGGGAGTATAGCTTAGCCCTCTCTGCACAAATCCTTAGTCACTCTCCATGCACCTTGCACTTCCACTTCTCTGCGTTGCACTCTGGTGACTCTTTCCCTTCTCTCTCTTCTTTCCCTTAGACTATGCTTCTCTTGCTTACTCTAAGATTAGTCCAAGAATAGACCTTGCCTCGATTTGAGTGTGTCGATCACGTACGCTCCTAACTGCAATGGTATCTTGGTGCTCACTTTGATGTCCCAAGATTGTCTTCACAAGTCGCAGCCAATGACTCACTGTTTTGTCCTGTAGTGACTTTAGACTAAAACCCAAAATTTTAATGGGGGGCCATACTTTCACCTATGCGTACGATGCCACTTCACATACCCTCACATTTCCTTTTAAGACTTCACTTTTGCACCTAAGGGGGGTTCACCTGAACCTTCCAAAACACTTTAAAACACACTTTGAACCTTAGGGAAATTAGAGAAAATACCTCTGCAACCTGCAACCTGCAACTCACTTTCTCCAATTTACCCTTTGTGGACAATTAATTGTGCACTACCTGTGCACTTTGACACCTGCATTTTAGCACTTTGACTTTGCACTTGTTGACTTTGACCTTGACCTTGTTGAATTTGACCTTGACCTTGTTGACTTTGACCTATTGAATTTGACCTTTTGACTTTGACTATAGTTGACTTTGATCAACATGACTTTTATGGGCTCAACACTTGCCCACCACCTAATGTGCTCTCCGTCCCGGAGAGCTATAGCCAAAACGCTGAGCATATAGGACACCATGATAATGGAGCTGCAAAAACTGGAAGAGGACATCTGAGTAGCAACCAATTCCACCAGAACAAGCACCAGAAAAGAACCAGAAGTGGGATGTTTTTATGGAAAAGCAAAAAGGATGGCAATGGGAGGGTAGAAAGGAATCAGAAGGGAGGGTTGAGGGTGCAGAGATGGATGGGGAAGGGAGGGGTGATGATGTGGGTGGGCAGATTGGTAAAAGGAGGGACTGGGAATACGAATCAGGGGTCTGGAGGGGGTTAAAATGATGAAACTGGAGGGCCACAGAGGGTACATATGGGAAATAGAAAAACCAAATGTAAGATGAGGTGAGAATATACCATGTGGACAATGTAGAGAAATAAAAACATTTGATAAATGTGCTCAAAACTTGAGGGTTTGACCAAAACTCATAGAAAATGTGTTAATCTGGAAAAATAAAGTCAAAAACTGAGTCCATAGGTGCCAAAAAACATGAAAATGATTCCATTTTTGTAAAAAACGGCCAACCGAGGCACAATCCAGAGCCAAAAGTTGTGAGCCATAAAAAGTAAAAAAAATATGTAATAATATATATATATATATATATATATATATATATATATATATATATATATATATATATATATATATATATATATATATATATATATATATATATATATATATATATATATATATATATATATATATATATATATATATATATATATATATATATATATATATATATTTACGCTCAGTCAGAAAAAAGCAAAAAAAATTAAATAAGAAAAATAAAATAAAAATTAAAAAAATAAAATAAAATAAAATTAAATTAAATTTGGGGGGGGGGGATGTTAGAACCGGGGAGGGGGGAGGGGGGGGGGGGGGGGGAGGGGGGGGTGGTCGGTGCGGGGGTTGTTTTTTTTTTTTAATGCCTCAACCCGAAATTCCTGGGGGGGGGCTTTTTTTTGGAAAATAACCCAAAAAATAGAAAAAGGAAGGAAAAATAAAAAAAATACCAAAAAATTGCCAAAAAATTACCAAAAAATTCTGTAAAAATTTTCATGAAATTTTCTACAGGGCTAGGCCCCATTTCTTTCATCAAACCACAGAGAGCCTCCTTTTATTCCTCCTATTTGGCAAGAAAATGACATCGGAAAGGGATAAAAAATGCTAGAAAAATGCTAAAATTACTAGAAAAATTTCCAAAAAATACCCAAAAGTTTTTCGTTTGCAGAGGTTATGAAATGCCTTCTAGGTTTGCTAAAAACGCCAGGAACAAGAATGAAATTGCCAAAGAAAACTACTAAAACTAAGTAAAATGAGATGAGAAGCTATGTACAACCTGGACAGATTTTGCAGTTCGAGGTGATCCATACTTCTTCAAGTATGTTGATGATAGGCCTTGAGCCTGGATATGTTGACCAGTGGCAAGGCCTCTCCTTTCAGCGTTTCTAACTCCATAGCACCCCAATTTAGCATTGTTTTGACTCTGTAAGGTCCTTCCCAATGTGGAAGCCATTTTCCTCTCAGTTGTGTATGAAGATGAGGTCTATGGAGAAGAACTAACATGCCTGCTTCAATGTTGTTGTTCCACAGATGTTGATCATGTGCCTCCTTCCTCTTCATCTAAGTCTCTATCAATTGTTTTGTTGCTAGTAGACGAATCTCCTCCACTTTATGTAGTGCTCCGAGCCTCTGAGAGACATCACAATCCTTCTTGCCCTGCATGAATGCTATCTTAGGTGATCCATGTAAAAATTCAAAGGGCTCATTGGGCAATATGCCATAAACTAGTTGGAATGGAGAATATCATGTGGCCTCTTTGTAGGCTAACCTGTATGCCCATAGGGTACCTTGATAAGCAATGCCCCAGGAAGTGGGCTGTAACATACACTCCTTTCTTAACATTGAGATTAAAACCTTATTTGTCGATTCAGCCTGTCCATTGGCTCTTGGATAGTAAGCACAAGAGGTCCTATGTAGAATTCTATACCTGTTGAAAATTTCCTGCAGGACCTTATGGACAAAATGGGTACCTTGATTTGTACAAATTTCAAGTGGGCATCCAAACTTGCAAATGATGCTACTATAAATGAAATCAGCAACAGTTTGGGCAGTGCAGTCGGGGGAGGCAATAGCTTCAGCCCACTTTGTCGCATAATCTATAGCTATCAAGAGATATTTCTCTCTTTTTGGAATCACGGGAGGGTAGACGGGCCCTACAAAATCGAGCCCCCACTTCTCAAATCGTTGCCAGGAAGTGGAAACAATCAAGGGGCTATGCCTCTGCTTTGTTGACTTAGGTCCACACCTCTAGCAAACGTCACATGCCTTTCCCCATTCATCTGCATCCTTAAATAGTGTAGGCCACCATAAACCAACATCTAGTATCCTCTGACTCATAATATGCCCTGGAAGGTGCCCACCACCTGTTCCTTCATGTGCAGAGTGAAGGACTTCCCTCACTTCTTCTTCTTCCAAACACTTCCTAAACCTGTCATCCTTGCCCTGTCTATACAATTTATCTTCAATGAAGGTATATGGTCTACTCTTGATTAGCAGTCTCTTCTTTTGCACCGCACTAGCCTTTTCTGGATACAACCCAGTTTTAATGAAATTTTTTATATCATAATACCAACATTGAGCTTGTACAGCAAACTGATGAGCATCTGGAAAATCATCATTGATTCCACTAGTTTGATTCATCATATTAATTCTGGATAGGTGATCCACCATAACATTATCTTTACTTGGTCTATGGACTACAGAAAAATCAAACTCTTGGAACAACAATAACCACCTCCATATTCTACCAGTGGCTTGTGGTTTCTTGAGTAAGTATTTTAGTGGTTGGTGATCTGTTATAATAATAAATTTTACTCCTAGTAAGTAATGCCGGAATTTTTGGATAGCAAAGACCATTGCTAGGGCTTCCCTTTCTGTAGTACTGTAATTCCTTTCAGCCTTGGTCAAGATTCTACTGGCATATTGAATTGGTCTGTCCACTTTAAATTCTTCACTGGGTTGGGTCAAAACTGCCCCTACTACATAGGCACTGGCATCTACATGTATATGAAAGATTTTTGACCACTCAAGTGTGATCAAAATAGGAGCAGACACTAACCTTGACTGTAATGTTTGATATGCTTTTTCCTCCTCTTCTTCCCATTTAAAAGGTACTTCCTTACCTGTAAGTCTAGCCAGTGGTCCGGCTATCTCTGCATACATTTTTATATATCTTCTATGGTATCCAATATGCCCCAAGAAACTCTGAATCTCTTTAGGAGATTTAGGTTTAGGCAACTTTAATATAGAAATGATTTTGTCAAGATCTAGGGCCATACCTTTAGCCGACACCACATGTCCTAAGAGAGTTCCTTCTGTCACAAGGAAAAGACATTTGTTTGGATTGAGCTTTAGCTTAGTCTCCCAGCATCTTTTGAAAACATTCTGTAGCTGCCTCAAGTGATGGTCCAAACAATCTAGAGGAGTTTCTTTGTGAGAACCTGAAAATGAAGAGAAGTCATCCATGAAAATTCTAAGTGATTCCAGCAATAGGGGGCCAAAAATGAGATTGATCGTTTTGTTAAAGGTGGCTGGAGCATTTCTGAGCCCAAATGGCATTTTTACATACACATATGTTCCCCAAGGTGTGATAAAAGCAATCTTTTCACGATCCTCTGGGTGTATTGATATTTGATTATAGCCACTAAATCCATCCATAAAGCTATATAATGCATGCCTAGCCACTTCTTCAATGACCTGCTTTGCAAAAGGCATTGGGAACCCATATGAAATGGTCACCTTGTTGAGTGCTCTAAAGTCAACACAAATTCTGATTTTATTAGTATTCTTCTTTGGTACTATAACCATAGGTGAGAGCCACTCTGAGTGTTCTATAGGAATGATGATTCCCGCATCCTCCATCTTCTGTATTTCCACATAGACAGCTTCAGCATATTTTGGATTAAGTCTATAAATCTTCCCTCTTATGGGTTTGGCTCCATCAACCAGAGGGATTCTGTGCTCTCCATAAGTTGCAGGCACTCCTTCTAAGTCGTTATAATGCCAGGCAAAAACATCTGTATAATGGGTCAAGAATTATTTTACCTTTTCAAGGAGCCCTGGGTGGTTCCATAACCAAGTGGCCACCAAAACTTGCCGATTATTGTCTTGAGTGCCTAATTGTATTTCTTGGACAGGATTTCTCTCTACCATATTATCTTCATGCGCATCTACTTCCTTGTCTTCTTCTACTAGCTTTTCGTGCATTGCTTCATAAGCAGGTGTATTTTGGACTTCAATGTGTTCCTCCTTGTCTTGCATCCATCCTATAGGGATTTCTTGAATTGGGAAAGAACATTCTTCACTAGAATTTTTTACCTTGCCTTTAGCTTTAGTAACCTCTTTATCTGTGGTTGTCATATCCTCCTCCAAGTTGTATTTGAGGGGTGTCTTCCTGCCCCTTCTGTGGTCTGTGATGGGCTCTCCCAATCCATCAACCTGGACTTTTTCCTTATCTTCATCATAACCTTCAATCGTGCAAGAATTATTAAGAAAAATTCCAAAACAAGAAGAAGAGTTGCCTGCTTGGAGCCAATTTAGAATATCCTCTTCTTCCTCGAAATCTATTTGGGGTTGATCCTCTGATTCTATTTCCATGCATATGCCAACTGTTGGCATCATGCTAGTGTTTCCTTGATTATCTGGGCCCTCTTCTAAATGAATATGTGTCAGCTCTTGCCCTTTCTTTTGTACCCACATAGTGTCCTTGCCCCAATCATGAATGAAACCTTGCATGCCTCAGCCATGGTCGTCCAATTAAGAGGGGAAATCCTCCTTCAACCTGGGGCAATCTTAAAACCACAAAATCCAAAATGAATAGATTACCTTGTACTTCAAGTGGAACTTTTGGGATCACTCCCAAGGGCCTTACTTTGCTCTGATCTGCCAAAGTAACAGTGAAATTTGCAGGCCTTGAAGGGTGGAGTCCAATCTTTTCCATTGTATGTTCAGGCATCAAGTTAATGCCAGAACCATCATCCACAATAACTCCTTGAAATTCATGACCCTTAATAGATACTGTCAGCCGAGGACTTTTATAATCTGTAAGGGGTCCTTCCCCTACAATTTTTCCTTTATGTAAAACAACAGTCTTTGCCACCAAACTTGTAGTGGAAGCTTCATCAATTATCTGCAATAACTCTGACCTGAATTTCCCATCCATCTTTATTAAATAAAAAATACTAACCTCCTTTTTCATGGACTTGAGTAGTCTTGAAGCCTCTGATTCCTTGAGAGCATGGGCTCCAGTTGACTTCTCAAACTCCTCATGAGCCGTGTTGAAGGCATGCCCAATGGCATCACTGGTGCATATGAGATCTCCTTTTTGACTTGTATCTGCAACTGTGGTGACTTTATCTTCAGATGGTTCTCTATTTTGATTCCATTCCTTAATCTTTGACCCTTCTCATATGTCCGCTTGAGCCTTCCCCTTGCTTCTTGTCTGCACAGTCAAAGATTCTATTTCTTCTAATTGCACCACCTTGGTAGATGGTGATGGCTCATTGACCCGATCACACGCTTCTTCTTTGTGCATCGAAATCATTTGAATATGAGGCGCGGATGAAGAGGCTTGATTCTTAGGACAATAATTTGTATAATGGTCTCTTGCATCAGGGAAGTTTCTGCAAGGAGGGGCATTTTCTGGTAGGGTGCACCTACTTTGATAGTGCCCGCATTCTCCACATTGAAACAGATGATTGGCCTCCTAGGCCCATTTCCAAAGTTATTCCTCTGTCTAGGATTATAGTTGTTACCTTGATTTGGTGCAGCAGCCATCACATTTGTTGGTGTTGGGGGTCCTCCCTGTGTCCAGTATGTCGTTGTAGGCATTCCTCTTGATTGGCATTCATGGGCCTCACGGCCAACTTTCCTGCATAATTGACAAGTCACACTTAACAGAGGACATTCACTTACTATGTGACCTTGCTCGCTGCACATGGAACACCAAAGTCCACTCTTGATGCCACCTCCTTTGAGCTCCTGCAACTCCTGTCGTAGCTGAGCCAATTCCTCTGCCTGGGCCTCCTCCTCCTTTTGGAGCTTTAGTGCTTCAATCTCCCTTCTCAACTGAGCAACAACATTCTCCTCCTCTTTGTAGGCCTTATTTTCTTTTTAAGCCCTCCAACTCTTTCCTTAGCTGTATCACTAGATCCTCCCTTTCTGTACCATATGTTGGTTGGGAAGAACTTGCTCCATACTGGTACCTTATCTGCTCCAAGCGTGTGGCTGTGCTGATGATCTCCTCTATGGAGGTTGTAGGTAACACTAATTCCTTTATTTTGCATTGGGTGGCCACTGGTAGGGGCTTAGCCAACCATTTCTTAACAAAAAAATCATGTGGTGGATCTGGCAATTTAGCCATTAGTGCTTTGGCCCGAGTCACAAACTCTGGAAACTTTTCTCCTGGACCTAATCTTAAATTTTCTAGCTCTTCTATGATAATCTCTGTAGTGTTGCCATGCTAGAACTGATTTTTAAAAGCATCTTTCATCACATCCCAAGTGGTAAAATGGTTTTCAGCAAACTGGCTAAACCACTTATCAGCTAATCCCTCTAATGTGGTAGGGATGAGAATCAAAAAGGCATCCTCCCTACCCATTAGGCCTCTAGTCTTACATAGTGCCAAGAACCTTCTAATGTGTTCATCCAGATCCTCCTGAGCTAGGCCTTTGAAAGAAGGAAACTTTATATTTAATCTAGAGAGTAAAGTTTCCAAGTCTACCTGACCCGCCATGCTCTTGACTGATGATGTTGAAGATAGTGGACTAGGGGACCTTCTAACAGCCTTCCTTCTTGTCTGCTTGTAGGTGACCCTCAATGTTTGGGACCGGGTTGCGTTCATGAGCAGCTCATAGCCCACTCAATATGAGACACTTGATAAGAATATTTACCTTTTGTTTGATGAAGTAGCACTGTGGTTCTGTCGACACTTGATCTCTTCTATGCTTTGTACTTGGTTTCTCCTAAGCTCAAATCTCCTTGGAAGTCCCACTGGGCGTGCCAAATTTTGTTGGGGGATTCTTAGACAAGAAGGAGTTTGAGGGTTTGTAGGAGAAAATGAAAGGACCAGAAGAGGAAATACAGCTCGGAAGCTTCTACCGATTGATTACAGTAAGACAATTACAATGTTTGAAGCAAAATACAAGCCAATACTTCTGTGCACAATCACACAGAGTGCTCAATTACAAAATACCCAATATCCCAAAGTCTTCTTGCCACCGGCCTTCTCTGCACCAGACCTCCACCTGCTTCAAGCTTATCCTTGTGCACACCTTGCACCAAGCTTCCACAAAGGGGGAGGAGTGAATACCTTCTGTCGGCACGCGCACACTACAATGAGACCTTGAGATCCTTGGGGGAGTATAGCTTAGCCCTCTCTGCACAAATCCTTAGTCCCTCTCCATGCACCTTGCACTTCCACTTCTCTGCATCGCACTCTAGTGACTCTTGCCCTTCTCTCTCTTCTTTCCCTTAAACTATGCTTCTCTTGCTTACTCTAAGATTGGTCCAAGAATAGACTTTGCCTTGATTTGAGTGTGTCGATCATGTACGCTCCTAAATGCAATGGTATCTTGGTGCTCTCTTTGATGTCCCAAGATTGTCTTCACAAGTGGCAGCCAACGACTCACTGTTTTGTCCTGTAGTGACTTTAGACTAAAACCCAAAATTTTAATGGGGGGCCATACTTTCACCTGTGCGTACGATGCCGCTTCACATACCCTCACATTTCCTTTTAAGTCTTCACTTTTGCACCTAAGGGGGGGTTCACCTGAACCTTCCAAAACACTTTAAAACACACTTTGAACCTTAGGGAAATTAGAGAAAATACCTCTGCAACCTGAACTCACTTTCTCCAATTTACCCTTTGTGGACAATTAATTGTGCACTACCTGTGCACTTTGACACCTGCATTTTAGCACTTTGACTTTGCACCTGTTGACTTTGACCTTGACCTTATTGACTTTGACTAGTTGACTTTGACCTTTTGACTTTGAGTGTAGTTGACTTTGACCAACATGACTTTTATGGGCTCAAGAACTACATTAGTGAATACCTTGAAAGATCTCATGAAGAAGCTCCACGTGCATGAACCAATGAGTCTTTTTCAAAAATAACAGATGATGTATTATCAAGTAAGGGAGTTACATTTCAATTCACATTACAAGAACAAAGCAATGTTTCTACTTTTGTGCATATAATAGCAAATGCATGCAAGCCTTCGTTAGCGCATATGAATAGGAACTTGAAAATATCTAAAGTAAAAGATGGAGAAATGAAAGATATGGATGTAATCTTGATAGTAATGAGAATACAAATATATCTTCTCTCATGGATTGGCGATATACTCCTATGCAATGAGCCAATGCAAAAAATGAACAAATCTCAGATGAGTAGAGGGACTTAATGATAGGTTTTGAAAGAAAGGTAATTTAATCTTAGTAATATTCTTTTTTTTTTACATATATGTATATTAGTTTCTCTTTAATTATTTGATTTTTATTACAGGCTCGAATGTTCACAAATATGTGGCATTTCATTGGTGATGCACCACAATGCACTCTCCTTCTTGCGAGATGCATGACGATATCCTCGGAGTAGAAAACCATGCTCCTAAGGCCGCACACGGTACTTGTTAGGTCTTACAAATGCGGTCGAACCTATAGTTAGTGACTGACTAGGCCACTACATGTTTTATTAAAGAACATATACAAAGACGTGTCGTGGCATTTTGGCCTTTCACATGGACACTAATGGTAACAATCTCCCACTACAGGCCAATATGGCCAAAATAACCATGGGAGAAAAATAAAGAATGATAAAGAATACCTCAGTGTAAGTATACAAACTACTTCCCACCTGATGGGCATGTTACACAATATACAAGTGACTGTGTAAGATCATGAATCAAGTAACCTCCATCAAGTGACAATAGTGTCAAATGCTATCCTATGGTAGAGCTTTAGTCAAAGCATGTGCAACATTATCTGGAGTGTAAAACTTCTCAAGAATAATGCGCTCAGTGGCTAAGCCATCTCTATTGAAGTGATACATCACCTCAATGTGCTTGGTCTTTGCATGATAGACCGGATTCTTAGCCAAAACAATGGCACTCTGACTATCACTGAGCAAACAAGGTACATGCTGAGGTAAACCCATATCGCAAGGAAGATGAGAAAGCCATAATGCTTCCTTACATGCCCCACTTGCTGCAACATACTCTGCTTCTATGGTGGAAACAACCGTACATTCTTGAAGGTGAGATCTCCAAGAGATAGCACCTCTAGCAAAATGAAAAATGTACCTTGATATAGACTCATGATTGTCTACACAACCAGCATAGTCAGATCTGTGTAACCAATAATGGATGCTTTCCCTCTACCTAAGCATATAGACACTTGTCCATAGTGCCACTCAAATATCTTAAAATCATCTTGACTTCTTCCCAATGTTTCTTGCCAAGATTAGAGATATATCTATTCACAACTCTCATTGCAAATGCAATTTCTAGTCTCGTACTACCATAGCATACATGAGACTACTAATAGCAGACTGATAGGGAATTTTTGTCATGAATTCTTGTTCCGGTTCATCTGATTTAGGGCAATCATTCTTGCTCAATTTCACATATGTGGGTAAAGGTGTACTCAATGACTTTCCATCCTGCATATTGAACCTATGAAGTACTTTGGATATGTACTCTCTTTGATACAAGTATATGCATGTTTTGCTCCTATCACGAGTAATGCACGTGCCAAGAATATGTTTGGCATCCCCCAAATCCTTCATATCAAATGTCAGACTCAACTTCTTTTTGAGATTTCACAAATCATAAGAGGACTTCCCAGCAATCAACATATCATCAACATAAAGTATCAAGCATATCAAGCTGCCATCTAAGCATCTCTTTGTGTAGAGACAATGATCCTCATTGCTTTGAGAATAGCCTTGAGACTTCATAAAAGCATCAAACTTTTGGTACCATTATCTAGGGGACTGTTTAAGTCCATACAAGCTCTTCTTATGTTTACAAACTAAAATTTCCTTGCTAGGAACTACATAACCCTCTCGTTGTTCCATATAGATCTCATCTATAAGATCTCCATGCAAGAAAGCGGTTTTCACATCCATTTGGGCTAGATGTAAGTCCTCCATTGCAACGAATCCAAGCAACATGCACAGCATAGTCATCTTGACCAGTGGAGAGAAGATTTCCTCAAAATCCACACCATGTTGATGCTTAAAACCCTTTGCAACAAATCGTGCTTTATAATTTGGAGAAGCACTATCTCATGTGAATTTTGCCTTATATACCCATTTACATGGTAAAGTTTTCCTGCCCTTTGGCAAAGGCACTAAATCCCAAGTACCATTCTTGTGAATAGAATCCAACTCACTCTTCATGGTAGGCTCCTACTTGACATGATCCTCTGTCTGCATAGCCTCTTGGTAGCAAGAAGGCTCACCGGCATCTGTTAGCATAACAAAATCTATGTTTGGAACATATCTGTCAGGTGGATGTGAGACACATGCAGAACGTCTCAATGGTTCTTGAACAAGAACATGTGCAGACTCATCTGAATTGACATTCTCTTGAACATACCTATGTGCAACATTTTTATGCATGCTAACTAGAGGACTAGTATCTTCAAACACCACTCTTCTAACTTCAACCTCCTTAAGGGGTTGTTTATGCATCTTAAAATCATTTCATGTCTCCTTTCTTATGACAATAATGACATTCGATATCCCTCTTCCTTGATTTACTTCTACTCTTATTTCGTTGAACATATTTTCCTTGTTCTTGCTCTTGCCACGTTGTTGATTCTTTCCTTGGTAAGAATCACAAACATTATATGCATCTCCACTCTGAGTCCCAACCATAGATTTCCTACAAATTTCCTCACTCAAGAGTGCTCCACATATGTCATCATAGATGAGTTTACCACTAGGTGCACTATTTCTAATAGCTATGCAAAACGTATCCCATGATGATGGCAAGGTGCATAACAACAATACTGCTTTCATTTCATTATCCATATCCATTTTTTGAGCCTGTAGCTGAGAGAATATAGCATGAAACTCATTTAGATGAGCAACAACACTATCTATGTTCTTCATACGAAGGTCATATAATGTTCTCCTCAGATAGACTTTATTTGATGCCGTCTCTTTTTCATATGTATTGCATAACTTCTTCTAAAGCTCCTCTACACTTTCACAGTCTAATACCATAAAGTAAACATTATCTACTAGGTGCAAGCGAATGGTAGATCTTGCCATTTCATCTAACCCATCCCAATCATCTTCATCCATGTCAACAAGCTTCTTTGAAATCCCATTTATTGGCTTCCATTGCCTCCTTTAAATTTGTTGAGCCCATAAACGTCATATTGGTCAAAGTCAACTGCAATCAAAGTCAAAAGGTCAAAGTCAATAGGTCAAAGTCAACAAGGTCAAGGCCAAATTCAATAGGTGCAAAGTCAAAGTGCTAAAGTGCAGGTGTCAAAGTGCACAGGTAGTGCAGAATTAAGTTTTCACAAAGGGTAAAATTGGAGAAAGTGCGTTGCAGGTTGTAGAGGTATTTTCTCTAATTTCCCTAAGGTTCAAAGTGTTTTGGAAGGTTCAGGTGAGCCCTTTCTTATGTGCAAAAGTGAAGACTTAAAAGGAAATGTGAAGGTATGTGAAGCGGCAGTGTATGCATAGGGAAAAGTATGCCCCCCCAATTAAAATTTTTGGTTTTAGTCTAAAGTCACTACAGGACAAAACAGGGAGTCGTTGGCTGCCACTTGGGAAGGAAATCTTGGGACATCAAAGTGAGCACCAAGATACTATTGCAGTTAGGAGCATACGTGATCAACACACTCAAATCAAGGCAAGGACTATTCTTGGACCAATTCTAGAGTAAGCAAGGGAAGCATAGTCTAAGTGAAGCAAGAGAGGGAAGTGCAAGAGTCAACAGTGTGCGACGCAGAGAAGTGGAAGTGAAGGAGTGCATGGAGAGTGACGAAGGGATTGTGTAGAGAGTGCTAAGCTAGTCCCCCAAGGATCTCAAGGTCTCCTTGTAGTGTGCGCGTGCCGATAGAAGGTATTCATTCCTCCCCCTTAGTGGAAGCTTGGTGCAAGGTGTGCACAAGGATAAGCTTGAAGCAGGTGGAGGTCTGGTGTAGAGGAGGCTGGCGGCAAGAAGACTTTAGGATATTTGGTATTTTGTCATTGAGCACTCTATGGGATTGTGCACAAAAGTATTGGTTTGTATTGTGCTTCAAACATTGTAATTGTCTTACTGTAATCAATCAGCAGAAGCTTCCAAGGTGTATTTCCTCTCCTGGTCTTTTCCTTTTCTCCTACAAACCCTCAAACTCATTCTTGTCTAAGAATCCCCCAACAAAATTTGGCACGCACGGTGGGACTTCCAAGGAGATTTGAGCTTAGGAGAAACCAAGTGCAAAGTATAGAAGAGATCACGTGTCGACAGTGCCACTACAGTGCTACTTCATCAACCAAAAGGTAATTATTCTTATCAAGTGTCTTATATTAAGTGCGCTATGAGTTGCTCATGACCGCAACCCAGTCCCAAACATTGAGGTCACCTGCAAGCAAACAAGAAGGAAGGTTGTTAGAAGATCCTCCAGTCCACTATCTTCAACCTCATCAGTAAAGAGCATGGCGGGACAGGTAGACTTGGAAACCTTACTCTCAAGATTAAATATGAAGTTTCCTTCTTTCAAAGGCCTAGCTCAGGAGGATCCGGATAAACACATTAGAAGGTTTTTGGCACTATGTAAGACTAGAGGCTTAATGGGTAGGGAAGATGCCTTTTTGATTCTCTTCCTTGCCACATTAGAAGGATTAGCAGATAAGTGGTTCAGCCAGTTTGGTGAAAACCATTTTACCACTTGGGATTTGATGAAAGATGCATTAAAAAATCAATTCCAGCATGGCAACACTGTGGAGATCATCATAGAAGAACTAGAAAATTTGAGATTGGGTCCAGGAGAAAAGTTCCCAGAGTTTGTGACTAGTACCAAAGCACTAATGGCTAAATTGCTAGATCCACCACATGATTTTTTTGTTAAGAAATGGCTAGCCAAGCCCCTACCAATGACCACCCAATGCAAAATAAAGGAATTAGTGTTACCTAAAGCCTCCATAGAGGAGTTCATCAACACAGCTACACGGCTGGAGAAGATAAGGCACCAGTATGGAGCAACTTCTTCCCAACCAATATATGGTACAGAAATGGAGGATCCAGTGATCCAGCTAAGGAAGGAGCTGGAGGGCTTAAAAAGAAATAAGCCCTACAAAGAGGAAGAGAATGCTGTTGCTCAGTTGAGAAGGGAGATTGAAGCACTAAAGCTCCAAAAGGAGGAGGAGACCCAAGCAGAGGAATTGGCTCAACTACGACAGGAGTTGTAGGAACTCAAAGGAGGTGGCATCAAGAGTGGACTTTGGTGTACCATGTGTAGTAAGCAAGGTCATATAGTAAGTGAATGTCCTCTGTTAAGTGTGACTTGCCAATTATGGAGGAAAGTTGTTCATGAGGCCCAAGAATGCCAATCAAGGGGAATGCTTGCAATAACATACTAGACACAAGGAGGACCCCCACCACCGGCAAATGTGATGGCTGTTGCACCGAATCAAGGTAACACTTATAACCCTAGACAGAGGGATAATTTTGGAAATGGGCCTAGAAGGCCAATTATTTGTTTCAGATGTGGAGAATGTGGGCACTATCAAAGTAGATGCACTCTCCCAGAAAATGCCCCTCCTTGCAAAAATTGCCCAGAGGCCAGAGACCACTATACAAATTGTTGTCCTAAGAATCAAGCCTCTTCATCCGGGCCCCATATTCAAATGATTTTTGTGCACAAAGAAGAAATGTGTGATCAAGTCAATGAGTCATCACCATCTACCAGTTTGGTGCAGTTAGAAGAAATAGAATCTTTGACTGTGCAGACAAGAAGCAAGGGGAAGGTTCAAGCAGACATAGGTCAAGGAACAAAAATTAAGGAATGAAATCAAGACAGAGAACCATTTGAAGATAAAGCCACCACAGATGTAGATACAAAGCAAAAAGGAAATCTCATATGTACCAGTGATGCCATTGGGCATGCTCTTAAGGAATCAGAGGCTTCAAAACTACTCAAGTCCATGAAAAAGAAGGTTAGTATTTTTTATTTAATAAAGATGGATGGGAAATTCAGGTCAGAGTTATTGCAGATAATTGATGAAGCTTCCACTACAAGTTTGGTGGCAAAGATTGATGTTTTACATAAAGGAAAAATTGTAGGGGAAGCACCCCTTACAGATTATAAAAGTCCTCGGCTGACAGTATCTATCAAAGGTCATGAATTTCAAGGAGTTATTGTGGATGGTGGTTCTGGCATTAACTTGATGCCTGAACATACAATGGAAAAGATTGGACTCCAACCTTCAACGCCTACAAATTTCACTGTCACTTTAGCAGATCAGAGCAAAGTAAGGCCCTTGGAAGTGATCCCAAAAGTTCCACTTGAAGTACAAGGTAATCTATTCATTCTAGATTTTGTGGTTTTAAGATTGCCCCAGGTTGAAGGAGGATTTCCCCTCTTAATTGGAAGACCATGGTTGAGGCATGCAAGTGTCATTCATGATTGGGGCAAGGACACTATGTGGGTACAAAAGAAAGGGCAAGAGCTGACACAGATTCATTTAGAAGAGGGCCCAGATAATCAAGGAAACACCTGCATGATGCAAACAGTTGGCATATGCATGGAACCAGAATCAGAGGATCAACCACAAATAGATTTCAAGGAAGAAGAGGATATTCTAAATTGGCTCCAAGCAGGCAACTCTTCCTCTTGTTTTGGAATTTTTCTTAATAATTCTTGCACGACTGAAGGTTATGATGAAGATGAGGAGAAAGTACAGGTTGATGGATTGGGAGAGCCCATCACAGACCACAGGAGGGGCAGGAAGACACCCCTCAAATACAACTTGGAGGAGGATATGACAACCACAGATAAGGAAGTTACTAAAGCTAAAGGCAAGGTAAAAGATTCTAGTAAAGAGTGTTCTTTCCCAATTCAAGAAATACCTGCAGAATGGATGCAGTACAAGGAGGAACACATTGAAATCCAAAATACCCCTACTTATGAAGCAATGCATGAAAAGCTAGTGGAAGAAGACAAGGATAGAGATGATAATGAAGATAATATGGTAGAGAGAAATCCTGTCAAAGAAATACAATTAGGCACTCAAGACAATAATCGACCAGTTTTGGTGGCCACTTGGTTGTGGAGCCACCCAGGGCTCTTTGAAAAGGTAAGATCATTCTTGACCCATTATATAGATGTTTTTGCTTGGCATTATAAAGACTTAGAAGGAGTGCCTGCGACTTATGGAGAGCATAGAATCCCTCTGGTTGATGGAGCCAAACCCATAAGAGGGAAGAGTTATAGACTTAACCCAAAACATGTTGAAGCTGTCTATGTGGAAATAGAGAAGATGGAGGATGTAGGAATCATCATTCCTGTGGAACACTTAGAGTGGCTCTCACCTATGGTTATAGTACCAAAGAAGAATACTAATAAAATCAGAATTTGTGTTGACTTTAGAGCACTCAACAAGGTGACCATTCCAGATGGTTTCCCAATGCCTTTTGCAGAGTAGGTCATTGAAGAAGTGGTTGGGCATGCATTATATGGCTTTATGGATGGATTTAGTGGCTATAATCAAATATCAATACACCTAGAGGATCGTGAAAAGACTACTTTTATCACACCTTGGGGAACATATCTGTATGTAAAAATGCCATTTGGGCTCAAAAATGCTCTAGCCACCTTTAATAGAACGGTCAATCTCATTTTTGGCCCCTTATTGCTGGAATCACTTAGAATCTTCATGGATGACTTCTCTTCGTTTTCAAGTTGTCACAAGGAGACTCCTTTATATTGTTTGGACCATCACTTGAGACAGCTACATAATGTTTTCAAGAGATGCAGGGAGACTAAGTTAAAGCTCAATCCAAACAAATGCCATTTCCTTGTGATAGAAGGAACTCTCTTAGGACATGTGGTGTCAGCTAAAGGTATGGCCCCAGATCCTGACAAAATCATTTCTATATTAAAGTTGCCTAAACCTAAAACTCCTAAAGAGATTCAGAGTTTCTTGGGGCATACTGGATGCCGTAGAAGGTTTATAAAAATGTATGAAGAGATAGCCAGACCACTGGCTAGACTTACAGGTAAGGAAGTACCTTTTAAATGGGAAGAAGAGGAGGAAAAAGCATATCAAACATTACGGTCAAGGTTAGTGTCTACTCCTATTTTGATCACACCTGAGTGGTCAAAAATCTTTCATATACATGTACATGCCAGTGCCTATGCAGTGGGGGTAGTTTTGACCCAACCTAGTGAGGAATTTAAAGTGGACAACCAATTCAATATGCCAGTAGAATCTTGACCAAGGCTGAAAGGAATTATAGTACTACAGAAAGGGAAGCCCTAGCAATGGTTTTTGCTGTCCAAAAGTTTCTTCATTACTTACTGGGAGTAAAATTTATTATTATAACAGATTACCAACCACTAAAATACTTGCTCAACAAACCACAGGTACAATATGGAGGTGGTTATTGTTGTTCCAAGAGTTTGATTTTTCTGTAGTCCACAGACCAGGTAAAGAAAATGTTATGGCAGATCACCTATCCAGAATCAATATGATGGATCAAGCTACTCGAATCAATGATGATTTTCCAGATACTCATATGTTTGTTGTACAAGCTCAAGGTTGGTATTATGATATCAAGAATTTCATTAAAATTGGGTTGCATCTAGACAAGGCTAGTGCTGTGCAAAGGAAGAGAATGCTAATCAAGAGTAGACCATATACCTTCATTGAAGATAAATTATTATATAGACAGGGCAAGGATGACAGGTTTAGGAAGTGTTTGGAAGAAGAAGAAGTGAGGGAAGTCCTTCACTCTGCACATGAAGAAACAGGTGGTGGGCACCTTCCAAGGCATATTATGAGTCAGAGGATACTGGATGCTGGTCTATGGTGGCCTACACTATTTAAGGATGCACATGAATGGGGAAAGGCATGTGATGTTTGCCAAAGGTGTGGATCTAAGCCAACAAAGCAGAGGCATAGCCCCTTGATTGTTTCCACTTCCTGGCAACCATTTGAGAAGTGTGGGCTAGATTTTGTAGGGCCCATCTACCCTTCGACGATTCCAAAAAGAGAGAAATATCTCTTGATAGCTACAGATTATGCGACAAAGTGGGCTGAAGCTATTGCCTCCCCCGACTGCACTGCCCAAACTGTTGCTGAGTTCATTTATAGTAGCATCATTTGCAGGTTTGGATGTCCACTTGAAATTTGTACATATCAGGGTACCCATTTTGTCAATAAGGTCCTGCAGGAAATTTTCAACAGGTATAGAATTCTACATAGGACCTCTTGTGCCTACTATCCAAGAGCCAATGGATAGGCTGAATTGACAAATAAGGTCTTAATTTCTATGTTAAGAAAGGAATGTATGTTACATCCCACTTCCTAGGGCATTGTTTATCAAGGTACCCTATGGCCATATAGGTTAGCTTACAAAGAGGCCAGAGGATATTCTCCATTCCAATTGGTTTATGGCATTTTGCCAATTGAGCCCTTTGAATTTTTACATGGATCACCTAAAATAGCATTCATGCAGGGCAAGAAAGATTGTGATGTCTCTCAAAGGCTTGGCGCACTTCATAAAGTGGAGGAGATTCGTCTACTAGCAACAAAACAATTGATAGAGACTCAGATGAAAAGGAAGGAGGCACATGATCGACATCTGTGGAACAACAACATAGAACCAAGCATGTTAGTTCTTCTTCATAGACCTCATCTTCATACACAATTGAGGGGTAAATGGCTTCCACACTAGGAAGGACCTTATCGAGTTAGAACAATGCTAAATTGGGGTGCGGTGGAGTTAGAGACGCTGAAAGGAGAGGCCTTGCCACTGGTCAACATATCAAGGCTCAAGGCCTACCATCAACACACTTGAAGAAGTATGGATCACCTGGAACTCCAAAATGTGTCCAGGTTGTACATAGCTTTCTCATCTCATTTTGCTCAGTTTTAGTAGTTTTCTTTATCAGTTTCATACTTGTTCCTTGAGTTTTGGCAAACCTAGAATGCATTTAATAACCTCTGCAAAAGTACAAATTTTGGGTATTTTTGGAATTTTTTTCTAGCATTTTTAGCATTTTTCTAGAATTTTTTATCCTTTTCAGATATCATATTCTTACCACATAGGAGGAATAAAAGGAGGCTCTCATTGGTTTGATGAAGGAAATTGGGCCTAGCCCTGTAGATTATTTCATGAGAATTTTTTCAAATTTTTTTTGGCCATTTTTTGGCATATTTTTTGGATTTTTCCTTCATTTTTCTCTATTTTTGGGTAATTTTCCTAAACAAAAAAAAAACAAAAAAACAAAAAAGGCCCCCCATGATTTTTTGGGTTGAGGGTTTAGAAAAAAAAAAAAAAAACTCTCTCTCTCTCTTCCCTCGCCCCCCCCCCCAACCGACCACCACCGACCACCCCCCCCCCCCCCATTCTGACACACCCCCCCATTTTTATTTTTTATTTTATTTACTTTATTATTTTATTTATTGTTTTATTATTTTTATTTTTATTTTATTTATTTTATTTTATTATTTTTTATTATTTTTCTTTTTATTTTATTTTTCTGAATGGGCGTTCGAAAATATATATATATATATATATATATATATATATTATTTTATATTTTTATGGCTCAAGGCTTTTGGCTCGGGATCATGCCTCGGTTGGCCATTTTTTACAAAACTGGAGTCATTTTCATGTTTTTTGGCACCTCTGGATTCAATTTTTGCATTCATTTTATCAAAATCACACCTTTTCTCTGACTTTTGATCAAAACCCACATGTTTTATGCACATTTCTCACATGTTTTTGTTTTCCCACATTTTTCACATGGCTTATTCTCCCTTTATCTTTCCTTATGTCTCATAATGTCCCATATGCACCCTCTGTAGCTCTACTGTTTGATCATTTTAACCCTCTCCAGACCCCATCATCCTACCCCATGCCCTACCTTTACCAATCTGCCCAGCCACATCCTTAACCCTCCCTATCCCTTCAATCCCCACCCCTCAGCCCTCCCCTCCACCCCCTTTCTACCCTCCCATTGCAACCATTTGCTTTTCCATGGCAAAATCCAATTTTTGGTTCTTCTCTAGTGCTTGTTCTATCTTGCTTTTGCTGGAATTGGTTGCTGCTCAGATGTCCTCTTCCAGTTTTTGCAACTCCAAATTCATGGTGTCCTCTATGCTAAGAGTTTTGGCTGTAGCTCTCCGGGATGGAGAGCACATTAGGTGGTGGGCAACTGTTGAGCCCATAAAAGTCATATTGGTCAAATTCAATTGCAGTCAAAGTCAAAAGGTCAAAGTCAACTGGTCAAAGTCAACAAGGTCAAGGCCAAAGTCAACAGGTGTAAAGTCAAACTGCTAAAGTGCAGGTGTCAAAGCGCACAGGTAGTGCACAATTAAGTGTCCACAAAGGGTAAAATTGGAGAAAGTGGGTTGTAGGTTGCAGAGGTATTTTCTCTAATTTCCCTAAGGTTCAAAGTGTTTTTAAAGTGTTTTGGAAGCTTCAAGTGAACCCTTTCTTATGTGCAAAAGTGAAGAATTAAAAGGAAATGTGAAGGTATGTGAAGCGGCAGCATACACACAGGGAAAAGTATGGCCCCCCAATTAAAATTTTTGGTTTTATTCTAAAGTCACTACAGGAAAAAAACAGGGAGTCGTTGGCTGCCACTTGGGAAGGCGACCTTGAGACGTCAAAGTGAGCACCAAGATACTATTGCAGTTAGGAGCGTACGTGATCGACACGCTCAAATCAAAGCAAGGACTATTCTTGGACCAATTCTAGAGTAAGCAAGGGAAGCATAGTCTAAGTGAAGCAAGAGAGGGAAGTGCAAGAGTCACCAGTGTGCGACGCAGAGAAGTGGAAGTGAAGGAGTGCATGGAGAGTGACGAAGGGATTGTGATGAGAGTGCTAAGCTAGTCCCCCAAGGATCTCAAGGTCTCCTTGCAGTGACAGAAGGTATTCATTCCTCCCCCTTAGTGGAAGCTTGGTGCAAGGTGTGCACAAGGATAAGCTTGAAGCAGGTGGAGGTCTGGTGCAGAGGAGGCTGGCAGCAAGAAGACTTTGGGATATTTGGTATTTTGTCGTTGAGCACTCTATGGGATTGTGCAGAGAAGTATTGGTTTGTATTGTGCTTCAAACATTGTAATTGTCTTACTGTAATCAATCAGCAAAAGCTTCCAAGGTGTATTTCCTCTCCTGCTCTTTTCCTTTTCTCTTACGAACCCTCAAACTCCTTCTTGTCTAAGAATCCCCCAACAATTTGGTCAATATGAACCTTAGGGAAATTAGAGAAAATACCTCTGCAACCTGCAACCCACTTTCTCCAATTTTACCCTTTGTGGACACTTAATTGTGCACTACCTATGCACTTTGACACCTGCACTTTAGCACTTTGACTTTGCACCTGCACTTTAGCACTTTGACTTTGCACCTGCACTTTAGCACTTTGACTTTGAGATTAAAGATGTGCTGATTTCAAAGGAGGCAATGGAAGACAGTAAATGGGATTTCAAAGAAGCTTGTTGACATGGATGAAGATGATTGGGATGAGTTAGATGAAATGGCAAGATCTTGCTTGCACCTAGTAGATAATGTTTACTTTATAGTATTAGATTGTGAAAGTGTAGAGGACCTTTAAATTTGGCACGCACGAACAAAATTTGGAAATATAGAAGATGGAGGATGTAGGAATCATCATTCCTGTGGAACACTCAGAGTGGCTCTCAACACTTTTTTTTTTATATTTTTATGGCTCAAGGCTTATCCCAATCAACTCATAAAAGTCTAAAATCACCTTGAGCCAAACATAGAACGGGGGGGAGGGGGGGGGGGGGCATACTTTTCCCTGTGCGTACCCACTCCATCTAAAGCTCCTCTACACTTTCACAGTCTAATATTATAAAGTAAACATTATCTACTAGGTGCAAGCGAATGGTAGATCTTGCCATTTCATCTAACTCATCTCAATCATCTTCATCCATGTCAACAAGCTTCTTTGAAATCCCACTTACTAGCTTCCATTGCCTCCTTTGAATCAGCACATCTTTAATCTCACTCTTCCATAGAGCAATGTTTGTGCCATCAGATTTTCGGATCTCAAAATGGTCTTTGCCTTGTAAGTTGTAGCTCCTGCTCATAACACTCGCACTAGACCCTAATCCACCAGATGTTCCTGAGACCTCTAATGCCATAATGGTAGAGAGCTAAATGGAATGATAATGGAGCTAGAAGATTCCAAACACCAGCAAATAAGTGCATCAAGGAGTAAATTGACCACTTTATAGTTGACAAAACCAAAAATCTAGAAAAATGTTGCGAGAGTATCCTCTGCAAAATGATCATATGACCAATGTCAAAATATCGTAAAATTCCAAATACTAACATATGCGCCTGCATAGTGAATCACTGACTCCACTGCATATAATCAGTTACCCAATAGAAGCCAACTAGGCTTATCGAGCACCTATGAACTACTATCATACATCTCCTATGGAGAGGCTAGGTAAGTCTTCCGCTTGCATCACTGAAGAGACCTCGACATCTAGGTGTCTTCTAATTAAGAAAATGTCACCACGACCGTCTTTATCAAACATAAAAGGCTTTATGCAAAAAATATAACCGCTATATGAATGACCACATGGACGTACATAAGCGGTATCCAAAGAAGCGTACATGGTGTGTATGTGCTCAATATATGTTATTAGCACAAAAACTAGCTAATAACACCTACAAGTGTCTGTTAACTCTGATGTTTTAGGCTCAAAAACCTACATAAATTCGTAGTGGTTGCTCCTCCCAAAACCGAAACCTTTTGAGAGACCTATAGTTTTATGAGTGTGGCTGAAAATACAGCCTCAAAGGTTGATATTAATTGCTGGAGAAGTACAAAAAACACTCTTCTTGATGTTCTTGGACCTGTGTGAAGAGAACTATGTGCAAATGTACTCCAAAATGACTCCAAAAGACACCCCAAAAATGCTTCAAAAATAGGCTTTGAAAGCAAAGAATGAAGCTTTGAGGGACCAAAACATGTTCATGGTAATATCAACCTTAGTCTTTCCCCTTCTTCAGACACCACAAGAGTGTATCTTAGTGGCACGAGATTGCCAGATTGAGCGAGCTCCGAGGGGAACAATACTAGGATGGGTGACCTCCCGAGAAGTACTGGGAACCTGTATATTCCTTGATCGTTGAGGTCCTTCCTTGCACACAGCGAATGGTGACTTTGGTGACTCAGATCAGAAGGTATGCCAAGGTCTATGCCTTGGTCGTTGCCTTAGTCATAAGCCTTGGAGAAAGTCGAGGGGGGGTGCTTTCTTCGCTTCCACAAAAGGAACAAATCTTTTGTGTCGAATTGCTCCGATACCAGTGAAGTATTTTGTTGGCGATGCACCATAGTGCGCTCTCCTTATTGCGAGCTCTAGGACAATATCCTTGGAGTATAAAACCAAGCTCGTAAGGCCGCACATAGTTCTCCACACAGAGATTGCAGAATATGCAAAAACATAGTACACAGGGAGCATGAAGACAGACTTCTTAGGTCTTACAAATGCGGTCCAACTTATAGTCAGTCACTCACCAGACCACTATATGTTTTATTAAAGAACATATACAAAGAATTGTCCAATGGCCGTTTGGCCTTTTGCATAGACATTAACGGTAACATCTTTACGTAAAATAGAGGATTCTAGCATTGTTGCTTATTTCAAGCAACTATCACATGCTAGCTCAAAAGCTACAAACCTTATACATAACGAGCTTGGCTATGTAGGAACGGCTGTTCGTATCTATGAAATATTGTTTCATATGTTCAAACAGGTAAAACAAGTGTTTATTTTTATGATATAGTTTATTATTTTTTAAGCATATAATAATGAATTTTTTTCTTTTATATTTTGATAGATTACTTTGAAGAGTGATTGGTATCGAGCTAAGTATAAAGGTAGTAATTCCACATTGAGAAGGGAATTATTTGAGTTTTGGGCCATTGATTCTTTGAAAATAATGTGATGAGATAGAGAACCATATATTCTTCCTAGGCATATTGAACAATCATTTATTTATAAAAATTGTGATGCCCATCCTTGGTGCCAAGTTATTCATTTTCAACCTAGAGGTGAGTCATTGTTTGGACAATTTATTGTTAGAGAAATTAAAGAAAGTCATGTTTATAATGATTCATCATCAACTCTTGATATATCGACATCTCAAAGAGAAATTAGAATCATTGTACATGAGAAGGATAATAATCTACTTGATGAATATGATAATACTCTACATGCTGATTCTACTAATGATGAAGAGGAATTACCCAAAACCGATATTAGGCCATCAATAGATGATGTCATTTATGAAAACACATATTTAACAATAGAAGGAACTATAGAAATCAATAAGGATAATGAAGATGAGAGTATATTGATGTCTTACAAAAATATTGGTAATAATGAAAACACGAGTAGATTAGACAGTAAATCCTAGTCTAGTTATCGATCGTTAACTTAAATCATTTGAATGGGTATCAGACAATAGGTTCTCCTTTATTCAACTAGAATTAAGGTGAATCCCACCATAGAGATGAAAACATGTTCTTTTAAGTTAGAACATGAAGCTCGGATGTATGCCTAAATCTTTATATATAGATTTATTTTTGAGGAAGAAATCTCTCTCATGTATGTATGCATATGTATGTATATGTGTGTGTATTCATGTGTGTTATATGTATACATGTGTTAGTATGCACATATATGTTTTTCACGTGTATATATGTGTGTGCATGTGTGTGCATAAGTGTGATATATGCATGCATATATTAGTATGCACACATGTATGTGTGCGTAAGCATTTGTGTGATATATGCAAGTGTGTTTATAATTGTGTATGCATGTATATGTATACATGTGCACATATATGCATGTATGTGTGATGTGGATGTATCAACATCTGTGTTTTATGTATATGTATGTGTACATACATGGTGTGTATATATATTTATATGGATTATGGTCCTCATTGATTCGAATAGCTATATATAAAGGCATAAGATTGGGAGTCGAGACATCTCTCTATAATGTGGTGGGAGGACTAGATGCCATGTGTATATATACTTCAACCATATGAAAAATTCTTTAGGTATGTGTTTCTTATCAATATTACACATCTAATGTTCTTGAATCTTTTGAATGTGCTCCAAAACCTCACGAAGTGTAGAAATACAATCTTGTGCAAAAGAAACATCCATAGGTATATCAGTTTGAATGAGAGTCATGGGAATGGGAAGCTTTTTATCCATAAACAATTTCATATGGTGCATGTTGATTAGTGGTGTGTGTTGTGTTATTATATGCAAATTTTTGTTAAGGAAGTTTCTCATCCCAATTACTTAGATTATCTAAAGAATAGCAATGTAATAGATCTAAAATAGTACTATTTGTAGTTTCACTTTCCCATTAGTTTTAGGATGAAATGCAGAGCTAAAGTCAATTTTGGAACCTAAATTTTGAAATAATGCAACCCAAAAGTGATTACAAAAATGAACATCTTGATCTAAAAGAATAACTTTTGGAAAATCATGATGTGAAAAAATACATTTAATAAATAACATAGCACCTTGAGGTGCAAAAAGAGTCTTTTTACAAGGAGTGAAATATGCTTTTTTTTTTTACTAAATCTATCAGCAATTTTCCAAAACATATCATTATGAGATGAAGTTGTAGGAAGACGAGTTTTAAAATCCATAGGAATTTTTTTCCATGGTCCATTAGGTACGAGAAGTGGCATTAATTATCCAAATGCTTTACCATGATGTCCTCTCACATGTTGACACACAATGCAATGGGAAATATATTGTGCAATATCCTTTTCCATATTCCGCCAAAATAAAAATTATTTATATGTACAAATAGTAATTTGTATTCCCTTATGACCCATATATGGTGGTTCATACATCTCTTTCATAAGTAGATACAAATCAGATGCATAAGTAGGAATCATGTCATGAAATTAATGAATATGAATAACAAAAATATTATTGATTGAAACAATATTTGTTTTTGGGGATGGGAAGTGACTAAGGGCATCACCTACAACATTAGCTTCACCAGGTTGATATTGAATCATAGGCTAATTTTGTATGAATGAAGCCCACTTAATGTGTCTATAAGAAATCAATGGTTGATTTAACAAATTCTTAATAGCCTTTTGGTTTGTTTTGATTAGATCTTTAGGACCTGTAAGGTAATGTTTCCAAATTTTTAAAGCATGCACAAGAGGTAAGAGTTCCTTATCATATGTACTATAGTTCTTTTCAAAAGGCTTAAGTTTCCTACTTCCAAATGCAATAGGATGATCATTTTGCATTAAACCAACACCTATACCTAAACCACTATCATCTATAACTACATGGAAAGGTTTTGCAAAATCTTATAATTCCAAAACAAGTGCATGCAAAAGTCCATGTTTGATTTTTTCAAAATATTTTTGTTGTGCTAATCACCATGCAAATTTTAATTTCTTCTTCATTAATTATGTGTGTGGGAGTGCTAAATAAGAAAAATTGTTGAGCCCATAAAATTCATATTGGTCAAAGTCAACTGCAATAAAAGTCAACTATAGTCAAAGTCAAACCGATCAAAGTCAACAAGGTCAAGGTCAAAGTCAACAGGGGCAAAGTCAAAGTGTTCGAGTGCAGCTGTCAAAGTGCACACGTAGTGCACAATTAAGTGTCCACAAAGGGTGAATTGGAGAAAGTGGTTGCAGGTTGAAGAGGTATTTCTCTAATTTCCCTAAGGTTCGAAGTGTTTTTAAAGTGTTTTGGAAGGTTCAGGTGAACCCTCTCTTAGGTGCATAAGTGAAGACTTAAAAGGAAAATGTGAAGGTATGTGAAGCGGCAACGTACGCATAAGTGAAAGTATGTCCCCCCAATTAAAATTTTTGTTTTAGTTTAAAGTCACTACAAGACAAAAAAAGGGATTTGTTGGCTACCACTTGTGGAGAAAATCTTAGGACATCAAAGTGAGCACCAAGATACTCTTGCAGTTAGGAGTGTATGTGAATCGACACTCAAATCAAGGCAAGGAATATTCTTGGACCATTCTAAGACTAAGCAAGAGTGAGCATAGTCTAAGTTAGGCAAGAGAGAGAAGTGCAAGAGACACATAGTGTGCAACGCAGAGAAGTGAAGTGCAAGGTGTGCATGAAGAGTGACTAAGAAGTGTGCAGAGAGGTGTTAAGCTATTTCCCCTAAGGATCCGAAGGTCACCTTGTAGTGTGCGCATGCGTAGAGAATGTATCCAATCCCTCCCCCTTATTGGAAGCTTGGTGCAAGGTGTGCACAAGTGCAGTCTTGGTGAAGGTGGAGGTTTGGTGCAGAGGAGGCCGGAAGCAACAAGACCTTGGATATTTGGTATTTTGTAATTGAGCACTCTGTGGGATTTTGGAGAGGAGCATTGGATTGTATTGTGCATCACCATTGTAGTTGTCTTATTATAATCAAGTGACAGAGGCTTCGAGTGTGTATCTTTCTTCTTGCCTTTCCTTTTCTCCTACAAACACTCAAATCCCTTCTTGTCCAAGAATCCCCCAACAAAATTTGGCACGCCTGGTGGGACTCCAAGGAGATTTGGGCATAGGAGAAGCCAATTGCAAAGGGTAGAAGAGTTCAAGTGCCCATAGTACTACTTCAGTGGACTAAGAGGTAAATATTCTTATCAATTATCTCATACTAAAAGGACTATGAAGAGCCCATGACCGCAACTCGGTCCCAAACATTGAGGGTCACCTACAAGCAAACAAGAAGGAAGGTTGTTAGAAGATCCTCTAGTCCACTATCTTCAACCTCATCAATAAAGAGCATGGCGGGATAGGTAAACTTGGAAACCTTACTATCAAGATTGATTAGTATAAAATTTCCTTCTTTCAATGGCCTAGCTGAGGAAGATCCGGACGAGCATATTAGAAGGTTTTTGGCACTATGCAAAACTAGAGGCTTAATCGGCAAGGAGGATGCCTTTTTGATACTCTTCCTTGCCACATTAGAAGGATTATGAGATAAATGGTTCAGCCAATTTGCTGAGAACCATTTTACAACTTGGGATTTAATGAAAGATGCATTCAGAAATCAATTTTAGCATGGAAATACTACAAAGATCATCATAAAGGAATTAGAAAATTTGAGATTGGGTCTAGGTGAAAAATTTCTAGAGTTTCTAACTAGGGCTACGGCACTAATGGTTAAGTTACCAAATCTGCCACATGATTATTTTGTCAAGAAATGGTTAGCTAAGCCACTTCGAGTGACCACCCAATGTAAAATGAAGGAATTAGTGTTGCCTACAACCTCCATAGAGGAGTTCATCAACACAGCTACACGACTAGAGCAAATAAGGCAACAGTATGGAGCAACTTCTTGTCAACTACCATATTCTACAGAAATGGAGGATCCACTAATCTAGCTAAGGAAGGAGCTGGAGGGCTTAAAAAGGAATAAGCCCCACAAAGAGGAGGAGAATGTTGTTACGCAGTTGAGGAGGGAGATTGAGGCATTAAAGCTCCAAAAGGAGGAGGAGGCCCAAGCAGAGGAATTGGCTCAGCTAAACATGAGTTGTAGGAACTCGAAGGGGGTGGCATCAAGAGTGGACTTTGGTGTACCATGTGCATCAAGCAAGGTCATATAGTAAGTAAATGTCCTCTGTTAAAAGTGACTTGCCAACTATGCAGGAAAGTTGGTCATGCGGCCCAGGAATGCCAATCAAGAGGAATGCCTACAACAACATATTGGACCCAAGGAGGACCCCTACCACTAGCAAATGTGATGGCGGTTGCACCCAACCAAGGTAACAATTATAACCCTAGATAGAGGGATAACTTTGGAAATGGGCAAAGGAGGCCAATTATTTCTTTCAGATGTGGAGAATGTGGGCACTATCAAAGTAGGTACACTCTACCGAGAAATGCCCCTCATTGCAGGAACTGCCCAGAGACCAGAGACCACTATACAAATTGTTGTCCTAAGAATCAAGCCTCTTCATTTGGGCCCCACATTCAAATGATTTCTGTGTGCAAAGAAGAAATGGTAAATCAAGCCATAGTGCCATCACCATCTACTAGGGTGGTGGAGTTAGAAGAAATTGAATCTTTTACAGTGCAGACAAGAAGCAAGGGGAAGGCTCAAGTGGAAATAGGTCAAGAATCAATGATTAATGGATTGAAAAAAGACAAAGTTGCAGCTGAAGACTAGTGATGCGATTGGACATGCATTGAATAGGGCTCATGAGGAGTTTGATAAGTCAAATGGAGACTATGCTCTTAAGGAATTAGAAGCTTCCAGACTACTCAAGTCCATGGAAAAGGAGGTTAGTATTTATGATTTAATAAAAATGGATGGGAAATTCAGGCTAGATCTCTTGCAGCTAATTGATGAGGTGTCCATGACAAGTTTAGTGGCAACGGCTGCTGTTATGCATAAAGATAAAACTGTAGGGGAAGCAACCCTCACAGATTTTAAGAGCCCTTGGCTAACAGTCTCTATTAAAGGTCATGAGTTTCAAGCAGTTATTGTGGATGGTGGTTCTAGCATTAACTTGATGCATGAATATACCATGAAAAAGATTGGACTATGCCCTTCAAGACCTGCCAAATTCATTGTCACATTGGTAGACCAAAGCATAGTAAAGCCTATAGGAGTGGTCCCTCGAGTCCTAGTCAAGATACAAGGTACCATCTTTAACTTGGATTTTGTTGTTTTAAGGCTACCACAGGTAGAAGGAAGTTTCCCTCTGTTAATTGGGAGACCTTGGTTAAGGCATGCCAATGTGCTGGATGACTGGGGCAAGGACACAATGTGGGTAAAGCAAGAAGGAAAAGACTTGTAGTAGATAATTTTAGAAGAAGGACTAGACAATCAGAGACATACCAGCATGATGCAGACAATTGGTATTTGTATGGAAGAAAAATTGTTGGACAACCGAGATGCACATCTATTTGAAGAAGCAAATTTAAATGAAGATGAAAACATGTTGGCTTGGCTCCATGCAGAAAGACCCCTCTTCCTGCTATGGAATTTTTCCAAACTCAACTGGAGAGGAAACATATGAAGAAAAAGAGGATATCATTCAGGTTACTGGCTCGAGTGAGACAGTCTCACTCAAAGGCCATAAAAGAGAGAAGAAAAGAAAAGCCCTTAAGTGCAACAGTGATGAAGATACTTCAAATCATATGTCAATGGCCAATTTTTTATGGATTCTGGTATGGATATCATCTGTTATGTCAATTTTTATGATAGTAAATGCAGGGCTTTACAAGGATATGGAAGGAGTACCTGCAAGTCTTTGGAAACAGAGGGTTCCATTGGATGAACAAGCTGGAATAGTAAAAATGAAATTTTGCGGATTAAGTTATGAAGTTGCTGAAACAAAGATAAAAAAGTTGGAGTATGGAGGAGGCAATATTTTACTGAAGGATTTAGGGTACCCCTATCAAATGACCAGTGTGCCCAACAAGAAGAAAAAACCAAGGAAGTGCGGTACAATTGGAGTTTACGGAGGAGTTTTTTTGAGTCAACATATCAAGGCTCAAGGCCTATCATCAACAAAAGTGAAGATTTATGGATCACCTAGAACCTGCAAAATTTGTCCAGGTTGTAAATAGCCTTCTCATGTCATTTTTGTTCAAGTTTTAGTAGTTTTTATCCTTTTTTTATGCTTGTTCCTTAAGTTTTAGCAAATTTAGCAACCATTTCATAGCCCTCTACATAGGTACAAATTTTGAAAATTTTTGGAAATTTTTGGGAATTATTCAAGCATTTTTTATCCTTTTCAAGTGTCATTTTCTTGCCAAATTGGAGGAATAAAGAAAGCTCTCTGTGGTTTTGAGTGAGGAAATTGGCCTAGACCTGTAGAGATTTTTTTGAGAAAATTTTCAGAATCTTTTTGGATTTTTTCTCTATTTTTCTTTAATTTTTGATATTTCCCCAAAAAAAGGCCCCCCCTAGGGATATTTTTCAAACAAAAAGGGGCCTAGTAGGGATTTTTTCATTGAAAAAAACAAAAAAACAAAAAATATCTCTCTCTCTCGCTCCCTCTCTCTCTCTCTCTCTCTCTCTCTCTCTCTCTCTCTCTCTCTCTCTCTCTCTCTCTCCCCCCCCCTTTCACCCCCCCCCCCCTTCTCCCCCCCCCCCTCGCCCCCCCTCCCCCCCCCCTCACCCCCCGCTCCCCCCCCCCCCCCCCCCCCCCCGCTCCCCCCCCCCCCCCCCGCCCCCCTGACAGGCTCTGACACCCCCCCCACCCCCCACCCCGCCCGCCCTCGCCCAGTGTCCACTTTTTTGTTTTCTTTTTTTTATTTTTATTTTTTATTTTATTTTATTTTAATATTTGATTATTTTTCTATTTCTTTTAATTTTATATTTTGTTTATTATTTTCCTTTACTTTTTTTTTCCTTTATTTTTTCGGCAGTTTTATGTCAAAAAAACGGGGGAGAGCAACTTTTAATTTATTTTTATATCTTAATAATTATATTATATAAAAATTATATTTTTTTAATTTTTATGAGAAAACCTTTTTGGCTCTGGATCGCGCCTCGGATGGCCGTTTTTTTCAAAACTGGAGGCATTTTCATGTTTTTTGGTACCTCTGGACTCATTGTTTAGCTTTATTTTTTCAAATTCCCAAATTTTCTCTGACTTTTGGTCAAAAACCATATGTTTTGAGCACATTTATCCCATGTCTTTATTTAAACACATGGACCACATTATCTATTCTCACCTCATTTCAACATATATTGCACATTTTCCCATATGCCCCCTCTGTAGCTTTCATTTTTTATCATTTTGACCCTCTCCTGACCCCAGAATCCTACTCGATCATCCTCCCCTTACCCTTCTGCCCAGCCACATCCTTGCCCCTCCCTGCCCTATCCATCTCAGCCCCCTGCGCCCTTCCCTCCACCTCCTTTCTACCCTCCCATTGCTTTCCTTTGCTTTTCCCTGCAAAAAACAATATCCACTTTTTGGTTCTTCTCTGGTGCTTGTTCTCTCCTTCTTCTAGTGGTCTAGGTAGCTGCTAAGGTGTCCTTTTCAAGATTTTGCAGCTCAAGAATCATGGTGTACTCTATGCTCAGAGTTTTGGCTGTTGCTCTCCAAGATGGAGAGCACATTAGGTGGTCGGCAACTCTTGAGCCCATAAAAGTCATATTGGTCAAAGTCAACTATAGTCAAAGTCAAAAGGTCACAGTCAAACCGATCAAATTCAACAAGTTCAAGGTCAAAGTCAACATGGAAAAGTCAAAGTCTTCAAGTGCAGGTGTCAAAGTGCACAGGTAGTGCACAATTAAGTGTCCACAAAGGGTGAATTGGAGAAAGTGGTTGCAGGTTGCAGAGGTATTTCTCTAATTTCCCTAAGGTTCAAAGTGTTTTTTAGGTGTTTTGGAAGGTTCAGGTGAATCCTCTCTTAGGTGCACAAGTGAAGACTTAAAAGGAAAATGTGAAGGTATGTGAAGCGGAAGTGTATATAGAAGTAAAAGTATGTCCCCCCTATTAAAATTTTTGTTTTAGTCTAAAGTCACTACAGGACAAAACAGGGATTCGTTGGCTGCCACTTGTGGAGACAATCTTGGGACATCAAAGTGAGCACCAAGATACTCTTGCAGTTAAGAGCGTATGTGAATCGACACTCAAATCAAGGCAATGACTATTCTTGGAACATTCTAATACTAAGCAAGAGTGAGCATAGTCTAAGTTAGGCAAGAGAGAGAAGTGCAAGAGACACACAGTGTGAAACGCAGAGAAGTGAAGTGCAAGGTGTGCATGAAGAGTAACTAAGAAGTGTGTAGAGATGTGTTAATCTATTGCGACTAAGGATCCCAAGGTCACCTTGCAGTGTGCGCGTGCCGACAGAAGGTATCCAATCCCTCCCCCTTATTGGAAGCTTGGTGCAAGTTGTGCACAAGTGCATGCTTGGAGAAGGTCGAGGTCTGGTGCAGAGGAGGTAGTATTTGGTATTTTGTAATTGAGCACTCTCTGGGATTTTGCACAGAAGCATTGGAATGTATTGTGCACCACCATTGTATTTGTTTTATTATAATCAAGTGACAGAGGCTTCCAGTGTGTATCTTTCTTCTTGCCTTTCCCTTTTCTCCTACAAACACTCAAATCCCTTCTTGTCCAAGAATCCCCCAACAAAAACCTTTCACAAACTTTCTATAAATGCTAGCTAACCTGATAAAAGAGCAAACATCATTGATAGATTGAGGTACAAGACATTCTTCAATTACTTTAATCTTATTTTGATCTTACGTGAGCACCTTGACTAGAGACAATATGGCCGAAATACCTGAATTCTTTTTTAAAGAATTAACTCTCTTCAGGATTGGCATAAAGTTTGTTTTTGCATAACAAATTAAAAATAGTTGTTAAATGATTTTCATGGTCATTGTAATTTTCACAATAGAGAAATATATCATCAAAGAAAACAAGAACAAAAGCTTGGTAATCTAGAAAAATGTTATTCATCATATGTGCAAATGTAGCAGGTGCACTTGTGAGTCCAAAAGGCATTACGATGGATTCAAAATGACCAGTTTGAGTGCTAAAGGCAATCTTGTAAATGTCATTTTGTGTCATTATTATTTGATGATACCTGGATTTAAGGTCAATTCTGCTAAAGACACGTGCTCCATGAAGTTTATCAAGCAAATCATCTATCCTAGGAATAGGATATCTATTTTAATTGTGATCTTATTGAGTGCTCTATAGTAAATGCACATCCCATAATTCTTCTTCTTCTTCTCCACTAAGAGAATAGGTGCTACAAAGGGAGAAGAACTAGGTTTTATAAGTGCTTTTTGGGTTCGATCCTTAACTTGATTAGCTATTTCTTTTTTATGTAAAGGTCCATGCCTATAAGATGATTTATGGGGAGGAGAAATACTAGGAATTAATTATGTACTATGGTCAAGAGTTCCCCTAGAAGGTGGTAGTTTAGAAGGAACATCCACCATAAAACAATCCTTAGAAGAATCCATAAATGATTTATATGCATTAGGAAGTGTATGTGTGTAATCAACTATGTTACTAATAAAAAAAATACATGAGTTGTAGCCTTTCCTAAATGCACATTTGACTTGAGTATGATTAATTAATGGAAATGTTTGGAAGTCATGCATTACTGACAAATAAATATCTTGATTGTTCAACTTAAAGCTAACAGTGTTTCTATGATAATCAATGCATTACTCACAAAGAAATATCTTGATTGTTAAACTTAAAACTGTGTGTGTACGTTATGCACTTCACTTGTAATATTGTATTTATTTCCTTGAAATGTAGCCTTAACTTTATACATAGAAGGAGGTAGGTTTAATTGAAGATCTTGTACTAGTGTATATGAAATAAAATCATGAAAATTACCATCATCATGTAAAATATTAACAACTTTACCATTAATAGTACCTTGCATACAAAGTAAAGAATTTTGTTACCCAATGTACTTAGATCCTTTTTGAATGCTTCTTTGGTCCAATCAAGTTGCGTGTCTTCATGAACCACCTCCATGTTGTGTACTTGAGGTCCAATAGGCTTTTTTTTTTGTTATCTCAATTTATCTTTAGTATGATCAAACTTACCACAATGCTAGCAAGTGTTATTGAGCCTATTTTGTTGAGCGTCCATCATCGTAGTTTGAAGGGTTTGTGGTTTGACAGTTTGTAAGGGGGTTGCCTTGGGTATTGGTGTGAAATTGGATTGAGAAGGGCACTGAAAAGTAGGTGTGCACGAGAAAGTAGTGAAAAGGACACTTGAATGGAAAATTGGACTTGATTGGTTGTTATCATTGATACATTTTTTATAAGCGAATGGACTTAGTGATGAGTTAAAACTCATTTTTCAACATCATGTGTGAAAGAAATAGCTTCATAGAGCGTTGCAAGATGTAGTGTGTTGAGCTTGGCTTGGATTCCCATCTCCAAACCATCTTCATACTTCTGTTGCAAGGTATCTTTAGGAACCATTTCAAACAAACGAATAAATAGTAGTCATTGCCAAAAATATTTAACATAGGTAGACACGGTATCTCCTTATTTCCATAAAAAATTTACCCATGATCGACAAGCATGTAAGTGGAATCGAAGAGGAAGGAAGGACTCTTGGATCTTTTCTTGAAATGCGGTCCATGTGGTGGGATGGTGGCTACTATGTCACAAAATAGTCCAACATTATTTGGCCTTACCCACCAAATTATTAGTAACAAATTTCACTTTTTCAATTTCAAAATATGATTCATTAGAATGAAAGTCATCAAATTGGGATAGCCATGAAAGAACAAATTGGCCATCTTTTCACCCATCAAATCGAGAAAATTAGAAATATTTGGAACCAATCTTGGAATGCATCCCTTGTTCTTGAGCAGTGATAATGGCCTTCACCACCCTAATTAGTTTGTTTTCATCACTCTCCATTTCTTGGAGTGCAGCATTGTGTTCTATTATTTTGTTTTGAGCATGTTGGAGTTCATGTTGCAAAAGCTTGAACTGTTGCTTAATTGGTACCCTAGGTAGGGATGATGTACCAAAATCCTTGATATTATGGGTAGGATCCATGTCCTTATATACAACCAAAACCTAGGATTAATCATGTGAAAAGAATTTTAACAACAGTTTATATATAAAAAAAATTAATAAAAATAACTAAAATAAATGAGAGTATCTGATAAATAAATAAATAAATAAATAAAGGAATGAGAGTGTTAAATAAATAAATAAGGTGGAGAGAGTGTTAAAAGTTATGTTAAATATCAATTAAAAGGAATGGGGTATGAAAAAGTGAAAATAATCTAGTGGATAAAGCATATCTCTTGTGAGTTTTAGGCTATGGTTTCAAATCCCCTACATGGTAAATAAGGAACTAATTAGGTGAACTAGAGAAATAAGTAAGTTAACTAGGGAATTAACTAAGCTCTGATTGCCACTCATAGGTTAGAATTGATTCGCGTTTAGCCAATAGTTGTCAATGGAACCAAAGGAAACCAAAGTGAACCATGAGTGCCAACAAAGCCAAAGATATCAAAGTTATGCAATAGTTCTATGCCTTAATATATGCCTTGGAGTAAGCCACAAGGATAACTGAATGGATAAGCAAACTGGATAACCGAACTTGATAACCAAATTGGGACCGTGAACTTGATAGCCAAACTTGGAGTAAGCCGCATGGATATCGAATTGATAAACGAGCTTAATTAATGAATTTGATAACTAAACCAAACTTGAATAGTGCATAAAGCACAGGGAGTACAAGGCAAATGCTTTTAGCCATAGATGACTTACCTTTCAACTTAGATTTTGACTCCTCATTTGTGAAAAACTTTACATTTTGCACTGAGAACTGACCATTTCTTTGACCATCAGGATTGCACCTCTTTTAGAAGACACTTGGCATTTTCTCACATATGAATGTTCCTATTCATAATTCTCCAGCCTGTTTACAATTAGGCTCTCAAACTTTAACCATAGACTCATTAACTATGGAGTTAGATACCTACAAAAGGATTCTTGAAATGATCAAGCACAGAAGGAGAATACTCAGAAAGATCGGGCACAATATTTCTTCATTTCTGGAGAAAATTACATCTGAGTGATGAGAGAGATCTTACTCATGTCTAAGGTGTCTAGTGGCTCATACAACATATAATTTCTCTATTCACATGCTTTCTCTCATTTGCCTCGATATTTTTCTTGTATATATAGGCAAATATTTACAAGCTCATAACTATTCCAAAAGTATAAGTGAGCTAACTCTAAATTAATGTACATATGTGTACACATCTTCATCTTCTGGACATGCACTTCCTTCATGCTTCATAACTTGATCTTTTCTTCAGTCCTTGACTCCAACTCTTCATCAAAACATCAATTATTGATTGCCTTGCACCAACAACTCCCCCTCAATCATCAATTGAGGTTTTCTCTATCGTCTTTATACGTGCCATGTCTTTGAATTTCTGTAGCTTTGGTCCATCCAAGCTTTTAGTTAGCATATCAGCTATCTGATCTTTTGTTGAAGTATGTATGAATTCAATCGCTTTATCCATCACCTTCTCTCTTAGAAAATGATAGTGAATCTCAGTGTGTTTAGTCCTGGCATGAAAAACAGGGTTAGTAGCTAAATACAATGAACTCATGTTATCTCCATGAATAGTAGGTGTACTTTGAATGATGTCAAAACTCTTCATCATAGTTTAAGCCATATCACTTCCTTTGCAGCTTCAACCATACCTTTGTACTCAACCTCTGTGGATGATAAAGCAACTGTGTGTTGCTTCTTTGAACACCATGAAATTAACTTATCTCCCACATAACACAAATATCCATAAGCTGATCTCCTATCATCAGGATTACCTACCCAATCTATATCACTATATATCTTGATGTTTGTATCTGATGTAAAACCATAATACAAATCTTCTTTGAGTGTACCCTTAATGTACCTCAACACTCTTTGTCCTGCAATCCAATGTTCTTTCCTAGGACAATGCATGAATTGAGATAATACTCCAATTGCATATGACAAGTCAGGCCTAGTTAATGTAGCATAGATCAGACTACCAACCAAACTTTGATATAGCTTCATGTCCTCAAACTCTTCTCCTCCATATCTGCTCAATTTGTGATTCATCTCCATTGGAGTAGGTGCCACCCTGTAATCATCCATTTTAAACTTGACCAACAAGTTTTTCAAATACCTTTCTTGAGTTACATACACTCCATGTTGAGTGTATGAGATCTCCATGCCCAAGAAATATGACAAGTCTCCCAAGTCACTAATCTTGAACTCTTTCTCCATTTGCTTCTTTAGGCTTTGAATACCTTTCTCATCTGTACCTGTAAGAATTATATCATCAACATATATGCACATGTAAATGAACCCATCATCACTTGCTTTGACAAGCAAGCTACTATCTGCTTTAGATACTTGAAAACCAAGTTCTTTCAAGAACTTCACAAGTCTATAATTCCATGCCCTTGGGGTCTGCTTCAAACCATACAAAGCTCTCTTGAGCTTACATACATGATCAAGATACCTTTAATTTCTGAATCCTTGTGGTTGCTCCATGAAAACATCATCTGAAATGTAACCATTTAAAAAAACATTCTTCACATCTAATTGACATAATTTCAAACCTTTACGTGCAGCAACTGCTATGAGTGTCTTGATGGTTGTCATCTTTGCCAGAGGACTATAAGTCTCATCATAATCTATACCATATGTCTGAGCAAACCCTTTCACAACAAGTCTAGCTTTATATCTAGACACACTTCCATTTGCAAACCTCTTTGTCTTGTAGAACCATTTGCATCCAATGATCTTCTGACTATTTGGTTTAGGAACCAAAGCCCATGTCTGATTCTCCATCAATGCATCATACTCTTTGTGCATAGCTTTCTCCCAATTTTCCTTACCTTTTTCCTCTTCATATGTAGAAGGGTCTTCATCTGTCTTTATCATATAAGCATAATCTTTGGTAGCCAAAAAAGAAGTGTCATAGCTATACCTTGTAGGTTGCCATTTATGTCTTGATGACCTGAGTTCTCCACTCTTTGAGGTTTCTGGTTCATCACATTCTGGATCAAACCTTGGCACTTCTTCGACTTCAACCTGTACTTCATTATTCTCCTCTTCATCAAATATATGAACCTTTGATTTACCTTTCTTTTGATTCAGAACTTCTTCATCACCTGCATAAATATTGGTTGTGCCTACATACCAAGTACCTTGCTCATCAAATGTAACATCCTTTGATACAAGGAATTGTTTTGTGGATGGACTCCACAACCTATATCCCATCTGCTTATCATCATATCCAATGAACACATACTTTTAGCTTTAGGTTCCAATTTGTGCCTTAATTGAGATGGCACATATGCATATGCCAAACATCCAAATACTTTGCAATGATCTAGAGTAGGTCTCTTACCCCACCAAGCCTCATATGGTGTGATACCCTGCAAAGCTTTACATGGTAATCTATTGACCAAATATGTAGCTGTATTTACAGCCTCAGCCCACAAATAATTTGGGCATTTTTTCTCCTTCATCATGGATCTTGCAAACTCAACAAGAGTTCTATTCCTCCTTTCTCCTACACCATTTTGTTGAGGAGGGTACCTGCAAGTAATTTCCACTTTTATACCTGCATTCCATAAATAATCACTGAACTCATTAGAGAAATACTCTCCCCCTCCAACTAACCTTAGTCTCTTCAATTTTTGACCTGTAATTCTCTCTGCATACACATGATAATGTTTGAATGTATTGAATACCTCTAACTTATCTTTGATCACATAGATAGTGGTCCATCTGGTAGCATCATCAACATAAATCACATAATACCTTGAACCATTGATACTGAAATCCTTTGATGGTCCGCACACATCTGTGTGTACCAATTCAAGCTTCTCTGAATACATAAAACCATGCTTGGAATAAGATTTCTTATGAGCCTTACCTAATTGACATGCCTCACATCTGTATGTCATATGTTGACCTGCAACATTAGGCAATCCAAGCATTGAACCATTGTTAACCATATCTTTGATACCTCTTTCATTGAAATGTCCAAGCCTTTTGTGCCAAAGATCTAAACTGAGAGATCTTATGTCCTCCATAAGTGAACAAGGCATGACCAATGTTACCTTGAATCTTCAATGTGAACAATCTTCCTTCCCTCTTCCCTGAAACAATTTTTTTATATCCATTGCTAGGATCTTCCACAAAAACTCCTTCATTAATGAACCAAAATTCATAACCTTTTTCAACAATTTGTCCTACACTTATCAGATTCTTAGGAATTGTAGGAACATACATTACCTTACTCAAGAGATTACTTCCATCCTTGGCCTTCACTGATCCAATTTATTTCACATTGTGCTTTGTATTGTCACCTGTTTGAACTACATGATTAGTTACCTTATTCTCCAAATCAGTCATCAAAGCTATGTTGCCACTCAGGTGATTGCTACACCCATTTTATAGTCAACATCATCAATATCTTCTTCATACACATTCACTTTTTCCTTCCCTTTCCTTTGTATTTCTTTGTCATCTGCATAACCATTTGTTGACCCTGTATACCATGTGCTTTGCTCATCAAATGTAACATCTTTGGTAACAAGAAATTGCTTTGTGGATGGACTCCACAACCTGTAACCCATCTGTCTATCATCATACCCAATAAACACATACTTCTCTGCTTTGGGTTCTAACGTATGTCTCAATTATGAAGGAACACCATGCTTCATAAGGAGTTCTTCCCTCCAATGCTTTACAAGGTAACCTATTCACAAGGTATGTTGCAGTGTTAATAGCTTTTGCCCATAAGTAATTTGGACAATTCTTTTCTTTCATCATTGCTCTTGCAAACTCTACAAGAGTTCTATTTCTTCTTTTTGCAACTCCATTCTGTTGAGGAGAGTACCTACAAGTTACTTCTCTTTTTATACCTGCATTCCACAAATAATCAACAAAATCTTTTGAAAAATACTCTCCCCCTCCATCTGATCTCAACCTCTTGAGCTTTTGTCATGTAATCCTTTCTGCATAAGCATGATAATGCTTAAATGTCTTGAACACTTCTGATTTGTCTTTGATTACATACAAAGTAATCCATCTGGTTGCATCATCAACAAACAACACATAATATCTGGATCCATTTATGCTATAGTCCCTTGAAGGACCCCATACATCTGTATGAACCAATTCAAGCATATTTGAATACTTGTATCCTGATTTATTGTATGAATTTTTATGTGCTTTACCTAATTGACAAGCTTCACACTTGTACACCATGTGTTGCCCTTCAACATTTGGCAAACCAAGCACTACATCATTCCTTGACATTTCCTTTATGGCTCTCTCATTGAAATGACCTAGTCTTTTATGCCATAGGTCCAAATCAGACATCTTTTGACTTCCATAAGTAAATAGAGCATGTGCCACATTACCTTGAACCTTGAGAGTAAACAACCTTCCTTCCTTGTTACCTGCAATAATGTTTCTATATCCCTGATTTGGATCTTGCACATAGACACCATCATTTGTGAATCTGATTTCATATCCTTTCTCCACAATTTGCCCTACACTTATCAAGTTTTTAGGAATAGTAGGAACATAAAGTACCTTACTCAAGAGTGTACTTCCATTCTTTGTCTTCACTGATCCAATGCTCTCCACTTTATGCTTAGTATTGTCACCTGTTTGAACTGTATGTCCATTCACCTTTGCTTCCATATCAGTCATTAGTGATATATTGCCACTCAGATGATTGCTACATCCTGTGTCAATATAAAACACCCTTTGGTCTTCTCCTACTACTTCATGAGTTGCATTCAAGATGAGAGTCATTTCATCCTTGTTGATCTGATGCATAATTATAATAATTGTTGTTGTAGGAATGAGGTTGAAAACTTCTTCCACCTCCTCTAGCATATGATGTCCTACCACCTCTTCCTCTGAAGTTGCCTCTTTGGTTTCTGCCTCCTCTACCTCTTTGATTAAAACTCTGATTATTATTTCCTCCATTTTGATTGTTATACCAACAATCATTTGCCAAATGATTGGTTCTGCTACAAATCCAACAAGCTTTAGTATTATCTTTGTTCTTACCTCCTCTTACTTTACCTCTGAAATTCATCTTTCCTTTTGTAAAGTTAGCTTGACTTGAGGTCCCTTCATCATCAGTTCACTGCTTCCCTTTGCCATTCTTTTTCTTGTCCTTGGAGTACATAGCTTGACTTGCACTCCTATCATTATCTCCTTTAATGTCTTGCTCAAAAGTTAGCATGTGTCCTAGCAATTGATTAAGATCAGGAGTAAAGTGATCAAGTGACAATTCTATGGACAATATGAAAGGCTTCCACTTCTCATCTCCTCCTAGACCTCTAAGTATTTGCCTTACCAACTTATCCTCTTCAATGTCTTCATCTACAGCTCCCAAGCTATCTGCAATATCCTTCATCCTTGCCACATAATCAGAAATTGATTGTGAACTCTTCTTCTTGAAAGTTGTAAACTTAGCCCATAGCGAAGACTTCCTTGACTTATTTGTGTTTTGGAAATGTTCTTCCAAAGCATTCCAAACATTTGTTGCACTTTCCAATCCTCTGATGTGAGGTAAAAGATAATCATTTACAGCCATGT
>CM035440.1:10013684-10016184 GCA_020310875.1 Ceratopteris richardii
CTTGTAAAAGGTTATGCTCAAGTTGAATGATAAGTTTTGGACAGCCATGTGTAGGCTGAATGTAAGTTGAATTTGGAGTTGAAGATTGATTTCTAATATGCAAGAATGTATGAAAATGTGGTCAAGGAGTTTATATACACATGTTTGATAATTTGTGGATGAGTATGAGGCTATTTTATAAAGCAGGTTTATGTAGCCATGTGAATTGGCACAAAGTGAGCTGAATATATGCTCATATGATTGATGACTTGCATGCATGATTACATGTGATGGTTAGTGTGATATTGAAGCACTAAAGTTTGTTCATGTTCAGCCATAGATGAGCTGAAAGTAAATATTTGGATGCCATGAAGATTGGTGAGATGCAAGGCTGATATGTATGAAGTTTGTGGATGTATCTTGTTGTGGATAAAACTCATTGAGGTAAATTTGCCAAAGCAAATATGTATGCTTATGTTATGATAACTAAAAGAATTTGATATTTGAGTTTAGATACATCAAGTGAATGCACCTATTTGAAGAAACCAAAGCTAGGTAGGCAAAGCTTGGAGAAATGCAAGGACACAAAGCTTGGATCATCAGTCAAGGAAGGAACCCAAGATAAAAGGTTTTCAAGCACTTGCAGGCTGAAGACTTGAAGGAAGGAACCCAAGCTGAAAGGTGGCCAAGGAAAGGAGTAGAAGACTCCAAGGAAGGGCTTCCATGAAGGGTTGAAGACTCAACAAGGACTTGAAGACATTCCCCAAAGTTCAAGGAGCACAAACAAAGTGCAAGGTAGAAGGAAGGGTCACTCACGAGAGGAGTGTGACAAAATGGCTGAAGTTGAAGAAGGTAAAGAAGACCATTTGCAATGCTAAAGGCTGAGGTAAGGGTAAGAAAAAATCCACATTATGTGGTGGTAACTTCCAAGCAAAGTCTATGTGAATGTATAGTCAAAGTTTGAGGCTAGTAAGACCACCTAAAGAGAGTGGCAAGCCAAACTTAAGGCAAGTAAGACCATCCCAAGAGGAGTGGCAAGCCTATTTTAGGTGCAAGAAGCACCATAGACCAAGTGAAGGTCTAGTGAAAGGTTGAGGCAAGTAAGACCACCCAAGAGGAGTGGCAACCCTATGGCAAATAAGACCATTCAAAGAGGAATGGCAAGCCTATGCAAGGGAAAGTAAGACCATCCCAAGAGGCATGGCAACTCTCACTAGGTGCAAGAGGCACCATTGATCACATTCACATTTCTTGTGTTGTTTTGTAGGTGATGAAGAAAGCCTGGAAGATGTGGAAGCTAGAAATGCTTCATATGAAAGGAACTCATGAAAGAGTTCATGTATGATAAGCCCATTGTTGATTTTGCAGGTATAAACCAGCCATGAAGAATGGATTAAAGATTATGAAGGAAGGGGGAGTTAGCTTGCAAGGATTGGAAGATCCAAAGAAGTCCAAAGAAGAGGAAAGTACCCAAAAGAAGTAGGTACACTCAAAGAAAGAGTATGAGTAGCCATCAAAGGTAAAGTTGAAGAACTAAGAGAAGCCACCTCTATGGAAGGAGCATCTAAAAGACAAAGGAGCAGCCATGATGCACAAAAGAAGTCATGAAGAGAAGCTAGAAGAAGGCATGACAACCATGATTACATCAAAAGGAGATGCAAAGATTGCACCCAAAGACAAAGTCAAAGGAAGATCCAAAGAGAAATGAAGGATCAAAGCAAAGCATGCAAGCCTAGAGGACATGAGGCCATGAAGCCATGAAGTTACAAAGAGAGGACAACAAAGAGGAAGAGAGTGAAGCAACAAGGATAAGTACAACCAAGGTGATCTCATTTAATTCTATGAGTTTGTATGAAACATGTTCCTTGATAGGGATTGAAGAAGAGCTCTTGCAAAGAGCCAAAGAAGAAAAGGATAAAGCTGAAGAGAAGCCAAAGAACCTTCAAACCAAAGAAGGAGGATCACCAACCTATCGAAGGAAGAGATACAAGGGCAACAGAAGAAAAAGACAAAGAGGAGGAGAATTGGAGAGTAGCATGGACTCCCAATTGTAGATTGAGGGGGAGTGTTGAAAATTATGGTACATGTGCAAGCTCCAACTGTGAGGCTTGACACATACTCACCTCTCATTTATTACCTCTTCATTATTTATGTATTTGTTGTAAGCCCAAATGGAAGCTAGGCCTTGAAAACATAAACCCTACACTCTTAACCTTAGAGTAGAGTATTGAATTAAAAAGGGAAAATGTATTTATGGCTTGGATAAAAGCCAAAATATAAATGGAGAGATCAAATACACAAAAAAGTCGTGACCGTATCCATATGAAGTGATATGCAGCACCAAAAGCCACCCAAGGCAATGGAAGGACAAAGGCCAAGAAGTGGAAAGTCAAGAGGTGAGAGAAGATGAAGGGTAGGTGAAAAGTCCCATACCCATAGCTCTACATATAGAGCTCATTTGAACGTGGAAATTTGTGGAGATGACAAGGAGATGGTGTAGAAGCATATGCTGGTCATTCTC
>CM035440.1:10018684-10023684 GCA_020310875.1 Ceratopteris richardii
AATTCTGAACTGATTTACTTCAGACTTTACACTACTGTGTTTGTTTACAGTTAAACAATCTTTACATCACTTAATTTTATCAAAACTGTGTTTTGAACTCACCAAAATTCCACTCGAACTTCACCTAACTGTTAGTGGAATGTTACCATAATTGTACTAGAATTCTACCGGAATCAACTGTAACTTTGTTTGTAATTACTTCAAATGTGTTTACATGAAGTAAGGAAGTGATGCGTGAACTTCCTTCATTGAATGAACTCTATCTGAAGTTTAAGAAAAAACTTCATTAGTTTTGGATGCTTCTTTCCGGTCAGACTTTGTACTGTGTCTACATATCCATTTCACCGAAATTCTTGATCAGTTTATAGTTGAGACTTATAGCTACAAGATAAGCTATATCTCATACAAAAATGTACACTGTACTTTGAGGTCTAGCTCATAGAAGTACCGAAAAAACTTTACTGAGAAAAAACCTTAACTGCTAACTAACTTTTCACCGTAACATGAAATCTCTCAGATTTCTTCACATACAAAGAATGCGCTCAACTTCCACATGAACATGTGTTTTCTATTAGAGAAGATGTGTACAAAAATGACTCGGCTTCACTTTGCTCATAGTCATGAGAACTCTCCTATACTGAGTAGTTTCTCCTTACCATCTCTCTCAGATGAATACCCAAATGTTCAGGTTTAATCATTCATCTCTACATACGTGATCTCTAGCATCTTCTACTCTATGTTATTCTCTATCTCATATGCGCACTTTTTTTCTACTCTTCTACATGCACTACATTCCGGTTCTATGCTCTCTCTTATATACATTTTGATCCGGTTTCAACAGACTCTAATTCTGGAAGTTTCTACTGTATATTACAGTCATGAATTTGTCCCTTCACTAAGGCTTTGGTTTTTCTTCTGAATGCTTTGTTTCTGCTTTCCTTTATCTTCATGTCATTATGCATAATTAGTGAGTGAATCTTCAACAGCTCCCCCTCAATCACTAATTTACATCTTCCGGTCTTCATATATCCTTCTTTTCTTTTATACCTACCATTTCTTTGAATCTGCTTGTCTTTACTCCATCTAAGCTCTTTGTCATAATATCTGCAATCTGATCTTTGGTAGGAGTGAATACCAATTCAATCTCCTTCTCCATTACCTTTTCTCTCAGGAAATGATACTGAATCTCTATGTGTTTTGTTCTTGCATGAAATACTGGATTTGCTGCAAGATACAACGAGCTCATATTGTCTCCATGTATGATAGGTATACCTTGATCAATACCCATGCTTTTGAATAAGGTCTGCATCCATATCACTTCTTTAGCTACTTCCACAAGTCCTTTATATTCTGCTTCTGTTGACGATAAAGCTACTATGTGTTACTTCTTTGAACACCAGCTTACAAGCTTATCTCCTAGGTATATCATATACCCATGTGTTGACCTTCTGTCATCTTGAATTCTTGCCCAATCTGAGTCACTGTATGCTCTCAGCTTTATATTTGACGTAAAAGGATAATATAATCCTTCTTTTATAGTTCTTTTAATATATCTAAGAACTCTTTGTCCTGCAACCCAATGTTGATCTTTTGGACAATGCATAAATTGTGAAAGAAATCCCACTACATAACTTAGATCTGGTCTTGTTAGTGTAGCATAAATTAGGCTTCCCACTAATGACTGATACTTCCTCATATCTTTAAACTATGCACCACTATATTTGCTGAGTTTATGATTTACTTCAAGCGGTGTTGAAGCTTCTCTGCAATTCTCCATGTTAAACTTCTTCAGTAGGTTTAGGAGATACCTTTCTTGTGAAACATATATACCATGATCTGTATATGTAACTTCCATTCCTAGAAAGTATGACAACTTTCCTAGGTCACTGATCTTGAACTCTTTTTCAAGCAGTCTCTTTACCTCTTTAATTCCTTCATCTGAGTTTCCTGTGATTATTATGTCATCTACATAAATACAAATGTAGATCATACCTTCATCCGTTTTCTTGATGAGTAGACTTGCATCTGCCGTCGAACTTTGGTATCCAAGATCATTTACATACTTTACAAGTCTGTAATTCCAAGCTCTTAGAGCTTGCTTCAGTCCATAGAGAGCTCTTCTTAATCTCGAAACATAATTTGGGTAACTGGAACTTACAAACCCTTCAGGTTGTTCCATGTAAACCTCATCTGATATATATCCATTCAAAAATGCATTCTTAATATCTAGCTGACTTAGCTTCCATCCTTTTGATGCTGCTATAGCAATCAATGTCCTTATGGTTGACATCTTTGCCATCAGACTAAACATCCAATCATAATCTATGCCATATGTCTGAGCATAGCCTTTGACAACCAGTCTAGCTTTGTATCTAGCTATCCTTCCATTTGCAAGCTTCTTGACTTTGTAAACCCATTTGTTTCCAATCACTTTCTTACCATTTGGTTTTGGAACAAGTTCCCAAGTCTTGTTCTCCTCAAGAGCATTGAAATCCTCCTTCATTGCTTCTTCCCAATTTTTCTTACCTTTTGCTTTGTTGTAACTCTGAGGTTCTTCATCTCCCTTTACTAAGTAAGCATAGTTTTTCTGAGTCAAATAAGAAGTGTCATAGCAATACCTTGTTGGTTGTTTCCTTACTCTGTTTGATCTTCTTGGTTCAAACTCTTCATGTGTATCTGAATACACATCTTCATCGAATCTTGATCCATCTTCGTTTCTCATACCTGATTCGATCCTGGATGTACTTGCTTGCATATGAGCTTCATCTCCATTTATCTGCATATGTGATTTACCTTTTTCATTTCTTCTTATCTCTTCTTCAAGTGTTTCAACACTATGTTCTTTATCTGTATACTAGTTTTTTCCTTCATCAAATGTCACATCTCTAGAAACAGTAAACTGTTTGGTTAGAGGACTCCATAACCTGTAACCCATCTGCTTTTCATCATATCCAATGAACACATATTTTTCAGCTTTTGGTTCAAGCTTATGTCTCAACTGTGATGGTACATAAGCATACACAACTGATCCAAACACTTTGCAATGATCAAGTGTTGGTTTCTTGCCCCAGCAGGCCTCATAAGGGGTCATCCCATTTAAAGTTGTACATGGTAATTTGTTTACCAAGTATGTTGTTGTATTTACAGCCTCAGCCCAAAGATAGTTTGGACAATTCTTCTCCTTTAGCATTGCTCGTGCAAACTCAACTAGAGTTCGATTTCTTCTTTCTGCTACTCCATTTTGTTGCAGTGTATACCTGCAAGTTATTTCTCTTTTGATTCCTGCATTCCACAGATAATAATTGAACTCTCGAGAAAAATATTCTCGTCCTCCATCAGAACTTAGTCTTTTGAGTTTTTGTCTTGTAAGTCTTTCAGCATATGCATGAAAATGCCTAAAAGCTCCAAACACTTCTGATTTCTCTTTCAAAACATAAAGAGTTATCCATCTTGTTGCATCATCAATAAACATAACATAATACCTCGATCCGCTGATAGATCCTTCTTTCCTTGGTCCCCATACATCTGTATGTATGAGCTCTAGTACACCATCATGTTTGTAACCATTTTTTTGAAATGGTAACCTGTGGGCTTTTCCCGTCTGACAGGCTTCACATTTGTGAATCATATGTTGGTTCTTCATGTTTGGTAATCCTCTCAAGGATTGTTTCTCCACCATAGCTTTGATTCCCTTTTCATTAAAATGTCCTAGCCTCTTATGCCAGAGGTCTAGTTCTGTAAATACCTCATCACCATGTGTGATTAAGGCTTGACCAACATTCCCTTGTACTTTCAGAGTAAAAAGTCTACCTTGCTTTTTACCATGGACAATTTGTTTGTATCCTTTCTCTGGATCTTCGACAAAAACTCCTTCATTTGTAAACCTGACTTGAAAACCTTTTTCTCCTATCTGACCCACACTCATCAGATTCTTCGGGATTGTTGGAACATACAAAACATTTGTTAGTAGATCAGCTCCATTCTTACATTTTACCTTTCCAATTGACCTTACATTATGTTTTGTGTTATCACCTGTCTGTACTGTATGATTTGAAATACCTCCTTCTAGTTCTGATAATAATTCTATATTTCCTGACAAATGATTTGAACAACCAGAGTCAATATAGAATACCTTGAGGTCTTCATTCTCTAATACACTTATTGAGTTCATCATCAATGTCGTATGATCATCATTCTGCGTATCATTTGCATAGTTGTAGTAGGTAGTGTTGTGAGACTGATTCTGTCCTTAACTTCTTGCTCCACCTCTACCATATCCGCCTCTTTGGCTTTGTCTTGCTCTTTGATATCTTCCGTTTCTGCCTCTGCTATTATAGTTTTGATTCTGACTTGATCCTTGTGAATTATGCCAGCAATCATGAGCCAAGTGACTGCTTAATCCACAGATCCAACAAGCTTTCTTGTTATTAGTTTGATTACCTCTTCCTTTACCTCTTTTTCTAACATTACCTCGTCCTCTTGCATAATTTGCTTGAGCAGTCACTTCTTCATCATCTTTTTCTTTACCTTTATCACCTTTCTTCTTATTTTTTACGTACATAGCCAAACTATGTCCTTTTTCTCCATCTGTCTTCAAATCTTGCTCAAACGTTAGCATTAGTCCAAGCAACTGATTTAAATCTGGTACAAAATGATTTAAAGACAGTTCAGTTGAGAGTACAAAAGGTTTCCACCTTTCATCTCCTCTCAAACCTGTAAGCACTTGCGCTATTAACCTGTGGTCTTCGATATCTTCACCAATCGATCCAAGACTATCTGCCAAGTCCTTCATCTTAGTGACATAATCACTAATGTTTTGACTTTGCTTTTTCTTGAATGTTGTGAACTCTGACCATAAGCTAGCCTTTCTAGCTTTCGTCGTATTTTGGAAGTGATCTTCCAACACTCTCCATATATCTTCTGCTTTCTCCATACCTCTAATGTGCGGCAATAGATGATCTGTAATGGTATTGTAAACATAAGCTCTTGCCATTGCATCT
>CM035440.1:10036184-10051184 GCA_020310875.1 Ceratopteris richardii
GAAGGCTATCGAGTCGAAAGAATATCCGTTGGAGAGTTCTTTTTCATATGCTCATTTATTGTATTTTTTTGAGAATATTTTGATGGCTCATTTACCATTGTAAAAGCCTTGAGTTGTACACATGTAAAGGTAGAAATATAGAGCCAAAATCCCACGAAATTTTGGTGGTTGAAGTTGCATTCAATCAAGCAAATCAAGTCACCTAAAAGTAGATCAATCAAGATCTTCACTTTTCCTAGATTATAGGGAAGTGAATTGATTCCCTCCAACAACCATTCCCACATTCATTTGAATTCAAATTCAAGTTGTAAAAGTCCTGGAACACTCCTAAAGGCTATATAAGGAGTTGAAATCACTTGTATTATACATGGAAGCAATATACATACACTTGTGACCATCATTGTCTTGCTCCTTCAATTTTCTGCATCATCTTCTTCGCCAACAGTAATCGTGCAGAGGGTGCTGCTCTCTCCTCAGAGCTCCAAATTGAGTGCAAGAGGAATCATTGGAAAGGTATTAGTGTTTAGTTTATGCTTATAGATTTTCAAAGCATTTGGTTTGGCAGATTTGGAGAAATCTCAGTTTTTCTGCCTCGCGGTCAATCTCTACATATTCCTGAAAAATAGGAAGTACCACCGGTGAATGTCGCATTCATTCCTATAGCATATTTTGCTTATTCCTTATACTTTTGTGCATTCCATACACTCAACCCTATGTGTATCACTCCCATAAAAGGATTTTTTCTAATTGTAATCACGCTGGTTGCTATGGGCATTTGAAGTTCATTGTCTCTTCCATAGATAGTAAGTTTTTTGAGCTAGTCGACCCGCGAACCTATCTGTTTTGTATCGACTCATTCTCCTTGATGCTCCAAGGTACATAGTGTGTTTCTTTGCACTTGTCACATGCCTATAAGGTCTATTTGAGTCTTCATAAGCTCAAGGGCTGGTCTTGTGCCGGTTGGCATGACCAAACTTCATCGCTTCGAAACGCACTTTTCTACCTTCGACAAGCTTCTCCAAGTTCCTTCAGTGGTATCAGAGCTAGATCAAGATGGGTGACGGCTTTCCCTCAATGATCGAGAAGCTTGATCGACACAACTACGCGGCTTGGCAAATTAGAATGGAGGCCTATTTGCAAGGTAGAAATCTTTATGGAATTGTAGCAGGTGATGAAGCTATGCCTATTCCAAGATCCAAAGGAGGACCTACACAAGAGGAGACAGATAAGCTCACACTTTGGTGCGCAAGGGATGCTCAAGCAAGGTCGTACATACTAAACTCTATCTCTGACTTTCTATTACCACATATTAGAGGATACAAGACATCTAAAGAGACTTGGGATGCCCTGGAGACTTTCTTTTCTGCTAGTACCAAAGCAAGAAAGAATCATCTTTGGAATGAGTTCAACCAAATGAAGAAGACACCTAAACAAACCATCACAGAGTTTGTTACCAAGGTCAAGGAGGTTGCGGATCAGTTAGCATCCATTGGAGAGCTGATTGAAGAAGAGGTCATCATGAGGCAAATTCTCAACGGCATTCGAAGTGATAAGCAATGGCAATCCTTCACGACGGCTTACGATCTCATCATGGATGTGCAAACTCCAGACTTCAACATCTTTCTTGGACAACTCTTCAATCAAGAAGCCAATAATAGCATAAAGGAAGGTAACTCTTATCATGGTAGTTCAACTAGTGCTCTATATGCAGATAAGAAGGATAAGAAGCAGAAAGGCAAGAAGAAGGAAGAAGACGAAGAAGAGACTTCCCAAGCCAACTTCACAAGCAAGAGCAAGTGGAAAGGGAAGAAGAAAGGACCAAAGCAAGACAAAGCCAAAGGTCAGAATGTTCAACCTTGTCCCATATGCGATAAGACCAACCACACCACTCAGAACTGCTGGTTCAATGGGAAGACCCAGAAAGGAAGTGGAAGAGGTGGATATGGCGGCAATAGAGGCAGAGGTGGACACAACTTCAACAAAAACAATAGAAGCTATAATACAAGGGACTACAACAATTATTCAGAAGATCAACCACATGAAGACTCATTGCTTCTTATGAACCTAAGCCACAAAGAAGGTAAAGAAGACGATCATTTGTTCTACATAGATTCAGGATGTTCGAATCATGTTGCAGGCAACATTGCTCTTCTATCTGACTTGGAAAGTCCAAAGCATAGACATGAAGTGCAAACAGGGGATGACACGAAGCACAATGTGGAGAAGATTGGTAATGTCAAAGCTTCCAATGGCAGGACAAACATTCTGAGTAAGGTTCTCTATGTACCCACTATCACTAAAAACCTAAGAAGTGTAGGCCAAATAGTTGAAAAAGGCTTGCAAGTTAGGTTCACCCAACATGGAGCTTTTGTGGAAGATCCATGTCAAGGCTTCAAGAAGATAGCCCGAGGTGAGAAGCATGGTCTCTTTACTTTTGAAGTAGGAGATACCAGGAACATAGCTCTATTCAACTTTGGGTCTCAAACCCTAAGTGAGCTTGAAGTGTGGCATAAGAGACTTGCTCATGTGAATGAAAGAACCTTGAAGGATATATGCAAGGATCAAAGTGTTCTAGGACTGCCGAACATATCAAAGCAACACATGATCAACAGGTGTGATGCATGTCAGATTGGGAAGGCACAAAGACAACCATTCAACCACAAAGGCTACATCCACAACAACTTATTGGACTTAGTACACACAGATGTATGGGGACCAAGTCAAGAACCTTCATTGGCAGGATCAAGGTATTATGTCTCATTTATTGACGACCATAGTAGATGGACTGTTCTATACTTTATCAAGAGTAAGAATGAAGTATTTGATTGCTTCAAGAAGTATCTTGCACATGTGGAGAATCATACAGGTAGATCACTAAAGAAGCTCAGATCTGATGGAGGGGGAGAATACTTCTCCAAAGAGTTTGATGAGTTCTTGCAGGACAAAGGTATCAAAAGGGAAGTGACTACTAGGTACTCTCCTCAACTAAATGGAATTGCAGAGAGAAGAAACAAGACATTGGTTGGATCAGCCCGAACAATGCTTGAAGAGAAGAAGTTGCCACATTATCTTTGGGCAGAAGCTATTTCAACTGCAGTGTACCTTGTCAATCGACTACCATCCAAATCGCTTCAAGGTATGACTCCTTATGAAGCATGGCATGGAAGAAAACCTAGTCTTGGACATTGCAAGGTTTTTGGTTGTTTAGCTTATGTTCATGTACCATCACAAATAAGAGGTAAGCTAGATGAAAGGGCAACAAAGGCAGTGTTTATTGGATATGATTCAACTCAAATGGGTTACAGGTTCTTCAATCCTTCAACCAAGCAATTCACTACAAGTAGAGATGTTGTGTTTGAAGAACACGGGTCTTGGTATGATGAAGATAAACAAAAGGTAACACTACCATATGATCTTGATTCTGACTCTCATCAATTAGGAAGCAAGCATGATACACAGGTCCAGGATCCAAGAAGTGATACAGACGATGACCAAGATGAAAGAGAAAGGGATTACAAGATATGGAAGTCAAGAGGCAAAGCAAAGATGCAAGAGGTTGGAGAATGCTCCAAACAAGCACCTAGAAGATCAGCAAGAGAGAAGAAACAACCAGAAAGGTATGGATATGATTCCACATTTGTTACAAAGCATTCAATCTACTTGGCAAAAGACTCTATTTCAGAGGAACCCTCAACCTATGAAGAGGCAAAGGGAAACCCTAATTGGGAAAAGGCCATGAACGAAGAGATAGATGTATTGAAGGAAATGGACACTTGGGATTTGGTTCCAATGTCGCCGAATCAAAAGGTAATTGGCTGCCGATGGGTATATAAAGTTAAAAGAAATTCAGATGGATCAGTTTGCAGGTACAAGGCAAGATTAGTTGCCAAAGGATGCTCACAAACTCATGGTATAGACTATGAGGAAACATTCTCACCAGTTGCAAAGATGACTACAATTAGGACATTGATAAGTGTAGCTGCTGCAAGGAATTGGAGACTCCTCCAACTTGATGTGAAAAATGCATTCTTAAATGGTTGGATAAGTGAAGAGGTATACATGTCACAACCACCAGGTTTTGAAAACCCTAATCATCCATCTTATGTTTGCAGACTTAAGAAAGCATTGTATGGATTGAAACAAGCTCCAAGACCTTGGAATTACAGGTTGGTTACGTATCTTCAAGATCAAGGGTTCAAAGCTAGCAGCTCAGATCCTTCTCTATTCATCAAAAGGGATCACAATGAGGTTATCTATATATGTGTATATGTAGATGACATTATTGTGACAGGTGATGATCTAAATGGCATTCAAAGGATCAAGAGACACATGCAAGAGGAGTTCAAAATCAGTGACTTAGGTGAGCTCACATATTTCCTAGGTATGCAGGTGATATACACAGATGAAGGAATGTATTTGACTCAAAGAAGATACATTCAGGATCTGCTTCTCAAGTTCAAAATGGAGAACACTAAACCTGCAGGTACACCTTTGGAGATGAATCATAAACTTAGTGTTTATGAAGGTGAGAAAATTGAAGACATTAAAGAGTATCAAAGCTTGGTAGGTAGCTTGATATATGCTACTCACACAAGGGCGGACATCTCATATAGTGTGGGAGTGCTTAGTCAGTTCATGCACTCACCAAGAAGACCACACATGGATGCGGCTAAGAGAGTACTTAAGTATCTCAAAGGTACAATCAACGAAGGTATATTCTATCCTTACTCTTCCGATTTGGATATCAAAATCTACTCAGATGCAGATTGGGCAGGAGCTAAGGATGATAGAAAAAGTACATCTCGTTACTTAGCATTTGCAGGTTCAAAGCTAGTGTCATGGAGTTCCAAGAAGCAACCAACAGTTGCTTTATCCTCAACTGAAGCAGAGTACAAAGGCTTGACCATAGCAACTCAAGAGGCAATATGGTTAAAAGCATTGTATACAGATTTGGGACTTGTGAGTTCCAAACCTCACATATTTGGAGATAATGTAAGTTCCATGCATCTAGCGGCAAATCCTATTTTCCATGCGAGAACCAAGCACATAGAAGTCCATTACCACTTCATCAGGGAGAAGCTCATGGCAAAAGAGATCGACATTTCTTTTGTTCTGACTGAAAAGCAAGTAGCAGATATGATGACGAAGGCACTTGATGGAATAAAGCTTTGTAGATTCAAAGCTATGGCAGGTATTCAACCTATCAGAGAATGAAGACTCAAGCATACTTTATCTTGAGGGGGAGCTGTTGGAACATCAAGCTTACACTATGCTTGAGGTGGATTTGATCTACATCAAAGGCTATCGCGTCGAAAGAATATCCGTTGGAGAGTTCTTTTTCATATGCTCATTTATTGTATTTTTTCGAGAATATTTTGATGGCTCATTTACCATTGTAAAAGCCTTGAGTTGTACACATGTAAAGGTAGAAATATAGAGCCAAAATCCCATGAAATTTTGGTGGTTGAAGTTGCATTCAATCAAGCAAATCAAGTCACCTAAAAGTAGATCAATCAAGATCTTCACTTTTCCTAGATTATAGGGAAGTGAATTGATTCCCTCCAACAACCATTCCTACCTTCATTTGAATTCAAATTCAAGTTGTAAAAGTCGTGGAACACTCCTAGAGGCTATATAAGGAGTTTAAATCACTTGTATTATACATGGAAGCAATATACATACACTTGTGACCATCATTGTCTTGCTCCTTCAATTTTCTGCATCATCTTCTTCGCCAACAGTAATCTTGCAGAGGCTGCTGATCTCTCCTCAGAGCTCCAAATTGAGTGCAAGAGGACTCATTGGAAAGGTATTAGTGTTTAGTTTATGCCTGTAAATGTTCAAAGCATTTGGTTCACCAGATTTGGAGAAATCTCAGTTTTTCTGCCTCGGGGTCAATCTCTGTGTATTCCTGAAAAATAGGAAGTACCACCGGTGAATGTCGCATTCATTCCTATAGCATATTTTGCTTATTCCTTATAATTTTGTGCATTCCATACACTCAACCCTATGTGTATCACTCCCATAAAAGGATTTTTTCTAATTGTAATCACGCTGGTTGCTATGGGCATTTGAAGTTCATTGTCTCTTCCATACATAGTAAGTTTTTTGAGCTAGTCGACCCGCGAACCTATCTGTTTTGTATCGACTCATTCTCCTTGATGCTCCAAGGTACATAGTGTGTTTCTTTGCACTTATCACATGCCTATAAGGTCTATTTGAGTCTCCATAAGCTCAAGGGCTGGTCTTGTGCCGGTTGGCTTAACCAAACTTCATCGCTTCGAAATGCACTTTTCTACCTTCGACAAGCTTCTTCAAGTTCCTTCATTCTGAATGTATTCTTCTTCCATGCTTCACAACTTGAATCTTTCCTTCAAACCTTGACTTCAACTCTTCATCAAAACATCAATTGTTGATTGTCTTGCACCAACAGCTCCCCCTCAATCATCAATTGAGGTTTTCTCTATCTTCTTTATGCCTGCCATGTCTTTGAATCTCTGTAACTTTGGTCCATCCAATCTTTTGGTAAGCATATCAGCTATCTGATCTTTTGTTGAAGTATGTATGACTTCAATCTCTTTATCCATCACCTTCTCTCTCAAAAAGTGATACTGAATCTCAATGTGTTTAGTCCTTGCATGGAACACAGGATTAGCAGCTAAATACAATGAACTCATCTTATCTCCATAAATGATAGGTGTACTCTGTATGGTATTAATACTCTTCATGAGATTCTTAAGCCATATCACTTCCTTTGCAGCTTCAACCATACCTTTGTACTCAGCTTCTGTAGATGATAAAGCAACTGTGTGTTGCTTCTTTGAACACCAAGAGATTAACTTATCTCCCACATAACACAAGTATCCATATGTTGATCTTCTATCATCAGGATTACTTGCCCAATCTGCATCACTATATATTTTGATGTTTTTATCTGATGTAAAACCATAATACAAACCCTCTTTGAGTGTACCCTTAATGTACCTCAACACTCTTTGACCTGCAATCCAATGTTCTTTCCTAGGACAATGCATGCATTGAGACAAAACTCCAACTGCATATGACAAGTCAGGCCTAGTTAATGTAGCATAGATCAGACTACCAACCAAACTCTGATATTGTTTCATGTCCTTGAACTCTTCACCTCCATATCTACTCAATTTGTGATTCACCTCCATTGGAGTAGGTGCTACCCTGCAATCATTCATTTTAAACTTGATTAATAAGTTTCTCAAATACCTTTCTTGAGTCACATACACTCCATGTTGAGTGTATGAAATCTCCATGCCCAAGAAATATGACAAGTCTCCCAAGTCACTGATTTTGAACTCTTTCTCCATTTGCTTCTTTAGGCTTTGAATGCCTTTCTCATCTGTACCTGTAAGAATTATATCATCAACATATATGCACATGTAAATGAACCCATCATCAACTTGCTTTAACAAGCAAGCTACTATCTCCCTTAGATACTTGAAATCCAAGTTCTTTCAAGAACTTCACAAGTCTATAATTTCATGCCCTTGGGGCCTGCTTCAAACCATACAAAGCTCTCTTGAGCTTACATACATGATCTGGATACCTTCCATCTCTGAATCCTTGGGGTTGCTGCATGAAAACATCATATGAAATATAACCATTCAAGAAAGCATTCTTCACATCTAATTGACATAATTTCCAACCTTTACATGCAGCAATAGCTATGAGTGTCTTGATGGTTGTCGTCTTTGCCATAGGACTATAGGTCTCACCATAATCAATACCATATGTTTGAGCAAACCCTTTCACAACAAGTCTAGCTTTATACCTAGATACACTTCCATCTCCAAACCTCTTTGTCTTGTAGACCCATTTGCATCCAATGATCTTCTGACTATTTGGTTTAGGAACCAAATCCCATGTCTGATTCTCCATTAATGCATCATATTCTTCTTGCATAGCTTTCTCCCAATTTTCCTTACCTTTTGCCTCTTCATATGTGGAAGGATCTTCATCTGCCTTTATCATGTAAGCATAATCTTTGGTATCCAAAAAAGAAGTGTCATAGCTATACCTTGTAGGTTGCCACTTGTGTGTTGGAAAAACAATGTTCCTATTGGTCCATTCTATCCAGAGTTTACAGGATGTGTACAAGCTTTTATACTCCCTCAAGCTGACGGCCGCGTAATAGCATGTGTAGTTCTCAAACTCAAATCTTGCACACACTAGAGCCTTGGTGGCGTGGATAGCTCACTATCCTCCCAAATCTCCCACCAGGGATCAAATCCCATCATCGACAGCGCGTGGCAAATAAAAGATTTTAGTGTTTGCTTTTGGCTAAAATTGACGGACGAACGCGAACGCAAACCGTTGTGTTTTTTAGATTCATTGTGATCGTAGAATCGTGGAGCTTTATTTGCTTTATTGAAAGTGCTTTTGGAAGAGACATAATACTATATTGAAGCACCTTGGGTCTCTTCTATTCATCCTTCACCTAGTGTTCAACACAAGCTTGGAGCTTGGACCTTAGTAGAGGTGGTGTTTCTTCTAGCACATGGGGCAGCCATGGTGCTAACTTGAAGCATGTTGAGGAGTAGCTATGGAGTTCTTCTTAATGATTCTTCTTGGAGAAGATGAAGGGTGTGCTCACACTCTAGCTCATGGAGAGGAGGTTGTCTCTTGTTCATGGCAAGAAGACTTGGTCATTAGCAGCTTAATGGTGAGGATCGGCCATCTACATGGTGTATTTGAAGATTATCTTCTACAAGAAGATATCAGGTTGAAGATTATCTTCTACAAGAAGATATCGGGCTACTTCAAAGACATTGGATGGTGGTTAACATAAGATTTACATCTTATGTTAAGTATTCAGGTACATATTCTCTTTATGCACACAGGTACTACTTGAAGTTTATGAAGGACGTGGCATTCATATAAGGAGGAGTCCTATTCGGCATAGGTACAAGAGAAACAGTACATATATGCTTTATGCATATTTTGATGAGGTGTTTGAGAAGGTGTGTTCACATGAGTTTGAGGATTTCCTACAGCAAACTTGTTAGCATTCTATGCTACTTTATAAGTATGTGATCTTTCACACACATATCTAACTTAGGGTCTTCCGTAGCCTAAGTTCAGATGAGGGTTTGTTGACTTTCAGTTTCACACTGATCCTTCCTCTTTCAGTCACTCATATTCACTCTTCTATAACCTATAAGGTCACACATCTCATGTATATTCAGATTACTGCCCATACATCTGAATATGTTTGTTACATTGTACATTCACTCATTCATCTATTTCTCATCACATAGAGTGGTTAAGAGTTTTGCTCCCAAATTGTACATTGAACATTGGTATATATGATACTATGAGTAAGCCATGGCTTACGTAACACCTCACACATGTCTTCTATTCTTTCTCTATCTTTATCTCATCATTTGTATGATTAAGTTGTGATATGTTCATGTTTTGTCAATACTGAAGATTGCTGGAATTAATGTTGTACATGACTGGAACTATGGAACCATGGACCTGTGACATGAGCCTAAGGGCCTACCTCACTTCCAACATTTGGTTTCAGAGCACTAAGGTTTTGGTTACAGAACTTTAGATCTTTGGCATCAATGCATTAAGGCTCATTCATATCTCAGGTTCCTAGAATTCCAGATTTACAACATATGATTTGAAAGCATCTTCTAATATTTGACATTTGACATACATACTTAATCTAGATGAGTAGAAATTTGAGAATTAGACAATTGAGTTACATGTGTATTCATCAGTGTGGAGTATGAAGTTGATGATCTGTTAGCAACCAAATATTTTTGGAAGAGTATGCAAATACTTTACAAAAGTATTGTTTGAAGACCCAAACTTGATGAAGAGAAGACTACTTCAAATTCAAGGAAGGACAATGGTTTAGAGAAGATGAAGGAATCATATCAACATCAAATCACAGGTATCAATTTTTACTATCAGATTATCATTTGCAGGTCATATCTTAGAAGAGCAGTTATGAAGAGATTTGAAGAAAATCAAGGAATGCTTTTATACAATTTCATCATTTGAAAGTTAAAGCATTAGCTACATCAAAACAGGTATCTAGAGGTGACTCTAGAAAGTTTTCAGAGATCTCTTTCATGGCAAGAAAGTTCATCTAAGAAGACAAATGTGAAGATGGGATGAGTTTTTCAGCCACTTTTCTGTTGTAAGTTGGTTGGATATCAAGGTACAAATGTATCTAGAGAAAGTAACTCTAGAAGGGCAATTCACCATTCAGACAATGATTGGTGAATTTAGTCGTTTCAGACATTTGAAGCAAAATTTTTATTCAGAGATATGAGGAGATGATAAAACATGATTCAATATTCACTTCCATTTGTATACCATGTTTGTTTTGTCTCTTACTCTTAGCACTAGAGGAAGAGAAAAAGTTCATTTGAAGACATCAAGAGTGCTTGCTACTTCAAAATGAAGAGAACAAAAGGTATGGAAGAGAAGTTTGAAGATGTTGACATCATCAGGTGGAAGAAAGATGCAGAAAAAGAAAGTCCATCATTTCCAAAAGAAAAGTAAGACTTCCTTTTCTCATATATTTTCCATATACTTTTCCTATTTTATCCTCTACACCCAAAGACAAGTCTACGAGAACATCTTGTTTAAAGAAGAAGCAGTTTCTTGTTTTGCATTACACTTGGTCATGATTTAGTAGATTTGACAAAGAATTGCATTGAGAGAAACAAAAGCACTCATATTTGTATGAGTTATGTTGAAGCTTTTAAGCGGGCAGCTTATATGTTCCCTCAAAGAATTCTTGGTGTATCAATACAGAGCTACTTTGTATATGACAAGTTGCAGAGAAGTATATTTCTTCTTTATCTAAATCTTAAGGTAAAAGAGTTTTGTAGTAGATGTTGAAGACTTGGGTTGAGGTTTTATGTTTGGAGAAGGTTACCTCATATTCAGTATTTTGAGAAACTTCAGAAAATTCAGATTTTTTGATGTACTAGTCAATGGAGAATCTACTTTCTATGATTGTCTAGTTTTTTGGATGCATGTTTGTATTCAAAAATGTGTTCCATCATATCCTAACACTTGATTAAGAAGTGGAGTTAGCCAAAAGAAAATCAAGCAAGTACTGTCACATTTCACTCGGGTAAAATATGAAAGCTATGAAGTATCAACTTGCAGTTTTTGGAGTTCTCAAGGTGAGAAGTTTTGTCCACTTATATTTCAAGTAGGAATTGCAGATTCCTTGAAGGATTTGTTTGAAGAAAAGTTTTACAACTTTTTGAGAAGCATGTACACTTGGAGACATTCAGGAAGTAAGTCAAACATTCAGTCATGAAGGTTTGATGACAACAGATTCTACACAGGAGAGATCATTGATCTTGGATAGATCTTGTATGATCTTGAGTATTTATGATTCAGTTGTCTATCCTTTGTTTGTGAAGATTCTTAACATTGGAAGAAGTAAGTCAAAGATTCAGGTTTTATCAGATTTGTGTTGCAAAGAGATAGAAGATACTTGTTATGTTACTGAAGGTTATGAATCCTATAAAGCTTTCAACAAGGTTTTGTTATGTTAGGTTCAACTAACCTTATTCTACAATTTGGAAAGTTGAGGAATGACAAGGAAAGCTATTGGCATGTGCACAATGCTAATAAAAGGGTTCAGAAATTTTGTTTCAAATAAAGGTATTGATCACTGAACATCAGATTTATGAAGGAAGATGTTCTAGATTTCATAAAGTCTCATATATTTGAAGAATTTTGGATACTAGTGTTAAGTCATCCAAGGGGGTGATGAAACATGAAGACTGATTTTCAGCCATATGTGAAAGAATGCAGATTCATACCTACAGGTATTCCTATTTCAGGTATTCCTATATTTCCTTTGTCAGGTTCTCTTTATGTTCTAGATTTGAAAGAAGAAGGAAGGAAAAGAATGTTTGGAGAAAGTTCCTGTTAGGATGTTCCTGTTCAGGAGAAGGTTCCAGAGTTCTATTGAAGAGAAGCTTGATATTTCAGAAAGGTATTTTTAAGAAGTGCACACATATATGTTTATACCAGGTTCTGAAGGAAAGAGGTATGAAACACTTACAGATAGAACAAGGATGAAGACATGATGACATCATAGATTTTTTGACTCATATTTCAATTGATTTCAATTGAGTTGAGTAGATTTGACTTGAGTACAGTCAGAGATGAACCAGTAGTGTTCATAATACACTAAGTTGTGAGTTTTCAGTCACACGTTCCAGGACTCAGTTCCTGATTTTGTTTAGTGTATTTACATGACGCAGCAGAAGTACGTTGAGAAACCTTTTTGGAAGGTAAATGCAAATATGTGGATCCTAGTGTATGTTTTCAGGTTTTTGAAGATAGGAGATAGCAGGTTTAGAAACAGTTCATGCTATATTTGTTATCAAGCAGTGATTGCTTGATAAGAACACTATTGGATATCGAGTTTGCATATTTTCTCACGTATTATGGTTCATATTCAGCAAGTTTAGGTTTTTTGAAGAAAATTCAAATTCAGTTTTGAAAAAGACTTTTGAAGATTAAGTTCTGAAGTTCAGGAGTACAAGGTTGAGCCTTGTGGTAATTTGCAGCTTTGATAGATTGCATATCCAGTCCAGGTTGTACCAATATGACATTGCAAGGGGGATTGTTGGAAAAACAATGTTCCTATTGGTCCATTCTATCCAGAGTTTACAGGATGTGTACAAGTTTTTATACTCCCTCAAGCTGACGACCGCATAACAGCATGTGTAGTTCTCAAACTCAAATCTTGTACACACTAGAGCCTTGGTGGCGTGGATAGCTCGCTATCCTCCCAAATCTCCTACCAGGGATCACATCCCATCGCCGACAGCGCGTGGCAAATAAAAGATTTTAGCGTTTGCTTTTGGCTAAAATTGACGGATGAACATGAATGCAAACCGTTGTGTTTTTTAGATTCATTGTGATCGCAGAATCGTGGAGCTTTATTTGCTTTATTGAAAGTGCTTTTGGAAGAGACATAATACTATATAAGAAGCACCTTGGGTCTCTTCTATTCATCCTTCACCTAGTGTTCAACACAAGCTTGGAGCTTGGACCTTAGTAGAGGTGGTGTTTCTTCTAGCACATGGGGTGGCCATGGTGCTAACTTGAAGCATGTTGAGGAGCAGCTATGGAGTTCTTCTTAATGATTCTTGTTGGAGAAGATGAAGGGTGTGCTCACACTCTAGCTCATGGACAGGAGGTTGTCGCTTGTTCATGGCAAGAAGACTTGTTCATTAGCAGCTTAATGGTGAGGATCGGCCATCTACATGGTGTATTTGAAGATTATCTTCTATAAGAAGATATCAGGTTGAAGATTATCTTCTACAAGAAGATATCGGGCTACTTCAAAGACATTGGATGGTGGTTAACATAAGATTTACATCTTATGTTAAGTATTCAGGTACATATTCTCTTTATGCACACAGGTACTACTTGAAGTTTATGAAGGCCGTGGCATTCATATCAGGAGGAGTTCAATTGGGCATAGGTACAAGAGAAACAGTACGTATATGCTTTATGCATATTTTGATTAGGTGTTTGAGAAGGTGTTTTCACATGAGTTTGAGGATTTCCTGCAACAAACTTGTGAGCATTCTATGCTACTTTATAAGTATGTGATCTTTTCACACACATATCTAACTTAGGGTCTTCCATAGCCTAAGTTCAGATGAGGGTTTGTTGACTATCAGTTTCACATTGATCCTTCCTCTTTCAGTCACTCATATTCACTCTTCTATAACCTATAAGGTCACACATCTCATGTATATTCAGATTACTGCCCATACATGTGAATATGTTTGTTACATTGTACATTCACTCATTCATCTATTTCTCATCACATAGAGTGGTTAAGAGTTTTGCTCCCACATTGTACATTGAACATTGGTATATATGATACTATGAGTAAGCGATGGCTTACGTAACACCTTACACATGTCGTCTCTTTCTTTCTCTATCTTTATCTCATCATTTGTATGATTAAGTTGTGATATGTTCATGTTTTGTCAATATCGAAGATTGCTGGAATTAATGTTGTACATGACTGGAACTATGGAACCATGGACCTGTGACATGAGCCTAAGGGGCTACCTCACTTCCAACATTGTGTCTTGATGACCTTCTTAGTTCTCCACTCCTTGAGGTTTCTGGTTCATCACACTCAGGATCAAATCTTGGGATTTCTTCAACTTCAACCTGCACTTCATTATTCTCCTCTTCATCCTCATCAAATGTAACATCTTTTGATACAAGAAATTGTTTTGTGGATGGGCTCCACAACCTATATCCCATCTGCTCATAACCAATGAATACATACTTTTGAGCTTTAGGTTCTAACTTGTGTCTTAATTGTGATGGCACATATGCATATGCCAAACATCCAAATACTTTGCAATGATCCAAGGTAGGTCTCTTACCCCACCATGCCTCATATGGTGTCATACCCTCCAAAGCTTTACATGGTAACCTATTGACCAAATAAGTAGCTGTATTTACAGCCTCAACCCACAAATAATTTGGGCAATTTTTCTTCTTCATCATGGATCTTGCAAACTCAACAAGAGTTCTATTCCTCCTTTCTGCTACACCATTTTGTTGAGGAGAGTACCTGCAAGTAATTTCCCTTTTTATACCTGCATTCCACAAGTAATCACTGAACTCATTAGAGAAATACTCTCCCCCTCCATCTAACCTTAGTCTCTTCAACTTATGGCCTGTAATTCTTTCTGCATACACATGAAAATGTTTGAATGTATTGAATACCTCTGACTTATCTTTGATCACATAGATAGTGATCCATCTGGTAGCATCATCAACATAAATCAAATAGTACCTTGAACCATTGATACTGAAATCCGTTGATGGTCCCCACACATCTGTGTGTACCAACTCAAGCTTCTCTAAATACATAAAACCATGCTTGGAATAAGATTGCTTATGAGCCTTACCTAATTGACATGCCTCACATCTGTA
>CM035440.1:10084095-10089095 GCA_020310875.1 Ceratopteris richardii
GAGTAGATTGTGAGAAATGACTCAAATAGTTTACGTATGTCTGAAACTGTCTCTCTGTAATGTCGACTTTGACACCTGCAACTTCTAAGACATGGTTCTCCAAAACTAGAACCCGTTTAAGAAAATGCTTTTAGCCATAGATGGCTTACCTCTCAACTTAAATTTTGAATCCTCATTTGTGTAAAACTTTACACTATACACTGAGCACTGTCCATTTCTTTGATCATCGAATGTGCGCCTGTTTCAGAAGACACTCAGAACTTTCTTACATATGAATGTTCCTATTCAAAATTTGCTCAGTCTGTTTGCAATTGAACTCTCAAACTTTATCCATAGATAGATTAACTATGGATTTAGACATGAACAAAAGGATTTCTCAAAAGATTAAACACAAAAGGAGAATCAGAGAAAAGATCGACGCACAATTCTCTGAAAACGTTTTCTTCTCATAAGTTTTCATACATCTGATGGATGACATACATAATGTTCATCTCATTCTCTCCTATTCTTCTATTCTTCACATCTATTGTCTTCTCTATCTCTTCTATATCTCTCACTACGATTATGAGCATGTATCTCTCTCTCTCTCTCTCTCTCTCTCTCTCTCTCTCTATATATATATATATATATATATATATATATATATATATATATATATATATATATATATATATATATATATATATATATATATATATATATATATATATATATATATATATATATATACGAGTCTAACTCGTCATTTTCCCAAATACATTGAAATATTTACAATATTAATGTACAAAAGAACTTTGTTTATGAATCTCCTCTTTTCCTTGGAACTAATCTTCAATCTTTCATTCATCTTTCCACTTCTGGATTTTATGTAATCACTAATTGTTGATTGTTTTGCTCCAACAGCTCCCCCTCAATCATCAATTGTGATTACCTACATCTTCTTTATCCCTGCCATATCTTTAAATCTCTGCAACTTTGGTCCATCCAAAATTTTTGTCAGTATATCTACAAGTTGATCTTTTGTAGGAGTATGCATGACTTCAATTTCTTTATCAATAACCTTCTCTCTCAAAAAATGATACTGAATTTCAATATGTTTAGTTCTAGCATGAAACACAGGATTTGCTGCCAAGTATAAAGAACTCATATTGTCTCCACAAATGATAGGAGTACTATGAACAACATCAAAACTCTTCATAATTGTCTTTAACCATATTACTTCCTTTGCAGCTTCCACCATGCCTTTGTATTCTGCTTCTGTAGATGATAGAGCAACTGTATGTTGCTTCTTAGAGCACCATGAAATTAGCTTGTCTCCCACATAACACAAATATCCATGTGTTGATATTCTATCATCAGAATTACCTACCCAATCTGCATCACTGTATATTTTGACTCTTGTATCTGAAGTATATCCATAATACAGACCTTCTTTAAGTGTGCCCTTGATGTACCTAAGTACTCTTTGTCCTGCAATTCAATGTTTCTTTCTAGGACAATGCATGAATTGAGATAGAATTCCAACTGCATATGATAAATCAGGCCTTGTTAATGTAGCATAAATCAAGCTACCCACCAAGCTCTGATAGAGCTTCATATCTTTGAATTCTTCTCCTCCATATCTAGTCAACCTGTGATTTACTTCCATTGGAGTTGGTGCTATCCTGCAATCTTCCATTTTAAATTTGGTTAGCAAATTTTTCAGATACCTTTCTTGAGTTACATATACTCCATGCTGAGTATATGAAATCTCCATTCCCAAGAAGAATGACAAATTTCCCAAATCACTGATTTTGAATTCTTTCTACATCTGTTTCTTAATCATGTGTATGCCTTTGTCATCTGTTCCTGTAAGTATTATGTCATCAACATAAATACAAACATAAATAAATCCATCCTCACTTGCTTTGACTAACAAGCTACTATCTGCCTTTGATGTTTGAAATCCAAGTTCCTTTAAGAACTTTACCAGCCTGTAATTCCAAGCCCTTGGGGCCTACTTCAACCCATACAAAACTCTCTTGAGCTTACACACATAATTTGGATACACTTGATCTTTGAAACCATCTGGTTGCTCCATGTAAACTTCATCTGAAATATAATCATTCAAAAATGCATTTTTAACATCTAATTGAGATAATTTCCAACCTTTGCAAGCAGCAATTGCTATGAGAGTCCTTATGGTTGTCATCTTTGCAACAGGACTATAAGTTTCATCATAGTCCACACCATATGTTTGTGCATATCCCTTCACAACAAGTATAGCTTTGTACCCAGACACACTTCCATCAGCAAACCTTTTTGTTTTGTATACCCATTTACATCCAATAATCTTCTGACTATTTGGCTTAGGAACCAAATCCCAAGTCTCATTTTCCATCAATGCATCATATTCCTCTTGCATAGCTTTTTCCCAATTCTTCTTCCCTTTGGCTTCATCATATGTGGATGGATCTTTATCTGCTTTTAACATATAAGCATAGTCTTTAGTAGTCAAGAATGAAGTATCATAGCTATACCTAGTAGGTTGCCATTTGTGCCTAGATGACCTTCTGACTTCTCCACTTCTTGAATTTTTTGGTTCATCACATTCTGGATCAAATCTTGGCATTTCTTCAACTTCAACCTGTACTTCACTATTCTCATCTTCATCAAATATTTGAACTTTTGATTTACCTTTCCTTTGATTCACAATTTCTTCAACATCTGCATGATTATTAAGTGTACCTGCATACCAAGTACCTTGCTCATCAAATGTAACATCCTTAGACACAAGGAATTGCTTTGTGGATGGACTCCACAATCTATAACCCATCTGCTTGTCATCATAACCAATGAATACATACTTTTCTGCTTTAGGTTCCAATTTATGCCTCAATTGAGATGGCACATATGCATATGCCAAGCATCCAAATATTCTACAATGATCCAAGGTAGGTCTCTTACCCCACCAAGCTCCATATGGTGTCATACCCTACAAGGCTTTACATGGTAACCTATTAACCAAGTATGTGGCTGTATTTACAGCCTCACCCCACAAATAATTAGGACAATTTTTCTCCTTCATCATAGATCTTGCAAACTCAACAAGAGTTCTATTTCTTCTTTCTGCTACCCCATTTTGTTGAGGAGAGTACTTGCAAGTAACCTCTCTCTTTATACCTGCATTCCATAAGTAATCACTGAATTCATTAGAGAAATACTATTCCCCTCCATCTGACCTTAACCTCTTCAATCTTTGACCTGTAACTCTTTCTGCATATGCATGATAGTGTTTAAATGTATTAAACACTTCTGACTTGTCTTTGATCACATAGATTGTGATCCACCTGGTAGCATCATCAACATATATGACATAATATCTTGAACCATTTATACTAAAATCTTTTGAAGGACCCAACACATCTGTATGTACCAATTCAAGTCTTTCTGAATACATAAAACCATGCTTATTGTATGATTTCTTATGAGCCTTACCTAATTGACATGCTTCACATCTGTATGTCATGTGTTGACCTGCAACATTAGGCAATCCAAGCACTGAACCATTGTTAATCATTTCTTTTATACCTCTTTCATTAAAGTGTCCAAGTCTTTTATGCCAAAGATCCAATTCAGACACCTTTTGCTCTCCATATGTAAACATAGCATGTCCAACATTACCTTGTATCTTTAATGTGAAGAGCCTTCCTTCCTTCTTTCCTGTAACAATCTGTTTATACCCTTGACTAGGGTCTTCAACATAAACTCCATCATTAGTGAACCTTACTTCATATCCTTTTTCCACAATTTGTCCTACACTTATCAGATTTTTAGGAATTGTAGGAACATACAGAACCTTACTCAAAAGAGTGCTTCCATCTTTAGTTTTGACTGAACCAATTGACTTTACTTTGTGCTTTGTATTATCACCTGTTTGAACTGTATGATTAATTGCATTATGGTCTAAATCAGTCATCAAAGCAATATTTCCACTCAGGTGATTACTACATCCTGAGTCAATATAAAACACTCTCATGTCTTCATGTGAGGCTTCACATGTTGCATTCATAGTAAGAGTCGAATCTTCTTTCTGATCTGATGCATAATTGTAGTAGGTGTTATTATAGGATTGATTTTGGAAGCTTCTTCCTCCACCTCTTCCAAAATAATTCCTACCACCTCTACCTCTGAAGTTTCCTCTCTGATATCTTCCACCTCTACCTCTTTGATTAAAATTCTGATTAAAATTACCATTGCTTTGATTATTGTGCCAACAATCATGAGATAGATGATTGGTCTTACCACATATCCAACAAGCTTTGACATTATCTTTGTTATTTCTGGCTCTTCCTCTACTTCTGCCACTTCCTCTTCCTCTTAGGAAGTTTGCTTGGCTTGGAATACCTTCATCTTCAACTGATTGCTGCTTTCCTTTGCTAGCTTTCTTCTTGTCTTTAGAATACATTGCATGACCTGCACTCTTATCAACATCTCCTTTAATATCATTCTCAAAAGTTAATATATGCCCTAACAATTGATTCAAATCAGGAGTGAAATGATCTAATGAAAGTTCTGTAGATAAAATAAAAGGCTTCCACTTCTCATCTCCTCTTAGCCCTGTGAGAATTTGTCTTACCAACTTATCTTCTTCAATATCAACTGCACCTAAAGAATCAGCAATGTCTTTCATCTTTGTCACATAATCAGATATTGATTGTGAAGCCTTCTTCTTGAAGGTAGTAAACTCTACCCATAATGAAGCTTTCCTTGATTTCATTGTATTCTGAATCTTCCAAAGCATTCCAAATGTCACTTGCACTTTCAAGTCCTCTGATATGAGGAAGCAAGTAGTCATTTACTGCCATGTAGATTATGCTCCTTGCTTGAGCATCCTTCTTCATCCAAATCTTTATATCTGCAAGCTCCTCCCTAGTTGGAACACTAGGATCTCTGAACTCTGGCTTTTCTTCATCTCCTCTTATGTATCCCATCAGATCTTTGCTCATAAGATGAGCTTC
>CM035440.1:10096595-10106595 GCA_020310875.1 Ceratopteris richardii
GAAGAAGGGAGATAAAGGTAAAGCAAAGGATGAAGAAGAGTCAACTTCTCAAGTTTATTATGCAAGAGGTAAAGGCAGAGGTAGAGGAAGAGCAAGAGGTTTTGGAAGAGGACGACGTAATCAGAATAACAACAAGAAGGCTTGCTGGATGTAACAAGTCTCCTAAACTTGAGTCACAATCTCACACAGAATAATGGGTTTCGACACCACAAGATATAAAGAAGGCAAACAGAGTATACGCAGAACAAGAAGAGAGAGAATTTTAGTATCTGTGCAGATTTACAAGTAGTTTTGATCTGGGTTACAAAATCTATCAGATTGCTTCAATATGAAGCCTCATCCACCCGACCAACCCCGAGCTGATCTCAATCCCAATCTCAATCACAATCACAATCTCAATCCCAATCTCAATCACAATCACAATCTCAATCTCAATCTCAATCTCAATCTCAATCTCAATCTCAATCGCAATTCCAGAAGCCAAAAAACGATCGTAATGACTGTACGACCATAATCCTTTTCTATCTCTCAGTCTTCGTCTTTTTGGGATCTCCGCCTTTCGCCAGCGCATGACCAATCACGCCTTCCTAGACCCGCACTTTTAGAATCTGCATGCTCCAAGATAGCGTCTTTTCGCATATCTCATGCAAGACTTCCGGACCACCCATGCATCTACTTTTCATGTCTATCGTCAAGAATCATACCTGCAAAAATAGAGGTTATCCCTGCAATGCACTAACACACACGTCAATCACCCAAAAATAACCCATATACCCATGTGCGTTTTCTAAATCCGCGAACATGAATAAGATGAATGAATGAAGGCTTCTCTTTTTTTTTTTTTTTTTTTTAAGTGTTGGAAAACAGCACTTTTCAAGAATAAGGTGCTCTAGAATAAGGCTCACTTCCTGGATAAAGGTCTATAGCATGGTCAATTTTCCTAGGAGGAGGCATGCCTGGTAGATCATCAGGAAATACGTCTGCGTACTCATCTAAAAGTTTTTTAACATATTCCGGTATTTCCTCTTCTTTCTTCTTCTCCTGAAGCTCATGCACATAAACCAAATATGTCTCACAACCCTGTCGAATACCCCTAATCAACTTTATTGCAAAAATAGGAGAAAAACTTGAATTACACTTGCCTACAAGACGATGTTCCTTCCCTTCTATTTTCAAAGTAAGGATCCCGCTTTCACAATCAATCACGACACTGTTATGAACTAACTAGTCCATTCCGATGATTACATCACATTCTCTCATTTCAATTACATGGAAAGTACCCAAAAACTTATGTTCTCCTAATAAAAAATCAAGATTCTCAATACAGCCTCGAGTATAGTGTATCCTATCATTAGCCATCTGTACAGATCTTTTAGTCTGCATCTCAATATGCAACCCTAAAGCTTCTGCCATCTTAAGTGAAAGGAAACAATTTGTACTACCCGAATCAATCAAGAAACTAACCTTACGTGAGGATATGTCCCCCATAATCCTAATCACCGATGCCCTTGAATGAGAAGAAGTTTTCATGCATTGAAGTCTAGGGCTAGAACACTTACCTTGATCATCCGCTTCCTCAATTGTCATGTTTTCTTCTTGTAGATGAGCTATCTTCGCTTGCATAGAACGGTTGATGGCCTTGTTTGGACATTCAAAAGTGCGATGTCCTTGTTCTCCACATCGAAAACAAAGTCCCAGCCTCTTAGCCCGCTCCAGGAAATCAGAATCACGTTGCCAGTGCATAACTTCTTGCTTCTTAGGTGTATCCGTTTGCTTCAGCTTTGGTCTTCCTCCTTGACCGTTAATAGAGTTAGTCGATCTCTGTCCATTTTGATTTATTGAAATAGGTCTTGGGGGTCGATGTCCTGTTGAGATAAACCTTGATTTGAATGCCTTTTTCGTGGTAAACTTCTCCATCTTCTCAAAGTTTTGTGCTTTTCCAACCGCATCAAGAAAATCTACACATCCGGACCCCTTTACTTGATAGCAAAGCTCTTACAGCAAACCCTCAATAAACTTGCTTTTCAGCGCATCTCCAGAAACTTCTAGTGCATACTTATGTAAATGCAAAAATTTCTCCTTATTTTCTTCAACAGACAAGTTATATCTATCATCCTCATGCTGCTTGAAAGAGTAGAATTCCATTTTCTTTTCCATCCGATCATGTGGAGAACAATAACGATTCTCTTCTTGCTCTCAAAATTCTTTCCAGAGGATCGGACCTTCACGTGTTCTTGTCTGTATATAAGATTTCCACCACAGTTTTGCAACTCCTCGCAGATGCAGAATTGCCACCTTTGCTTTTGATTCCTCACTAAATACGCGGAGGTCAAAGAAATCTTCAAGTTCCTCAATCCATGCTTCAAGATCCTCTCTAGTTTTCTTCTCAACATTGAATTCATTTAATTTTGCTCTTTTGAACACTTGCTTGAGTGCAGATTCACCTGCATCATCGTCCTCTTCAGGTTCACGTTGCCGTCTAGCTCTACGTGCCTTTGATGTGCCTGCACCATTACCACCTTCAGCATTGAGGTCCATGAAAAAAAGCATTTGCAGTAGCCTCTTTTTGTTTGTTGGATCTTTCTTTATGTAATTCTGAATTCAATCTACGGATAAGCTCGTTTTGTTCTTCTATCTTCTTCTTCAAAGCCTACATCTTGTCCCGGAATCCAACTCTGCTCTAATACCACTTGTAACAAGTCTCCTAAACTTGAGTCACAATCTCACACAGAATAATGGGTTTCGACACCACAAGATATAAAGAAGGCAAACAGAGTATACGTAGAACAAGAAGAGAGAGAATTTTATTATCTGTACAGACTTACAAGTAGTTCTGATCTACGTTACAAAATCTATCAGATTGCTTCAATATGAAGCCTCATCCACCCGACCACCCCCGAGCTGATCTCAATCCCAATCTCAATCACAATCACAATCTCAATCCCAATCTCAATCACAATCACAATCTCAATCTCAATCTCAATCTCAATCTCAATCTCAATCTCAATCGCAATTCCAGAAGCCGAAAAACGATCGTAATGACTATACGACCATCATCCTTTTCTATCTCTCAGTCTTCGTCTTTTTGGGATCTCCGCCTTTCGCCAGCGCACGACCAATCACGCCTTCCTAGACCCGCACTTTTAGAATTTGCATGCTCCAAGATAGCGTCTTTTCGCATGTCTGATGCAAGACTTCTGGACCACCCATGCATCTACTTTTCATGTCCATCATCAAGAATCATACCTCCAAAAATAGAGTTAATCCCTGCAACGCACTCACACACACGTCAATCATCCAAAAATAACCCATATACCCATGTGCGTTTTCTAAATCCGCGAACATGAATAAGATGAATGAATGAAGGCTTCTCTTTTTTTTTTTTTTTTTTTTAAGTGTTGGAAAACGGCACTTTTCAAGAATAAGGTGCTCTAGAATAAGGCTCACTTCCTCGATAAAGGTCTATAACATGGTCAATTTTCCTAGGAGGAGGCATGCCCGGTAGATCATCAGGAAATACATCTGCATACTCATCTAAACGTTTTTTAACATATTCCGGTATTTCCTCTTCTTTCTTCTTCTCCTGAAGGTCATGCACATAAACGAAATATGTCTCACAACCCTGTTGAATAACCCTAATCAACTTTATTGCAGAAATAGGAGAAAAACTTGAATTACACTTGCCTGCAAGACGATGTTCCTTCCCTTCTATTTTAAAAGTAAGGATCCCGCTTTCACAATCAATCACGACACTGTTATGAACTAACCAGTCCATTCCGATGATTACATCACATTCTCTCATTTCAATTACATGGAAGGTACCCAAAAACTTATGTTCTCCTAATAAAAAATCAAGATTCTCAATACAGCCTCGAGTATAGTGTATCCTACCATTAGCCATCTGTACAAGTCTTTTAGTCTGCATCTCAATATGCAACCCTAAAGCTTCTGCCATCTTAAGTGAAAGGAAACAATTTGTACTACCCGAATCAATCAAGAAACTAACCTTACGTGAGGATATGTCCCCCATAATCCTAATCACCGATGCCCTTGAATGAGAAGAAGTTTTCATGCATTGAAGTCTAGGGCTAGAACACTTACCTTGATCATCCGCTTCCTCAATTGTCATGTTTTCTTCTTGTAGATGAGCTATCTTCGCTTGCATAGAACGGTTGATGGCCTTGTTTGGACATTCAAAAGTGTGATGTCCTTGTTCTCCACATCGAAAACAAAGTCCCAACCTCTTAGCCCGCTCCAGGAAATCAGAATCACGTTGCCAGTGCATAACTTCTTGCTTCTTAGGTGTATCCGTTTGCTTCGGCTTTGGTCTTCCTCCTTGACCGTTAATAGAGATAGTCCATCTCTGTCCATTTTGATTTATTGAAATAGGTCTTGGGGGTCGATGTCCTGTTGAGATAAACCTTGATTTGAATGCCTTTTTCGTGGTAAACTTCTCCATCTTCTCAAAGTTTTGTGCTTTTGCAACCGCATCAAGAAAATCTACACATCCGGACCCCTTTACTTGATAGAGAAGCTCTTCCCGCAAACCCTCAATAAACTTGCTTTTCAGCACATCTCCAGAAACTTCTAGTGCATACTTATGTAAACGCAAAAATTTCTCCTTATATTCTTCAACAGACAAGTTATATCTATCATCCTCATGCTGCTTGAAAGAGTAGAATTCCATTTTCTTTTCCATCTGATAATGTCGAGAACAATAACGATTCTCTGCTTCCTCTCCAAATTCTTTCCAGAGGATCGGACCTCACTTGTTCTTGTTTGTATATAAGATTTCCACCATAGTTTTGCAACTCCTCGTAGATGCAGAATTGCCACCTTTGCTTTTGATTCCTCACTAAATACGCGCAGGTCAAAGAAATCTTCAAGTTCCTCAATCCATGTTTCAAGATCCTCTCCAGTTTTCTTCTCACCATCAAATTCATTTAATTTTGCTCTTTTGAACACTTGCTTGAGTGCAGATTCACCTGCATCATCGTCCTCTTTAGGTTCACGTTGCCGTCTAGCTCTACGTGCGTTTGATGTGCCCGCACCATTACCACCTTCAGCATTGAGGTCCATGAAAGCATTTGCAGTAGCCTCTTTTTGTTTGTTGGATCTTTCTTTATGTTATTCTGCATTCAATCTACGGATAAGCTCCTCTTGTTCTTCTATCTTCTTCTTCAAAGCCTGCATCTTGTCCCAGAATCCAACTCTGCTCTGATACCACTTGTAACAAGTCTCCTAAACTTGAGTCACACTCTCACATAGAATAATGGGTTTCGACACCACAAGATATAAAGAAGGCAAACAGAGTACACGCAGAACAAGAAGAGAGAGAATTTTATTATCTGTGCAGATTTACAAGTAGCTCTGATCTGCGTTACAAAATCTATTAGATTGCTTCAATATGAAGCCTCATCCACCCGACCACCCCCGAGCTGATCTCAATCCCAATCTCAATCACAATCACAATCTCAATCCCAATCTCAATCAGAATCACAATCTCAATCTCAATCTCAATCTCAATCTCAATCTCAATCTCAATCGCAATTCGAGAAGCCGAAAAACGATCGTAATGACTGTACGACTACCTTCCTAGACCCGCACTTTTAGAATCTGCATGCTCCAAGATAGCGTCTTTTCGCATGTCTCATGCAAGACTTCCGGACCACCCATGCATCTACTTTTCATGTCCATCATCAAGAATCATACCTGCAAAAATAGAGGTAATCCCTGCAACGCACTCACACACACGTCAATCACCCAAAAATAACCCATATACCCATGTGCCTTTTCTAAATCCGCGAACATGGATAAGCTGAATGAATGAAGGCTTCTCTTTTTTTTTTTTTTGTGTTGGAAAACGGCACTTTTCAAGAATAAGGTGCTCTAGAATAAGGCTCACTTCTGGATAAAGGTCTATAGCATGGTCAATTTTCCTAGGAGGAGGCATGCCCGATAGATCATCAGGAAATACATCTGCGTACTCATCTAAAAGTTTTTTAACATATTCCGGTATTTCCTCTTCTTTCTTCTTCTCCTCAAGGTCATGCACATAAACCAAATATGTCTCACAACCCTATCGAATACCCCTAATCAACGTTAGTGCAGAAATAGGAGAAAAACTTGAATTACACTTGCATGCAAGACGATGTTCCTTCCCTTCTATTTTCAAAGTAAGGATCCCGCTTTCACAATCAATCACGACACTGTTATGAACTAACTAGTCCATTCCGATGATTACATCACATTCTCTCATTTCAATTACATGGAAGGTACCCAAAAACTTATGTTCTCCTAATAAAAAAATCAAGATTCTCAATATAGCCTCGAGTATAGTGTATCCTACCATTAGCCATCTGTACAGGTCTTTTCGTTTGCATCTCAATATGCAACCCTAAAGCTTCTGCCATCTTAAGTGAAAGGAAACAATTTGTACTACCCGAATCAATCAAGAAACTAACCTTATGTGAGGATATGTCCCCCATAATCCTAATCACCGATGCCCTTGAATGAGAAGAAGTTTTCATGCATTGAAGTCTAGGGCTAGAACACTTACCTTGATCATCCGCTTCCTCAATTGTCATGTTTTCTTCTTGTAGATGAGCTATCTTCGCTTGCATAGAACGGTTGATGGCCTTGTTTGGACATTCGAAAGTGCGATGTCCTTGTTCTCCACATCGAAAACAAAGTCCCAGCCTCTTAGCCCGCTCCAGGAAATCAGAATCACGTTGCCAGTGCATAACTTCTTGCTTCTTAGGTGTATCCGTTTGCTTCGGCTTTGGTCTTCCTCCTTGACCGTTAATAGAGTTAGTCGATCTCTGTCCATTTTGATTTATTGAAATAGGTCTTGGGGGTCGATGTCCTGTTGAGATAAACCTTGATTTGAATGCCTTTTTCGTGGTAAACTTCTCCATCTTCTCAAAGTTTTGTGCTTTTGCAACCGCATCAAGAAAATCTACACATCCGGACCCCTTTACTTGATAGAGAAGCTCTTCCCGCAAACCCTCAATAAACTTGCTTTTCAGCGCATCTCCGAAAACTTCTAGTGCATACTTATGTAAACGCAAAAATTTCTCCTTATATTCTTCAAGAGACAAGTTATATCTATCATCCTCATGCTGCTTGAAAGAGTAGAATTCCATTTTCTTTTCCATCCGATAATGTGGAGAACAATAACGATTCTCTGCTTGCTCTCGAAATTCTTTCCAGAGGATCGGACCTTCACGTGTTCTTGTCTGTATATAAGATTTCCACCACAGTTTTGCAACTCCTCGCAGATGCAGAATTGCCACCTTTGCTTTTTATTCCTCACTAAATACGCGCAGGTAAAAGAAATCTTCAAGTTCCTCAATCCATGCTTCAAGGTCCGCTGCAATTTTCTTCTCACCATCAAATTGATTTAATTTTGCTCTTTTGAACACTTGCTTGAGTGCAGATGCACCTGCATCATCGTCCTCTTCAGGTTCACGTTGCCGTCTAGCTCTACGTGCGTTTGATGTGCCCGCACCATTACCACCTTCAGCATTGAGGTCCATGAAAGCATTTGCAGTAGCCTCTTTTTGTTTGTTGGATCTTTCTTTATGTAATTCTGCATTCAATCTACGGATAAGCTCCTCTTGTTCTTCTATCTTCTTCTTCAAAGCCTGCATCTTGTCCCAGAATCCAACTCTGCTCTGATACCTCTTGTAACAAGTCTCCTAAACTTGAGTCACAATCTCATACAGAATAATGGGTTTCGACACCACAAGATATAAAGAAGGCAAACAGAGTATACGTAGAACAAGAAGAGAGAGAATTTTATTATCTGTGCAGATTTACAAGTAGTTCTGATCTGCGTTACAAAATCTATTAGATTGCTTCAATATGAAGCCTCATCCACCCGACCACCCCCGAGCTGATCTCAAAGATAACGTCTTTTCGCATGTCTCATGCAAGACTTCCGGACCACCCATGCATCTACTTTTCATGTCCATCATCAAGAATCATACCTGCAAAAATAGAGGTAATCCTTGCAACGCACTCACACACACGTCAATCACCCAAAAATAACCCATATACCCATGTGTGTTTTCTAAATCCGCGAACATGAATAAGATGAATGAATGAAGGCTTCTCTTTTTTTTTTTTTTTTTAAGTGTTGGAAAACGGCACTTTTCAAGAATAAGGTGCTCTAGAATAAGGCTCACTTCCTGGATAAAGGTCTATAGCATGGTCAATTTTCCTAGGAGGAGGCATGCTCGGTAGATCATCGAGAAATACATCTGCATACTCATCTAAAAGTTTTTAACATATTCCGGTATTTCCTCTTCTTTCTTCTTCTCCTGAAGGTCATGCACATAAACCAAATATGTCTCTTCTTCCAAAGTAACCCCTACTACCTCTTCCTCTGAAATTACCTCTTTGATTTCTGCCACTTCTTCCTCTTGAATTAAAGTTCTGATTATATCCACCATTACTCTGAGTATTATGCCAACAATCATTAGCTAAGTGATTTGTCTTACCACAAATCCAGCAAGCTTTGACTCCATGTTTATTATTCCTGCCTCTTCCTCTATCCTTGCCACCTCCTCTTCCTCTTAGGAAGTTGGCTTGACTAGTTGTGCCTTCATCTTCATTTGCTTGTTGTTTTCCTTTGCTATTTTTCTTCTTATCCTTTGAGTACATTGCATGACTTGTACTCTTGTCACCTTCACCTTTGACATCCTGCTCAAAGGTTAACATATGTCCTAGCAACTGATTTAAGTCAGGAGTAAAATGATCAAGTGATAATTCAGTAGATAGAATGAATTCCTTCCATTTGTCATCACCTCTCAAACCTGTGAGGATTTGCCTTACCAATTTATCCTCCTCAATGTCTTCATCAACAACTCCTAATGCATCTGCAATGTCCTTCATTCTGGCTACATAATCTGAGATGGATTGAGAGGCCTTCTTCTTGAATGTAGTAAATTCTGCCCACAAGAATGCCTTCCTAGACTTTGTGGTATTTTATAAATGCTCCTCCAAAGCATTCCATATATCACTTGCACTTTCAAGACCTCTAATGTGAGGTAGCAAGTAATCATTGACTGCCATATAGATAATGCTCCTAGCTTGAGCATCTCTCTTCATCCGATTCTTCAAATCTGATAATTCCTCCCTAGTTGGAACACTAGGATCTCTGAATTGAGGCTTTTATTCTTCACCTGTAATATAACCTATCAAGTCTTTGCTCATTAGATGAGCTTCCATCCTCATTGACCATGCTGGATAGTTCTCTCTATCCAATTTCTCTATTTGAAGAGAATCTCCCATCCTTTCTTCACCAGTGTATTGAGTCCTTCAAGCTTTATAAAGTATAAGGTTACCTTTACTTAGAATGACACTCCTTTTGTATTCCTTGTTGTCGTATGACCTCCTTCTCAAGCTTTGTCCTCAAGCTTTCACCTTTGGAACCTTCAGATATTGAATTTTGTATGTCTACAGCAGTCGGAGTCTTCCTTTCCTCAATTTTGATAGAGCCTGCTCTGCTACCAGTGATGGAGAGTGTTAATCTCCAAAAGAACAAGCTATCCTTGATGTTAGACCATCTCTATATCAAGAATAACTTTTAAACTCCAACCAATTTTGGAAGACAAGTGCCAAACTATGAAGAAATTAGCTAACTGTGAAGAAAGTCATTTCTCAGAAAAGTCTTGTGCACCTTAATCACTCATTGACTAATCATTCGTGTAAAGTTTTTTCTAAAACTTTGTAGAATGTTTTGCCTAGTGATTGCGCACCTCCTTCAAGTTAAAACACTTCAAAAGCTTCAGTAGATTATGAGAAATGATTCAAACAATCTACCTATGTCTGAAACTATCTCTCTATATAGTCGACTTTGACACCTGCAACTTCTAAGACATGGTTCTCCAAAACTAGAACCCATTTAAGCAAATGCTTTTAGACATAGATGGCTTATCTCTCAACTTAGATTTTGAGTCTTCACTCATGCAAAACTTTAATCTGTGCAGTGAGA
>CM035440.1:10116595-10156595 GCA_020310875.1 Ceratopteris richardii
CTATAAATAGAGCTAGAGAGCTCATTTTTGAGAGAGCTTCTTGTAGTTTGAGCTTGTATGAGAACTTGGTTGCAATAGAAATGATTCCATTGTCTTACTCTCTTTGTTCTTGCCGTGTGTGTGCGTGTGCGTGTATGTGTGTGCATGCTTGTGTGCTTCTCACTCACGCACGTGTGCTTCCACTTGCTCGTGGTCTTCATACCAACCTCACGTCTTCCCGGATTGACATTAAAGGAGGTACTACTCATCATTGAGCTACACCAAATTTTGGCGCCGTTGCCGGGGATCGAGCCTTGAGGACGAGCGTGTGATGGTAAGTCGTAGAGAGGACGCGTTGGAATGGTAAGTAGTTGGTAAATTTCTGATTTTTCTCCATCTCCATCTTCATCTTCACCTCGACCTCCTTCTCCACTACATATTCCCTCTTCCTTGTCATTTCCCTCATTTGTTGTGTGCGAGTTTGGGAGAGAGCGAGCGTGTGTGTTCTTGTTTTGTGTGTTTTTTGCATGTTTCTTGCAGGTGGCAGTTCCATCATCATCTCCAGCAAGCTCAGCAGGTACAGAATCTGTCTGCACAGTCCCCGAGGCATTGAGCTCAAGCTATCGCGACACTCCGAAAATTTCACCCAATCACAATTCTGAGTGCACCACGACACTGCGCAGGCCTAGAGCTCCCAGGATCACTAGACAGAACAGAAAAATTCACCATATCCCGAGCTATCGCGACACCTCACGACCTATCGCGACACCTCACGAGCTATCGCGACACCTCACGAGCTATCGCGACACCTCACGACCTATCGCGACACCTCATGACCTATCACGACACCTCACGACCTATCGCGACACTTCGACCTATCGCGACACCTCACGAGCTATCGTGACACCTCACGACCTATCACGACACCTCACGACCTATCGCGACACTTCGACCTATCGCGACACCTCACGAGCTATCGCGACACCTCGACCTATCGCGACACCTCACGAGCTATCGTGACACTTCACAACCTATCGCGACACCTCGACCTATCGCGACATCTCACGAGCTATCGCGACACCTCGACCTATCGCGACACCTCGACCCGACCTATCGCGATACACGGCCTTTAACGCATGAAAAGTTAGGGTTATTTTTGAGTGAATTGAAGGGTAGTTGAGCTTAATTTTAGGCACCTTGGTATAACTTTAGAACCTTGGAAGTGGGCAAAAGACCTAGAAACCAGAGAGGGATCTCCTGAACCCTGAGAGCCTGTTTTGACCCTTTAGTGCCTGAATGGTCATAACTTGACCATACGAACTCCGATTGATGAGATTTTGGTCTCGTTGGAAAGCTCGCTAAGAATCCTACGTGGACCTTGACTGGTTTTTGTAAGAATCATACGCGGAGTTTTAGAACATGCATTTTTAAGTTGACCTTTAGGTGGAACTAAGTGGTCCTTAGATTCAGGGGGTACAGTGAGTTACTCCAGGGGGACGGAAAATATTGATGTGTGTCTTCCAATTACTTGTGGTAATAGAGCTATACTAAGTGGTGAGCTTTTGCAGGAACTTTGTGTGCACTCAAGGCAATCCAAAGCAAGCTAGCAAGGGTGAGTACCAAGCTTGGGAGAAGGCTTCCTGGGCTTGTGTAGCAGTCTGGTCAACCAGCTAATTGAGGTTGGAAGATCTCTCAACCCTCCTTTGTCAATTCCTAGCCTAGGCTAAGTACGACTTAGGTGTGGTAATTAATTAAGGCAACGTTAGGCACGAAGAAAGTCCAAGAGTATTAATCAACCAAGTGCAAGAAGTAAATAGGACTTAAGTGCGAAAACCCTAAGGGACAAAAGGTAAACTGGGGTCGGTCACTTATCAAGTGCGGAAATTCACTTAAGTACTCCTGACGACGCGATTTCAGACAAGACTATAAACATAATATTCAACTCAAAAGAACAAAGTGATTGGTGCAAAATTAACCTGCAACGAGAGTGTGCTTGGGTCCCAGGGGGTAGATAAATCAGGCATATGAACCTTAGATCAGGCAGACACTTAGGCCGAGACAGACAAAGCCTCAGATCTTCTGAAGCTAGTGTCAATCACACTGCCAGGTCTTGGGCCCAACAGTTGAGTGATTACCCATACACTCCCAGATCAGAAACAAGTGATTCTGAGATGTCCTATCACATGGAAAGACCAGTAGGTAGCTCAGGGGTGGCTTATCTAGAAAAGCCAGAGGGACCTTACAAGACTCAATTGGAATACATCAGGACGAATCGTCTAGGTGCTCGCATCTACGAAGACGGACTGAGAAGATCTGTGGTCCAGATGAAGAACCCTGATCAACCCCAGGGACTAGAACACCCGGTAGTGAAGTTTGAGAATGGAGCATACCTAGATAAAGAAGGGACTATATATGTAGTCACCACTCTTCTTGATAGAACTGATGAGTTTGGAAATGTGATTACAGAAACCGACATGGGTGATATAGAGCAAGGGAACTTAGAGAAAGAGCCAAGAACCCCCCGTGGTAAATCTGTCTTGACCAGAATCATGACTCCAGAGTGGATTCCACAGGATAATAAAAGCATAGATCTGCTTTTAAACCGAGAAACCGATGAGGCTTTTTGGAGATACAAATTTGCTCAACCCCAGGAAGTGAGTGCCCTCACAATCTATGAGTTTAAAGACCCTGATAGCCCAGGCCAAGTAACCTACCTAGACAATGCATCAGAAAGAATCTTCGTGGTCACTGAGCATGGCAGGCATGCCTACACATGGAAGGGTGAATTTGTTTTTCCCCAACCAAGGTCTAATGTGTTCTTTGGTCACCAAGGAGCTGGGACCTCGCAAGCTCATGGAGCTCAAAGAGATAGAAGTAGAGACAAACCTGAGGTAAGTTTTGCCAACTCCCTGGGAAGAGAAAGAACGGGAACAGAAAGGAATAGAGTGGAACCTGAGAGACATAGAACCCCATGGAATCAAAGGAATACTGACAATTTTCCTTTGCCGAGGCGGAGAGAACACACTAGGACCCTGCGACCAACTCAACTGGTGAAGTCCATGAAGAATTACTTCGATGGCATGGGAGACCCTTATGACCATGTGGCAGAATTTCGGCAAGTATTGAAAGCTGAACAGGTAGAGGACCTATTCACACAATATAATGCTTTCGGTCTAACCCTTAGGAACACTGCCCTTACGTGGTTTCAACCACTAAACGAGAGGCATTTCAGAAACATAGACCAGCTCTTAGAGGCATTTATTGTTGAGTTTTCTAAGAGTGGAATCAGGCATAACACCTCCTCACTAATTCATAGCTTCAAACAAACACCTCAAGAGACGGTCAGACTAGCTGGAAGAAGATTTAGACAGTACCTGGAGAGATGCCCGATGCCGGAGTTACCCACACCAGCCAAACAAGTGGCCTTGTTCCTAGATGGATTGTTGAGCACTAAGCTCAGGTCATATGTGTACCTGAAGGACCCCAGAACGATAGAAGAGTGCGTGCGCATGTGCATAGACATTGAGGACAATCTAGGTGAGGAATTAGAACTATCAAAAATCTATAAGGATTCTGATAGCTCTAGTAACCTGACATCTGGTCAATCCACATCCATCGAGGAACTTGCAGAGAAGGTAGCCCAAAAACTAGGTGTCTCTAGCAAGCAAATTCCGAGATTTGCCCCAGTTAAGCGGTGTTACAATTGTGGCGGTGAACATATGGCAAGTGTATGTCCCATTATGGCCCAACCCCAGGCGAATCCTAGTAGCCAGTACTGCACCATAGAGCGCAGGTACACCAACCACACTGCACAAGACTGCCCATATAACAAACAAACTGTTAGGCAAAATTATCCTCAGCCATATCCACAACATGGTAGATACCAGAATCAGTACCCACCACAACAATACAACAGACCACAGCAAACTTATCAGCCACCTTACCAAGGGCAGCAGAGACCTCAACCAGTCCTAGTACAGCAACCCCCTGCTCCCACCAATGCAATCCCAGTGAAATATGCGTCTGCTGAAGAAAATCCGAATAGACCCATAGTCCCAGTCATCCCATTGCTATCAGACAGTGATCCAAGTGACCATAGTTTTGACTCCACACATATGGATAGCCCACAGGCTTACTACATGCAGTCACCCGAGCATAACGAGTCATACTATTATGAGGACCCAAGTGAAAATAGTGGGGAACCTGAGTATGCTAATGTCATGTACACAAACCCCAACTCTAGACCTCAACCTAGGCAGGTACGACCCCCATATCCTAGAGGACCATGCTTCAGATGTCAGGGAGATCACCTTATACGTGATTGTCCACTGCCTGTCCCTACACAACCTCAACCAGTAACCATTCAGGGGTTCTGTCAAGACTGCGGGAAAGAACATCTCCTACGAGATTGCCCAAAGAACCCTAATAACATGCCTAAAATCACTCCTATCAATGTTGTTGGGTTAGTTGTAGACTCCACAGGGAGCGTGACTTCCACTGCACCTGTGCAGGTTATCACAAGAGCCCAGGCACTTCAACAACACCAAGGTGTTGGTCAGGAAAAGAGCCCCGAGGTGAGTGAAACAGAGAGCATAACCAAAAAGAGGACTAGAGCCTGGAAGGATAGTCGTGAAAGAATGAAGAGGCAATGGGCAAAAAAGATAAACGAACTTGAAGAAAGCTTGAGAGAAACCAAGGCAAAAATCATAGAGATCACATCTCAACCGCACTCTCACACATTCCCACCGCAACCATCCCCATCACCCTCCATTCCTCCACCCTCTAATACACCCCACGTAACCCACCCACCACCCCGAGTAGGATCAGTATTAGCTGAGCCCACTCCTGAAGGCTTGGCCATGATGTTCAAGGCCTACCAGGCTCGACTTCAAGAAGGGCCAACAGCTGCAAACCTAGACAAGAGTTACCCTAGAGCATATTTAGAGATTGAACGGATGAAAATGTGCATGAAAATGGTAGAAGAAGCTCAAGCTATACTTGAGACTAGTCAAAAGTTCAATCAGACAAACTCTGTCAAGCCGGATTTGCATTTCCAAGGCTTACTAGAAAGATTAGAGCAGTTGGTAAACAAATCACAAGTTTCTTTACCTCCACAGGCTCAACCAGTTGTTGAAAGAGGAAGCTCACCACCAATGGGAGCTTATGTTCCTAATTCCACGGATGCTGGAATACCTCCTTCAATTCAACAGTACTCTCAAGAGTTCTTGCGGGAAATACAAGAAGAGAAATGGGCCAAGGAGAAGGGTGATTCCCCTCCTATTCCTGAGATTGATGATCTTCATGATCAATTTCCCCAAGACATTCCGTCTATCTATGGAGATCAAACAGAGCAACAAGAGGATGAGAGATTAGATTTTGAATCTAATTCTTTACAAGAGTTGCCTCATTTCACAGGCCCATGGGAATCTGAATCTCTCCAGATCAGAGCTCCCACAATATTGGTAAGAAATGAAGACTCAGTGATTCCAAGAAACACTGATGTTGTGAAGGACACTAAGGTTCAATGTCATCTCACTGTGGAAGAGCTGCTCAAAGCCAAACCGGAGCTCTGGAATCATATGAAGGATCAAGTTCCAGAACTTGATTCCAATATGCCAAAAGTAGGCCCTAAGCAGAAAGTACCAGAGATACCTCTCGAAAAGATAGGAGACATGAGCGAAGGTGAAGAAGGTAACACTTATCTTCCGATCACCTATCAAGGTTACACAACCAAAGCAATTGTGGATTCGGGTGCTGGTGTTGCTATTGCGACCACCTCCTTGTGGAAGCGATGGGGCAAACCCACCTTAAGACCAATGAGAATGAAACTTCAAATGGTAGATGGTCATTTTGAAAGGCCTCTCGGGTTGCTTGAAGGGATAACTCTAACCACTTGTGGTGTAGAGTTTGAACATACATTTGCTATATGTGACTTTGAGAAAAATAATGTTTACGAGATGATCCTAGGAAGACCCTTCCTACGACAATTGCAAATAGTACAGGATTGGGGAACCAACTCCTTGTACTTACAGCACTTAGGGGTCACCACCAAGGTCAATCTGAAGGATTACACCTTCAGAGATGTACCACCCCTACAGTGGAATCCTATCCACAAAGCGAAAGAAGATTCTATCTCCGTGCATTCTGGAAGTTCACCTGAACCATCCTGGCTGCATGAAGATACTCACTTGTGGATGTGCAAGGTCGCGGAGGAAGAGGAAAAGCGCCTAAAAGCGAGAGAAGAAGGAACTCCCCCAGGAGATAGACCAATAAAAGACCCAGCCTATACACCGATGATATTTCCAGATGAGGAATTTGAGCCTCATGGTTGGGCAGAAATCTTAGCTACCATGGACATTGCAGTCAATGAAGAACAATGGACGCCTCATTGTGATGAGGAGGGTTATGATATTTCAGTGTTCATGTGTCAGCCCCTGTTGGAAGAGTGTGATCCTAGTGAGTTCATAGAAGAAGAAGAGAATGACGATGATCTAGAATCCATTGTGATGGATACTTACTTTGACTCAGAGGAACACTACTTAGAAGACATAGGAGTGTTAACCCAAAAAGAAGAAGAACCCCTTGCGAGTATTAAAACGATAAATTCAAAGAAAGGAAGTGAAGGAGGTCAAAAGAAAAAGAAAAGAAAAGCAGTCAAACAAGAGGAGGAAGAATCATTGTTTGAAGTACCAGAAAATTTCAAGAAATATGAAGTGGAAGACCGAAAAATTTTGGTACGAATGCCTAAGAGAGAGGCCATTATAGGAGAAGCATATGACAATAAAGAAAAGACCAAAAAATTTGTAGTGACCATTGAAGGGAACGAAGAGCGATGTACGTACATAGGAGACGACCTAAGTGCAAAAGAAGAATTAGAGCTTGTAGCTCTATTAAGGGAATATAGGGATGTGTTCGCATGGCACTATAGAGACTTGAAAGGAGTAGATCCAGAGATTTTCTCTCATACGATTCCGATGACCGCTGATGCCAAGCCCACCAAACAAAAGCCCTACACATATAATGACAATTATGCAGCCAAAATAAAAGAGGAAATTGACAGGCTGATTGAAGCTGGATTCATCTATGAGATTGAGCACACTGAATGGGTGTCCCCCATTGTAGTGGTGCCCAAGAAGAATGGGAATTGCGAGTGTGCATTAACCTTAAAAAAGTTAATGCCGCTACGATCAGAGATAGTTATCCACTTCCAATCACCGAACATCTATTGGAGCGTGTTGCAGGCAAGGAAGTTTATAGCTTCCTTGATGGATTTTCAGGTTACAACCAAGTAGCCATTGCCCCCGAAGATCAACACAAAACAGCCTTTGCCACAGAATGGGGAATCTTTGCATTTTGTGTGATGCCATTTGGGCTCACCAATGCACCTGCAACATTCCAAAGGCTCATGTGTCATGTCTTCAAAGAGTTCTTGCGAAAGAGCTTAGAAGTATATGTGGATGATTTATGCGCTCATTCCCAAGAAAGAAGTTACCACATCCCTGAGCTCAGACAAATCTTCAACAAGTGTAGAGATTATCGAGTGTGTCTGAACCCAGAGAAGTGTGTGTTCATGGTACGACAAGGTCAGATCCTAGGTCACATTGTTTCTAAGAATGGAATTTCAACAGATGAAGACAAAGTAAGAGCAATAGCAGAGCTGCCCAGGCCAAGGAATGTTAAAGAGGTACAAGCCTTTACGGGCCATTGTGGATATTACCATAGGTTTATCCATATGTATGCAATCATAGCTAAACCTCTTTATGGGTTGTTAACAAATTTTGAGTGGAACGAGGAATGCGAGAATTCTTTCAACGAGCTGAGAAGACGTTTGTGCACAGCACCAATATTGACTACTCCAGATTGGAGCAAACCCTTCCATGTCCATGTAGATGCCTCCAATCACGCAATAGGATGTGTGCTAGCACAACCCACAGGTGAAGGAAACCTAGATTTGCCGATAGCATATGCTAGTAGGCAATTGAATGCAGCTGAACGAAATTATACCACAACGGAAAGAGAAGGCTTAGGTATGGTATATGCTGAGAAGAAGTTTAGACACTATCTATTGGCCAATAAGTTGAAGTTTTTCACTGATCATCAAGCTTTACTATATTTGGTCAATAAACCTTGCAATACAGGCCACTTAGTAAGATGGTTCCTCTTACTAATCGAATACGACTTTGAAGTTGTTGTCAGGAAAGGTAGAACCCATCTTAGGGCAGACCATCTTTCTCGCATCACTTCAGGAGAGCCACCGCAAGGAGTGTCTGATGAATTGCCTGATGCTTATCTGTTCAATTTAGAAGTTGTTCCTAAATGGGCAAATAAGCTGGTACCAGTCCTAACCTTCGGGCCTGCAAATAAGAATGTGAAAACAAGCAAAGAGGAAATTGTAAAATCACTAAAGTATCAAATATTGGCCGGAAGTATGTACAAGCAAGATACCGAGGGCGTATTAGCTTGTTGTGTCGAGGACGATGAACATACTAGTTGGTTGCAACAAGCCCATGAGGGATTGCTAGGAAATCACTACTCTAAACAACGAACCGTGCAGAATCTAAGACGCTTAGGAGTGTATTGGCCTAGCATGGACAAAGAAATACAAGAGTGGATCCACAATTGTTTAGTGTGCCAGAAGAGACCCCCAGTGGAACATGCCACTCTTTATCACGTGTCATTAATCCCAGATTGGAGTGCTCCATTGGTCGAGTTCATGAGATCGGGAACCTTACCCAAACAGGCTAGTCATGCAAGAAGACGGAGCATGGAGCAAGAGGTTCAAGACTATGCCTTAGTAGGAGACAACCTATATCGAAGAGGCAAGGATGGTTACCTAAGACTGTGCATTCATGAATCAGACTATTTGAAAGTCTTAGAAGCTGCACACCGCGGTGCTGCAGGTGGACACTTTGGGCCTGACAGAGTAATTAAGACCATTCTATTCTCAGGACTTTGGTGGCCCACTCTTCATATGGATGCACATACTTATGTGAAGAGTTGTGACACATGCCAACGTGCCCAATATCCGATAAGAAAAGATGAAATGCCTTTAAGGCCAATGATGGGAGGACGTGCATTTTCAAAGTGGGGTATAGACTTTGTAGGTCCCATCAACCCCCCAGCTAGAAACTCCCATGCAGAATACATTATTGTAGCCACATATTACCTTACAAAGTGGGTGGAAGTAAAAGCCACGACAAAGAATGATGCTCAAACGACGGCTAAGTTCTTATTCGAAAATGTGTTCACTAGATATGGGTTACCAATAGAGTTGGTTAGTGATAGAGGTACGCACTTCTTGAATGAGGTCATTGAAAATCTCCTTCAAGAATTCATGGTGATACATAAGAAGTCTGCCCCCTATCACCCACAAGCTAACAGACAAGCCGAGAGCACGAATAAGATCCTATGTAACGTATTGACAAAACTTGTAAATAATAAACGCTCGGATTGGGACAAACAACTTCATCATGCTGTTTGGGCATACCGAGTTGCTTACAAAACGGTACTCAATGCTACCCCATTTCAGATGGTCTTCGGACAGAATGCGGTGCTACCATTAGATTTCCTAATTCCAGCTTTAAGGGTAGCACAAGAGCATGAGTGGAATGGACATGAGTTGTCCTCTAGGATCTTTGATCTAGAACGTTTAGGTGAGACGAGGTTACGAGCAGCATCAGGCATCTATGCTGCAAAGAAATGGCAAAAGGCATACTTTGATGCCCATGTGAAGGATAAGGGCTTGAAAGCAGGAGATCTAGTTTTAGTCTACACCTTGAAACAACATGCAAGAAAGTTAGAAAAGAGAGGCTACGGCCCTATGATCATCAATAGGATCTCCACGAGTGGAGCAGTACAACTAGCCACTTTAGAGGGGGATGTGCTCACAAACTATATTAGCGGATGCAGAGTCAAGATGTATCAGGAACCCCTCACGGAGGAAATGCTAAGTCGACTCAATACTGCTAAGCAACGTAAAGAGGAGGAAAAACGAATTCGAGAAGAAGCACAGGCAGAGGCCTTAGAGCGTATCAGACGAATGAAGTTGAGGAGACAAGGGAGGGATCAGCCTGTGACTGACACTCAAGAGTCTCCAGGCTATCACATGGCCATGTGTGAGGCTTCAGGTGAACGTACCCATAAGATAGTGGACCGACGACCTTTTGTGACCCTAGAAATAGGACAAAGAGACAGCACAACAAGCGTGAGAGCTTTAATTGATTCAGGAGCAGCCACAAGTGCAGTTCGGCTTTCTTATTGCGAGCAGCTGCAATTGGAGGTAAAACCCCTAGAAGCATATCTGATAGGATTAGGAGGTGTTGAAACCCCTTGTATGGGAGAGGTGGATCTTCCCCTCTACATACAAGAGGTCCTCATGCCAGCAAAAGTGCTAGTGTGTGAAGACGAGGATCTGACCGAACCTCTTGTCTTAGGCCAAGACTGGATCTATGATCACGCAGTCAACCTCAACCTAAGAAGTGGACTTCTTCAGGCTTGGGTAGGCCAAAGCCGTCTCACGATTGAATTAGAAAATCAAGCACTCAAACCAATAGAACAGGCACCAACTCCTGGTCCCTCCAGGAATCCACATGAAGATAACAATGCTGTTCTTGAACAAACTTCTATGGTGCAGAGGATTGTCAATCTTACTGAAGGTTCAGGAGCCAATAAGGAGTTCCTAACTGATCCAAAGAAGATTCTAGACGGGCAAACCAAACATCACTCGACACGAAGGACGCTGCTGATCAAGAGGCAGGAGCGCCAACCCATGCAACACGGAGCATCTTGTGGCGCGAAGCAGATCTGGATACGCAAGGATGGGAAACCCACAACTCTAATAGCAGACTCTCAAGGAGACAAGAAACGAGCCTCACTGTCAAGGAACAAAGTGAAGAAGCCCCCTAGGATAACCCCTAGGTATACCATTTCTATTTGGGTTCCTAAGCGGTCAATGAAGGCCACCCCTAATGCTAGACAGATATGGGTGCCCAAGGCTTGCTTACAAGCCCAAATTACTTCACCTTCAGGCACTAGGATGAAGCAACTTTCACAAGCACTCGTGGCCAACAACTCAGAAAATGAAAAGATACCTCCACCTCTCACTGTCCCCACTCCCATCAACCCTAGGAATGTCTGGAAATGGGTACCCAAAAGGTCCCAAATACATCACACTCTCATCCAGAAACCTTCACCTGTCTTTAGCTCTAAGAGCTACGACTCCTCTATCAAAGTGTGGAGAATTAAACTGTGTACTAAACCCCTTGACCCAATTCTGTAAATCCATCTACTCTAACACAGGAGCATTCTGAGCCCATTGCATAACCAAAGTATGCATCTAGGATGACATTGACCTCTAATCACCACTCACACCTATCACAAACACTTCACCACTAACCACTGACCTCCGGGATTGTCATGTTAGTATTGTGAAGGGAACACCATTACAGCTTGTTTCCTATGCAACACTAATGTGCCTTTCGTCTTCCAGCAGATAAGCAACCTACTCTCATGGCAACAGCGGCAGGCACAAGCTCTCAGGCGGGATCTGGTGCTCCAATCAATTGGGATGCCATGCCGGTGGAGGCCCCACCAACAGCTCGACCTGAGGAGTTCGCGAATGTGCGGAGAATTCCTATTCCAGATCCACCAAATGGCCTAACTGAAAGAGTAAAGGGGCATTCTCACTGGTTCAATGAGATGCCAGGAGATTTGGGGGACGCGGATCATATCTGGGAGTCCAAGATGGAATGTGGAGGAGTGTGGTGGACCTTCCAGTTCTTCTCATGAGAATTCGAAGCATTGTAAAATGCAGCTCCACTTCAAGATATCTGGCAAAAAGCAGGATTACAAACTTATTTCAGTGCAGCTCTGCCTAAACCAGATTTCCTCAGGTGCTACTACCTAATTGCCACGCTGAAGCCGACAGGGGATAAGGATCATTCAGGCACATTCTGGGTGCCCTCCTTGTCAAATCTGGAGGAAATGAGGAAGTTCGAATTGAATGTGACTTTAATCAGGGAAGCACTTCAGATGTATGGCACGCATGTACCTTCTGATCGCGATCCCTTGATACCTGAGTCAATGAAAAGCAATAGAATTAAGAAGCTAAAAGAAATGTGTGCCCTCACCCCCAACATCACCATACCTTTGCGGATGTGCCTCCAACACTTCGCATTCCCCGCTCAGGACCGTTTCACTCAACCTCACAAGAAAATATGGTATGGGCTATATCTAGCAGAGACTGGAAGCTTGCCCATTAAGATGCCGGTATGGATCTTAGACCAAGTGTATGAGGCAGGCAAGCGGGGAGTGAGGAAGCCCACTTTACATGGCTGTTGTGCGCTGACAAGAATTATCTATAGATGTCATGCATATGATGTGCCAGTTGCCCGAGCTCTAAAGTATGCACAACTGGAGCTGTTCAAAGGGCGGAAGTCAGGGAGCCAGCCTGCAAAACGAATGCGTGGATCGCTCTCCCAGGCAATGATCCCTCAAGAGGCCACGACTGAAGCTTCTCCCAGACCAGAAGCTCAGGTCGCACCTTTCACGATCCACCTTCAAGGAGTTCAAGCTGGGGAGGTGGTACAACCCGCTCCATCCGCCCCTCCACTACCTACCGATGCAGAGTTTGCATCTATGGCCACCTTCACAGAGGATCCAAACTGCGATTTTGAAAGATTCCTGCAGACGGTCCCTCTATCAGACAGTGAAGATTCCCCTGACAATGTTGATCCGGGAGCATCAGTCCAAAGAGAACAGCCACGGGGCGAGACCAGCAGAGTACATGGGGAAGAAGTGGCACAACATCCTCAGGACCCAAATACACAAGTTCAGGAAGGTGCACAAAGAAATGAACCAGAAGACAGTGAAGAAGAGGCCCCTGCCTACACGGCACAACTCAGACGGCTGTACAAGACCATCAAGCAGGTATAGAGAAGACATAAGATGACAGAAGAGGCGAATAGAGCTCTAGTGAACCAGATGCTTCAAACCGAGAATGTCGACTCACATTTTGTGGAATCATTGAATCTATTGGCAGAGACATGTGGGATCGGGGAAGCATTGAGGACAATGGTCTATCAGGAAAACCCTATCTATGATCAACGAAGGATTGATACACGGCCACGACGCGGGAAAATGATTCAAATGGAAGCCTCTACCGCCTTGCCTACTATAATTTCAGAGGATGTTCACATGACGAGCCCAAGTCCCACTGATGAACAAGAGGTAATTACACACATACCATCTCCACCGCCACCTTCCATCCACCCTTTAGAACCCTTCTCCACTATCCCTTCTGAACAACCGATATCCACCCATCATGAAACCATTGTACACACCTCCCTTTTTACACCCTTCCCTTTACAACACTGAGTCACAACAAAGGAGAACAAAGACATGTTCTCTTTTTCTTTTTACCTAAATACCATTATATGAAGCAAAAAAGTGGGCATTTTACAATATCTAGAAAGCATCACGAGTCTTGCTTGTAAATATTGTCTTTAGAAGCTTGATCTCATATCCCAAGTAGTCAAGATAGATATACTAAAATTCTTGCTGCCATGAAAACTAGTTGTTGAGCATGACCAAGAATCCCACATCATGATCTTGGACAATAGATTAGAGTTGAAAAGGTACATGTAAGAATTCGCGAAGCTCCTTCATTACATCTATAACCTCAACAACCACAGAAGATAGCTAATTAAGAGTTACTCGAAAGTTAGAGAACATGTGTTGTAAAAATCAGAGCATTTTAACAAGGCAATTAAGATCATCCCCTTTGTATGGTTAAGATCCCCATTGAATGCCTGGCCATATTAACAGAATATGAAATACACTTCACAAAAGCATTCCCAAGAGAAGATAATATTCAACAAAATTATACTAAGAAACATTCACACATGATCAGAGAAATGCTCAAGATAAATCAAGCTGAACACGAAGTGGAAGCAGAACTCCAAATTATATTTCCATTAAAATGATATTTTACATTTCATGTGTTTTACAAGAGTTATGTGAATCTACAATAGAAGCTGATCATAGCTTTCCTCAGGCTCCAGGGTATTGGTATCCTCTAGCACATTAGAACACCTATCTTGCCTCTCTTGCTCCAAGATTGGCTCTTCAAGGTCAGCCATGTCCCCAGGTTCATCTGCAAGTGGGGGAACAGGCTCCCTTGAAGCTGCTTGGAATCTCTCCGTATCTGCAATGTGCTTCCTTCCAACCTCTTGGTCTTCATCTGGGCATTCATTCAGCCCATTGATTCTCATTCTAATGAAGCTCACTTGAGCATCATCCTTCTCCACAGCTATGCAGTGCCTGAACATCTTTAAGGAGCAAGCCAGAGTCGTTCCTGAAACAGCAGAAAACCTCTTAGAGGCTTCAATCAACAATGACTAATGAAAATTGTGAAAATTGAAATTACCTGTGCCCGAAAAAAGGTCTAGGACCCAGTCATCATCATTGGAAAATAGCTGAAGCAATCTCATTATGAGTTTTTGTGGCTTTTGATAAGGGTTAACCAATGTCATGTCCCTAGCTACATGACGAAGTTTCTTGGTAACGGCTGGGAACATGAGCACATTTGAGATCCCATTCTCATTGCAATGCTCCCTGACTCTCCTTTTGCTTACTTCATCATAATAGCCCACTGTAATGCATTCAGTGGCACTCACAAACCGATGCAAAGGAGTGTGATTTACGTTTGTCTTCACCCTGCAAAAAAGAACTATGAGTCACATAGGGCATCATGAAAGCCATGGAGATAGAAAGAAGATTACTTACCAAGTGAGGCACTCCACAGCATGACATCTTGCCTTCAGAGCAGTTGAAACAGAGAAAGACTGGTCTCTGCTATGGAAAATTACTATCCTCCAAAGAGGAGACATAGTCAACTCTGCAAAATCAGTGACCATCTTCCGAATCTGAGGGTGTTTGAAGGGTTCATCATCATTAACTGATCCTAACATCCTAAATCCATAGGGTATGTCCGCTATGAGAAGGGAGAAATGTTTTCTAGGCACAACAGAACAAATATTATTTACATCACTACAGAACACATTGTAATATACAGGCCTAAGGGGGTCTAGGGGATTGGAGAAACATTTAAGATCGGGTTCATCATCAAAATCCATCTCCTTCGCTTTCAGTCTAGATTTCTCATGCCTTGCTCTTTGAATGTGAGCAAGGAATGCAGGGGGGCAATCATCTAGTACCTCTGTAGACTTACTTTTCCTTGGTTTCTGCAGAACAAATTGGAAAAACAATTAGAAGAGCTCTTCAGTACAGCAAACAGAACATAAAGAACGGATGTATGGCATCGATTTCTTGTTGGGGTAGATGCTAGGCATCGACCTTCTACTAAAAATCGATGCTTGGCATCGACCTAGGGACCTAAGTCGATGCCTGGCATCGACTTTTGCCACGAGGTCGATGCCAGGCATCGACTTTTGTTGCAGGTCGATGCCAAGCATCGACTTATGCTGCAAGTCGATGCCAGGCATCGACTTATGCCCCCAAGTCGATACCAAGCATCGACTTATGCTGCAAGTCGATGCCAGGCATCGACTTATGCCCCCAAGTCGATGCCAGGCATCGACTTATGCCCCCATGTTGATGCCATGCAATGCATCAAATTGTTTAGTATGAAATATTCTGATACGAGAATCTACCCAATCACGAAACAGGATGAAATATTCTGATAAGGCTTTGTAGGATGATGTGGTTGGATAGTCTGCTTGGACCTCTGTCCAAGAAAAGCAACCCAGCCTCTTCATCATCACCTCCTGAATCTTCATGTACACTTTATGACTACAGACACATAAATATAAAAGAGACTAGGTTAGACAAGAAGCATGGGAGGAGGGAAAAAGGATCTGAGAATAACATACATACTTATTGAGCTCAGTCACCATCTCCTCGAGGCTCAACTCCTTCGAGATTACCCTTGACAAAGTTGATATGATCAATGTATCATCCTTGATTCCTTGAAGGGCCCTCCATGGGGTCAGCTTCATGTCCTCAGGAGCCTCCTCAATTGAAAGGTCAACTTTCCTTCCCTTTCCCCTCAGATCAATTTGTGGGTCTGGCCTCGACTTTCGTTGCTTCTGGCCCTTGACCTCCTTGTGCTCCCACATTGTGAAGATTCTATCCTGAAGATCCCAGATCTCACCTGATCTGAATGCCAGTTGAAACCATGGGTCATATTTCCTCAAAGCATCTGACTTTCTATTCTCATCCAATGCAATTCCAACCTCAATAAGGCATTGCTTTCGTAGATTGGGATGTATTCTCCCAGCTTCCTTCACAAGACAATCTTCGTATTCATGGTGGAAGAACCGAATTCTCTCTATGGAGGACATTTTCTGCCTGTAGTCATTATCGTTGTTGTGATCCCAAGCAAGAAGCTTGGCTTCCTCAGTTGTAAGACCAGCATATATCTTACACTCTGCATACCTAAAGAAAAATGTAGTAGGGTGCTCCTTCACTAACTGTCTACGAGCCTCTGCAGAGTGTGAACCTCCAATCACATAATAAGTGTACTCCTCAAACAAATTCTCATTGAAATCCTCCACACAGCTCCACTCATGCGGATCCACCATTACAAGGAATGGCACAACAGTAGCATGAGGATTAATTTTCATTTTCTTCTTAAGATTTTGGACATGCAAATTATGTGGCTCCCTGATCTCAAGGGGCCTCCTCCCTGTGACTGGATCCACTGGTGGCCTGTGGATAATATTAATAGGCAGGTGGAACAACTGCCCCTTCTTCACAACTTTTCTTCTAGCTATGTCCTCCCTCATCTTATTCTGCTCAGTGCCAAGCACACCAGATGCAAGCTCACCACCAGGTGCAACAATAATGTCCCCAGAGCTAGAGCTTGAATCAGAAAAATCCTCTTCTGCAATTATCTTCTTTTTCTTTTGGGGCTTTTTCTGCACACTCTGCTTACCCCTTGCCTTTACAGGGGTCGTCTTCTTGTGCTGTGTTGGCATGATATTGCCCTGTATCCATGGCATCAGGTCCTTGATGAAATTCACTGAGTCTCTGCATATCTGAGCTAGCTCCTCTGGAACACAGCATTCTGGGCACAAGAAATCCATCTTGCATATGACATTTCTTAATCCCTTCGATGTCTCCACCAAGAAAAGCAGGTTGTCAGAATCTTCATCTTCATAATCCAATTTGTAAACAAGGCCATACTGAAAACCTTGTGTTGTCGTGATCTTTCCTCTGCCATAGGCCCCTGCGAACACAAGGAGGACTGCATTCTTCTCTTCAACGTACTGAAGGCACCATTCGAGATTTGTCATGTCTCGAAGTGGACGATCTGTCTTCATGACCTCTGTCTCCCTCGACCTTTCCTTCATATTTGGATCCTCCACAGGAATTTTAATGCTACTCTGTCCACCTGAGGATATTCCTAGTGGGTTGCTGGCCTTCTCAGAGGATAATGGTGCAATAATTTTCTTTGCCTTTGCTTGGTGACCACTGCCTTTGTCACGTTGCTGGTCAGCAGAGCCCATGGTGACTCTGAGCTTCTTGATGGGCCTTTCATCCTTGTACTCCGCATCCCTGAAAGCAATTGGAAATATCAAGCAATAAGAAATATCAGCCCATGTCCATGCAAGGCATGGATTTTGAGCTTCAGGTCGATGCCAGGCATCGATGTTTAAGTGCATGTCGATGCCAGGCATCGACTTTGTGTGCAAGTCGATGCCAGGCATCGACTTGAGGGTGAAAGTCGATGCTAGGCATCGAGTTGGGGGTGCAAGAGTCGATGAATGGCATCCATTTTTGGGCCCAAGTCGATGCCTGGCATCGACTTTTGGGCCAAGTCGATGCCTGACATCGACTTTTACCCTCAAGTCGATGCCTGGCATCGACTTGAACACAAAGTCGATGCCTGGCATCGACTTGGGCACAAAAGTCGATGCCAAGCATCGATTTGGGCCCAAAAGCCGATGCCAGGCATCGACTTGGGCCCAAAAATGGATGCCATTCATCGACTCTTGCACCCCCAACTCGATGCCTGGCATCGACTTTTCAGTGCATGATGATGCTGGCAGGTCGATGCTTGGCATCGTTTTTTGGGACCAAGTCGATGCCTGGCATCGACTTGGGGCTTCAAGTCGATGCCAGGCATCGACTTGCACCGACAAGTCGATGCCAGGCATCGACTTGGGGCTGCAAGTCGATGCCAGGCATCGACTTGCACCCACAAGTCGATGCCTGGCATCGACTTGCTCCTGCAAGTCGATGCCTGGCATCGACTTGCAATCCTAAGTCGATGTCTGGCATCGACTTACACCTTAAAGTCGATGCCAGGCATCGACCTGTACATGCTTTGGATCCATATTTCTAGAGGCAAGAAAAATAAAGACCTAGAAATGAGAAATTTACACAGACATACAGAGGGAATCTTTTTGGAATCTTTTTTTTAGTTATGATTGTGTCTACCTCTTGGTACTTTTGCCAACATTCTTCTTCTCCATCAGGCTTGGCTTGCTGGTATGCTGACCTCTGTGCTCCATGGCTGTCTATGCTCTGCTGCTCTCTCTTGCTCGTGGATTTTGAAAATGCGAATGATCTCCTCCTCTGGTATTTATAGGCAATTGGGTAACTTGAACCAGAAACTAACTGGATCTAACTGAATGAGTCCACTTGCTAACTAAATCTGTCAACTTATCTAACCAGGGAATAGCACCCACACAAATAGGCTGTTTCAGAGCCACTTTAATGAAATATTCATAGACCCTTACAACTATTTATATACATTTTCATAGAAATTACATTTCAATGGCAAGAGTATGGTATGTCCATGAGGATGTCTAAACTCATGTAGAGATTTGTTTCTAAGAATCTCTTTCTTGGGAGAAAATCAAGTCAAAGTTGTGTTAAATGTGGGAGACTAATGACATCTTCATAGTATTACCCTCCACACTTTAGTTCATATTCACATTTATCTTGTAACTCACTGTTGAAATGGAAAATCACTATGAATAAACATTATAGTACAGAACCTTGCAACTATTTATATACATTTGCATGGAAATTAAACTTCAATGGCAACAGTATGGTATGTACATGAGGATTTCTAATCTCATGTAGATGTTTTTTCTTAGAGTCTGTTGCTTGGGAGAAAATTAGGTCTAAGTTGTGAGATTAATGACATCTTTATAGTGTTATCCTCCACACTTTAGTTCATATTCACATTTATCTTGTAACACATTGTTGAAATGGAAAATCAATGTATGAATATACTTTCTGTGTGCCTCTTTTACACATAATTCTTTTTCAATATACTTTCATCTACCTCTTTGATATCTAGCCAAGACCACAATAAAACCTAATCCTTGAAATCTTAACCAAATGTAAAATTTCTTCTTGTATAGTGTTCAATGGCATAGCATATTCCAGTTGGAACTCAACTTGGATATATTCCAGTTGTAAAATTTCTTCTTGTAAAATTTCATCCAAACAATTTTATTATATATTCCTATTGGAACACAACTTTGATATATTTTGATTCATTCACAATGCTTAGACTGAATGACTCATATGAAGTTAGAAATCAACTATGTTTCTCATTTGAATCAAAAGTGAATCAAATCTTTGGTTCCCTTATTAGTGTATATTTGAGTAATTAAGTGATTTGATGTAATTTGATGTTTTATGTTATTTAATGTACTTTAATAAGCTTTTGATTTCATATCTTCTTGATGTGACATTTGATGTGATATCTTCACTTGATCTCGGATTTCTACTTATTTAAAAAGGTCATTCATCTTCAGTCTTCTGTGAACTCAGTGAAGATGAGCTCAATCTTTTCAGTGGATGCTTGGGCATCAGCTTCCTCTGCTCATATTGATTCATTGTTCTCAGTTGAGCCTTTCCAGAGAAGTGATGATCCCTATGATTTAGAACGTGCTGATGATTCCATGTTTTCTATTGAGTCATTTAAGTTATCCAATTCACAGTGCAATGCTGCTCATACAAATGCACCTCTTGATCTCCCATCTGATCCAACCATTGATCTCCCTTCTGACTCAAGTGCATGTGGAGCAACGAAAAAGCAAAGCAAGCTCAATCTACGATTTAAAAGAAGGTCTCGTGAAGTAAGTCGAAAAAGATTTAAATTTCTTACTTCAGATAGACAGATTGCATTGGATATTGTGAAGCATTGTTGTGGTTTGAAATGCTTGTATAATTTAGGGATGAAGAAACTAAAGCACATAAGAGAAAAATTCCTCCATTTAGATAGTGAAAGGCAAGATATATACCTTGTTTCTTGCATGCAAATGATTGAGGATAACATGTCAGTAACGCGTGTTGGTTTTGAATATTTCTTTACTCAAGGGATGCCATGCTGTAGGGCTGCATTTAAAATTGCAATGGGTGTAGGAAATTTTAGAATACATAGGGTTCAACAAGGGTTTTTGAATGGGGATCTCATTTTGGATACGTTCCATGGTGGGACCAAAGGATCTGTTGGACGTCATGCAATGAATTGGATGATGAACTATTTTAGCTTGCATTGTGAAGTTATGCCTACAACTGGAAGGTTGCACTTGTCAGATAACTTTACTCGTCGAGAGGTATTTCAAATATATAGAGAAGACATGGAAAATAGAAATGAGAAGTATGTGTTGTATCGTCACTTTACTCGATTATGGAAGGAGGAGTTTAACAATGTTTCTATTCCTCGTAAAGTTAGAATGGGTGAATGTTCAGTTTGTGCCACTTTGAAAAACATGGCAAAAGGGGCTACAACACCACAGGAAAAGCATAATTTTAAAAACCTTCTTAACAACCATCGTGACAGTCAAGCATTAGAGAGAAAGAAAGCAATTCATCATCGAAGTAAGGCACTCAGAAATCCGGAGCGTTATATGTGTTTGTTGATCGATGGTATGGATCAAAAAAAAACTTGTTTGCCACATTTTTATCGCATCCCTAAGGACATTGGAGATGAAGTCCTTGTGCAAATGCATTTGGTTGGCGCTTTGGTATACAATGGAACTGTAATGTCCAAGGTTTTCTTCACATATCCGAATGTGCATAATGATCCAAACCTTACAGTTACTGTCATTCATCGTGTTTTGCAATCATGGAAGGGTCTTTTGCCACCAACTCTATATTTGCAACTAGATAATACTCCAAGAGAGAATAAAAATTCTACAGTCTTTGGATATTTAAGCATGCTTGTTGAAAAACAGGTATTTCAGAAGGTTAAGGTAAATTTTCTTCTGGTTTGCCACACTCATGATCACATTGATCAAATGTTCAGTACTTTCTCTAAGAAGTTAGCACGTAACAATGCTTTTACTCTTCCGATTTTATCTGAGCTGATTTCAGAAGCATATACTCCAAAACCAGAAGTTCAACACCTCACACAGATTTATGACTTTAAGCACTTTTGCTCAATGGGCCTTGATAACAGTGCTAAGGTTTTGGCTCCATTGCACAATATTAGTTTCAACCATGTATTCTTGATGAGGAGGGTTGATGAAATAACCCTTTTATTTGCAAAGCAGTATTCATCTTCTCTTGGGTGGGAGCCTACAGAGGGATGCAGATTCTTATTGCAGGTGCCTAATTTGTCTACTGTAACAGTGTATGGTGCAGAACAATCACCATATGAAGATAAAAACAATACAGAAAGATGTGGAAGTGTGGTTGATCAAAGTAAAAGCTGGATGCATGCACTCATTGAAAAGAAGAGACATATTGAGCGTGCAAAAAAATATGCTGGAGATCAAGATGTATCTTGGTGGGAGGACTTTTTCAATCATCAAGAAGAGATTATACAGTATACAATTGCAGGTCACTAGCCAGTTGATGTTCCATTCACATGGGATTTTTGTACACAAAGATCCGTGAATGTGGCCCAAGCATGTAATGCAGATGCACTTCAAAGTTTTATACATCCACCAGAAAGAAATATTTATGTAGGCCCAAGGATGACAAAACAGGCAGAAGCAAGATGGCAAGGAAATTTAATAGAGATAAATGTTGGAACGCTTATTGCAGTACTTGCTGATGGTGATGAGGCTACCAGACCATTTTGGATTGCAAAGGTTTTAGGGATAACTAAAGATATTGATCAGAGAAGAATAGAGGCTTTGGTGGTGCATTGGTATTACACTAAAAGTAGTAATGCATTCACAGGTAAATATAACTTAGAAATGGTGTGTGATGCTAAACGAACAGGTTCAAAAAGGAAAAAGAATATTCGAAGCACATCCACTCTTAAAATGGATGATGTAGATATTCTTGTTTATGATTTTTCCTTGACAAAAACTGGTCACTTGAGGAAAGCAACCATCAACATGATAAAACAAAAGCTTCCAGATGTATGTGGTACAGGAAATCATAGGAAAACAAGAAGAGTTGTGCATGATCCTGCAGAATTTGGTATGTACGTGGATGAAGATAGAGCTCTTGTGGATATAGAAGAAGAAGAAGAGAGCTCTCAACAGTATGAGACTGAATCAAGTGCATCAGATGATGAGGGTGTAGACATAGATCGACAAAGTTGTGAGTTGCATTGAAGCTCTCAGACATTTTTAGTGCTTATGTAAATGCCTCAAAGTAGTTTGGTTAATGAAACCATGTTTTGTAGCAATTTTGAATAACAATCAGATATCCACCCATTAAAGATATGTCTAAAATGTTATTTTTGTGTAAAAACTATTGACTTCTACATTCTTATATATATTTTAGACATGTCAATGTCTTATCATATAGATTTTGGACATGTCAATGTCTTATCATATAAATTTTGGGACACGTCAATGCCTATTAGTGAAATTTTGACTACATTTTGAGCTCTTTTTTTTTGAGAAAATGACAAAAAACGTCAAAAATTACTTGTTTTCACCTCATTTTTGTAATAAATGTATACTGGTGTAAAGGAATTCCAAAGATGAGGTGAAAACATGTAATTTTTGACGTAAGTGTTCTCTTTTTACGACATAGTTCTCGTTTGTTACGACTCACTGTTTTACCCACATCCAGCACTTCCACCCAAATTTTTGAACCTCACACCGGTCATCCGGCCACCGATCAAACCATAATAGGTCACCCTTCCTATCTCCCCGCCCTTGGACAACCACTTGCCACTAGCCAGACCTTATCCCAGCCTTTTCCATCCACCCACACCCAAACCCTATCCACCACTCCCCTAGTAACTGCCTCACACTCAACCCAAGTCACACAACCCTCATTCTGGACAAACCTTGTAAATATACTCCAACAGGTGGATAATTATAATAAAAAGTCCCTTTCCCAACCCCACTCCCCCACATTCACTGCCACCACTATCACACCACCCACCATTCCTGTATTCACAGTGCACGAATCACACACTCTCACGTCCGATCCCATGGACATCTCACCATCCACAGGATCACCCACCACCACTGTTATTCCTACATCACCACGTGTCATTTCACTCACGTCGCCATTTCCAAGCACTGTAGGCACAACATCCACTTTTCCCTTTTCCATCTCCGGACCCCTTGCATCTTCCACCTTTACCCCTGCACCCATCTCATTTAGTCATGCACTCAACACCATGCTCGAAGCTGCTGCCCAACTTAAACAGGAATATAGGTTACTAGAAGAAAACAATAAAGAGCTATGTAATTTGTCATCCCACCTCCAGGCACGTGTCACTGCCTTGGAGTTGTCTAATACGGAATTACAGCAAAAGGTGACCACCCTCCAACAATATCAAGTGGAGCTCGAGTCCACACATACAGAGAAGAATAGGGCAACGGAGGAACAACTTAGAGATCAGCTAGCCCGTAATGCTAGACTACAACGAAACATGGCTCTACTCCGACGCCATTTAGCGGCTGCTCAAGAAGAAAACAAAAGACTACAGCAACAAAATCAAGACAACCTCGAAGCAGCCATGGAAAATACTCCAGGGGCACCCATTGACCCGGCTAAATTCCAAGCCATTCCCTCAGAGAATATACAACAAATATTAGAAACCTATGCCACTCTCTTAGAAGCTCATGATCAGCTTGCTGACCAAGTCAAAGACCTACAGAAAGCCCAAGTGCCTGCACCACACCAACAAGAACCTAAAGAGATGGCCAACGCTGCAACCTCACCAGAGCCAGAATTATCAGAAACCAATGAGGTACTTGAGCTACGGCAACAGGTGGCAGAACTAAAAATTAAATTGTTACAGTATGAACGACCTCCCTCTCCACCTGATCAAACCATAGAAGAAGAAACAGTAGTCATTCCAGTGGAGGAGGCATTTGAAGACAATTATGAGCCTCAACCCCTTCCAGGAGGCAGAATTACGGAGGAAGGCCAGGATACATATGAGGAACCCCCGTCAGCATGGATGAAGCAGGTAGAGGAGATGGGCCACACTCACGAAGAGCGCGTAGCAACTCAGATGCTAGCAATGAAGGCCATTGAAGAAACCATACTTCAATCTGAGTATTTCAGGCACCTTGCTCCTAGACGACTCATCACGAGCTCTGAATTACAATATAAGCCATATTTTGTATTGTTGGCCGACTACAACGCAGAGATCAAAAGAGTCACCAACAAGTGCCCTACCTTCGCCACCCAATTCGAACCAGAAGATATACCAGAGGCAGCCAGAAAAGGGGCGATTTTCCAACCTACTTGGAGGCAAAGATTACTGGAAACATACCCGGACATGCTGAGAACATGGGATCACGCTCCCATGCATTTGAAGTATAACCCTTGTTATGGGCCAGTACAAAGAAGAAGATCATGGAAAGCCTTCGCCATCAAGGTTCAGAACAATGTAAACTGTAGAGAATGGCTTAATTACCCCGCCATTGCACCCCCAACCGGCACCCCCACAGTATCTTACATGATAGCAACCATCAGACATTGGTTGCCACGCCTCCACCCCATGCCAGATGTGGCTGCCCAGATGATGCTCAAGATATTCGATATGATGCAGGTGGTGCTCAAAACTTTCCGCAATGTATGCCATATTCAGCCTCAGATTCCCGGCTTCATCAATGGTAATTATGACCTCCTGTATGATATGAGCACAACCCCAAGCATACGAGTTGCTTATGCATGGCACGCACGCATCAGATATCTCCCTGCCTGCTATAAGCAAACTTTCGACGATATGTTTACCACAGGGTTCTGGGAGTCACACTCAGAAGTGTTCGCACCACACCCAACCCACCTGCTACATCTATTCGCGTGTGAACAAACCATGCACTCAGAACTCTACACAACGCCACAACCGGACATACCGGGTGCGGTCAATTGGGAGACCCTCCAGAGAGACTTGGTTCGGGGATTACGCATCAAGGAACAAGAAGTGGCAACCGACCTCCTGCAAGAATACATTGATCAAACAGTGGAGCAGAGGTCTGTCAGAGGCGACAGACGCTAGGGGGGGGAGAGTGTTGGCTGTATACGAGAAGAAGCAAGTACAAGCATACAAGCAGATCTAGCACTAAGGCAACCCTTTATTTTTTCAAAACCATTACACCAGTTAAAAGTGATTCTCATCACTAAAAACCCCTGTAAATACCATTTTCACCTTTTTGTGGCTCCATTTTGTACAAGCCGAGGAGTCCTCGAGCTTGAGGAGCCTTAGAAGTAGTTGCCTGCCAATTTTCATAATTTTTAGATCTCGTTTGAGCCCCCAAATAAGCCCTGGAACCTAATTTTTAACTAGGCCGGACACTAGGTCTGGACAGGGCCAAAGCTAGTCAAAAACTATAAATAGAGCTAGAGAGCTCATTTTTGAGAGAGCTTCTTGTAGTTTGAGCTTGTATGAGAACTTGGTTGCAATAGAAGTGATTCCATTGTCTTACTCTCTTTGTTCTTGCCGTGTGTGTGCGTGTGCGTGTATGTGTGTGCATGCTTGTGTGCTTCTCACTTACGCACGTGTGCTTCCACTTGCTCGTGGTCTTCATACCAACCTCACGTCTTCCCGGATTGACATTAAAGGAGGTGCTACTCATCACTGAGCTACAGCTTGTAAATAAACCTGCGTAGAAGGTTCTATTGTTAGATAAGTAATGGTCAGAATAAGGGTCATTGAAGTCCGTAGTTTCTGTTATTGAAAGCAATGGCTTTCCGTAAAAGTTATCAACTTTTAGTTTCACGCCTGCTTTTCAAAGCCGCCCTCTTGTAACCACTCTTTTCGACGTAATCAAAATTCCTATAAATACATGCACTCTGTGGACTGTCGAAACAGAGTGCATGGGGGGAGATTGCACCCAATCTTGCATTCTGTCTCGTCTCCTGTTTTCTCTATTTTCTGTGTGTTTTTTTGCGTCCGTAATCTCTGTATGCACGTGAGCAAGATCCTGACAACAGTGGTATTAGAGCTCTGCACGCGTCAATAGAGATCTGTTCTCTGTTCGCGATTCCGATTTCGTTTCCGATTTCCGTTTCCGTTTTCGTTTCCGTTTCCGTTTCCGTCTCCGTCTTCGGTTTCGGTTTCGGTTTCTGCTTTTGCTTCTGTTCCTGTTCCAGAACCAGAACCTACGTTTACACCTACATTTACACCTACGTTTACACCTACGTTTACACCTACGTTTACACCTACGTTTACACCTACGTTTACACCTACGTTTACACCTACGTTTACACCTACGTTTACACCTACGTTCGGTTTCGGTTTCGGTTTCTGCTTCTGCTTCTGTTCCTGTTCCAGAACCAGAACCTACGTTTACACCTACGTTTACTCCAAGGCGTCGACTAAGGCAAAGAACTTAGGCAATACATTGGCAACATTGGCACCCAAGGCTCCCTTGGCGACCGTTGGCTACGTGCGAGGCAATTTTAATTTTTGAGTGGTAATAGAGAGGTTTAGAGTCCCTAAGGTAGGAGGATTTGAACCCACAACCTCCTACTTTCAAGGGAAGTACTTTGACCACTCCACCATCTCTTGGCGTTTTACTCAAGTCTCTCTCTCTCTCTCTCTCTCTTACTTGTGGAAGGCGCTCGTGGCAATTTCAAGGATGGTCCCAACAAAGAATCAAGTGTAACTTTCAATCCGTGGGTCGGATTGAGGCGTGTAATATACCGTTGGAAAGCTCTCGGAACGAACTTTCCTATGAGCTAGCTTGGAAGTGTGAATTCCTTCAAAATCCTTGGGTGGCACTTGATTGAGTGTTCAAGATACCAAGCAAGGTTGAGAGCAAGGATCCAAGAGCACCATGGAAGATTTCTGTAATTCACCTTTACCTGGAGTTTCATTCGAGCAAGAATTAGAGATTATGAACCAAGAACTTCAAGCACTTCAACAAACCATACAAGGACGTTATGCTATGCTTCAATTCGACGGACGAATAGATGGCCGCTTTGTCTTATCATGGTTATCCCTATTCAACGATTTCTTTTCCGATGAGTTATATTCAGAAAATAAGAAAATTGAGTTTGCCACTAATTATTTGGTTGGAAGAGCGCAGCAATGGTGGAATGATCTTTCTCAGACTGCAGATTGTCCACGCACATGGAAGGATTTTCAAGAAGAGTTTCGGGATTCATTTCTACCTTTAAAGTTTATCCTACATGTTTGATAATTGTGATGCATTTACATATTGAATTTAGTTTATAGGATCATATTCAAGTTTTGCTTGCCCAAATTCATTAGAAAGACTATGTCAGCATCTTACAGATACTCTTAATAACTTAACACCTCCATGAACATTTCCATGCATGTATTTTAACATGGCACATGCCTATTTTCTTTATTCAGTGATGAAACATGTGACTGGCCATCCATGTTTATTATTTTATCACCTGAGGTCAGTTGCTTGTTCAACTGAGGGGCATGTTATACCTTATGGAATATGTTGAACAATGCATTGTTGGATTGTAACATGGAATATGTTGGCCAATGCATTGTTGGATTGAAATATAGAATAGCCAATGCATTGTTGGATTGTAACATGGAATATGTTGGCCAATGCATTGTTGGATTGAAATATAGAATAGCCAATGCATTGTTGGATTGTAACATGAAATATGTTGACCAATGCATTGTTGGATTGTAACAGTAACATGGAATATGTTGAACAATGTATTGTAATTGTTAGAGTGTTAAATTATTTTATCAACTGAGGTCAGTTGCTTGTCAACTGAGAGGCATGTTGTATATTATTGAACAATGCATTGTTAAACTATTATATTATTAATGTATTAATATGTTTTTGATATAGCAGCTGAAGGTTCGTGAGGAGCGTGCAAGGCATGAAAGGGCGAACATCAATAATCGGAATAATTATTATTTAGCTTGTAAATAAACCCGCGTAGAAGGTTCTATTGTTAGAAAAGTAATGGTCAGAATAAGGGTCATTGAAGATCGTAGTTTCTGTTATTGAAAGCAATGGCTTTCCGTAAAAGTTATCAACTTTTAGTTTCACGCTTGCTTTTCGAAGCCGCCCTCTTGTAACCACTCTTTTCGACGTAATCAAAATTCCTATAAATACATGCACTCTGTGGACTGTCGAAACAGAGTGCATGGGGGGAGATTGCACCCAATCTTGCGTTCTGTCTCGTCTCCTGTTTTCTCTATTTTCTGTGTGTTTTTCTGCGTCCGTAATCTCTGTATGCGCGTGAGCAAGATCCTAACAACACCCTCCCCACCCTCCCCTCAGCCCCGCGTGCCCCCTCTCTCCCTCTCTCTCTCTCTCTCTCTCTCTCTCCCCCTGCCCCCACTCTCTCCGCTAACCCCGCCCCCACCCTCCCCGCTGACCCCTCCCCACCCTCCCCTCAGCCCCGCTGTCGTCGAGATTTTCTCTCCTCTCTCACTCATGAAGGCCTACCGGAAACACATTTGGTGAAGGTAGCCAGAATTCCCTGAGAAGTGCAAGATGCATCAAGGATGTCAAAGGGAGTTCATATCCAAACTTTGGAAGAAATCGAGCAAATCGAGGGTAGGAGTCAAAGTTGGTCAAACTTAGGAAATTAGGGCAAAAATTTCAATGTCTCCAAATCACATGGAAATTCATATACTTGTAAAGCCTATCAAAGGCAGTCTATAGCCCGAATTTCACATGAAAATGGATTTTCTAGCACATTGATATGCCATGTGCATTTTGCAAAAACTATTACTTGTTCACTTAGACCCTACAAAATTTTGTATAGGAATTTTTGTTAGCCATATGGTTTGGCATGAATAAAGACCATATGTGGCTACATATTTGTACAAAGTTTCAAGGCTATCAGAGCTTCCTAGAGACCTTAATGCCACCTTGCAAGTTTCCAAATGTAGTCAAACTTGTACAAGGAAGATTTAGATGGAAGTTTTTTTTTTGCATATTCCTAAAGGAGGCCTTTCAAAACATAGTCCTACAAACTTTTATCTTCATCAAAGAATATTTGAAGGGTCAAAGAGCACAAAATCCAATTTTCAAGGGCACCGTAGTTTTTTAGAATAAGAAAATTGAAGGCTTGAAGGATTGCCACATGGCAAAATATGATTGAACCATGTTGTACAGTCAAGATGAGCTCATATTCAAGGGTGGAGATGCACTAAAGCATAAAGGAAGGGGGATCCACGAGTTTTTTCATCAAAGAAGACTTTTTTTGACAGTTAAAGATCAATAATGCAAAGTCTGTGCAAAAATAATGGCTTATCTTATCCGAATTGATGTCAGCACTGATCCGACGGTCCAGATCATCCCCATATCTAATGGTGGAGAATGAAGGCGCATAACTTTCACTCCTTCACACTAGATTTGATAGAAAGAACAATTCCAATCCATTGATTTGATTAATCAACAGGTTGTTATCGAAAGTAGTGATCCTAGAGTTGAGAGTTGATTTCTCTAGATCCAAGGGCCCAAATTCATTCAGAAAACTATATAAACCCCCCTCCAAACTCCTAGAGCATCATTGTTAGGCATCCATAGGGCTCTTGCTACCTTACGGTTTCCTTGAGACGATCACCCTCGGTTGAGCGAGTGAGGATCCAAGGTGGGCTAGTATGAGTATAGTACCTAGTTTCAAAGTTAAGTTAGAACTCCAATCTAGGATAGGCTCTTGAAACCAGCATCTCTATCTTGACTCAGCCTCGGTGGAGCGTGTGAGTGAGCTAGAGCTGGTTTTAATGAGTCTTAGACTTCTTTAGTTAGACGTTACGAGCCTAGATATACATAGGGTCAATGAAGTGGAACTCACCTTCTTACGTGTGACATTCGGTTGAACTATCATGGTTTGAGGGTCGGAACCGCCTTTGATGAGTAGACTGCTTAGCTTGACGTATCACGACGATCTTATACATGTATCTTAATTCATGTCACTTGTCACTTGTCTGTTGTCTCTTGTCTCTTGTCTCTCAGACTCTTAAGTATTTTTACATGTCTTCTATTTTCTTCTATGTGTGAGAAGGCTCCGCAGTATTGCGTTGAACCAGTGAGGATGTTTCATTGAGCTTGTGATTAAACTCCATGATCATAATTCACTTGCATGCATATAATCCATACATACCCATACATATTGATTAGTTTCAGGAAGTGTATAAGAAGCTCCAATATTGGACCATTCTTCCTTTCGAAACTGATTTATGTGTAAGGATTCCATCTATTCTCGTCATGCATACATATCATCCAAAGAAGACTATGCATATGGATTAGAATTAGGAAGTGTTTAAGAAGCTCCTTCAATGGACCATTCTTCCTTCCAAATTTGATTTGTGTGTATGGTTCTCTTTCATTCTTATCATTCATGTTCATCAATCTAACTTGCACTCCTACATTCCCATTCCCATAATCATTTCAACATCTCTCTCTTCTCCATACTCAACATTAATTTCACTTTCACGTCCTTAAACCTTCCAACATTCATTAGCTTCATACACCCTGTGTGTGCCACGACCGGACCCGATCCACCCGGATTGCGATCACCTCCACATTTGAACCCGACGTGAGATGCTTCGTGGCATTTGCTTTTGATCTTGTTGGGAGGTTGTGATCCATATTTTTCGTTTCATATTCTTCATCCTCATCATATCATCATCATAATTCTTAAGTGTTTCACTGGATTTCTCACAATATCGTGCACATCTTCGTGGTGAAGTAAATGCATTTGTAAGAGATCTAGAACATCGTGCATCACTCGCTTATTCACATAAGATGGAGGAAGGATTCAAATCCCTTATTGTTGAGAAACAAGGCCAAAGAATAGTCTCTTCTATGTTGAGAGAGAAGGGAAATTTCAATGGCATCAACATTACAAGCTACTTAGATTTGTTTGAAGAGCAAGCTATGATTTTTGGTCTTCTCGAAGATCTTTTGATATCATTCTTTGAACGAATTGTTGATAGCTCTATCATAAACCGTATCACTCAATATGATAGTCTTCCTTGGAGTGATTTTAGAAAGGAGATGCTCAAAGAATTCTATCTTCAAGATGTAACCAACATAATCGGGATGGATTCTTATGATGGGTCAATTCCCCAAAGCCTAGTAGCTCTATTACTCACTTACAAAATGAGTATATTAGACGCTATGAAGCACTTCCTGATGAGGATAAGATAACTTTGGAACCTGATCTTGTGATCAATTTTCTTAAGCTTCTTCATCCTGAAACTCGTAGGGAAGTTGAACGGCGATTAGAAGAACCGGATAAGCGCTATGGTCTTACTGACAATTGGCAAAAAGTGCGTAAAGTAGTAGAGGCTGTAGCCGATAGACATCAAAGACAATCCATGCTTTATGAGCAAACTAGTCATCCTCAAGCTAGCCTTCCACAAACTAAGGAGCAAGTTAGAGAACAATCCCATGCTATGATTTTTGACTCTACTCCTATTCCTCAAATGATGGAGCCTACTCAAGGTTTTAAAGTAGAGCCAAATAAAAGTGTAGTTGAACAATCTCAAGTGGAAATTCTCACTAAGCAAATGGAAAATCTTATTGCTACACAATCCAAATTGGCCAAGACTATAGATGCTTTACAATCTAATTACACCAAAACTTTCCAAAATCAAATGAGCCCAATGTCTTTTCAAGAGCCTAATCAACATGTTATAGCTACCAATCAAAATCCACAAGTAGCTCCTACTCAAGCATATCAAGTTCCTCCAATGCATAATCCTTCAATGCAAAATCCTCATCCTCATGTGCAAAATCCTCAAATGTTTCAAAACATGTATCCTCAAGCTTCACAAATAGCTTTTCAAAATCCTCAAAATCAAAATTTCAAAATCATCAACCGTATAATATGGAAGCTCCTCTTGCACCTCAAGTACCACATGTTGCTCCCCAAGCTCCTCAAATACATCAATTGCCTTATCAAAATCCTAATTATCGTGTTCAAGCAATACCTTATCAACAAAATCCTCAATTTCAAAATTTCCCACCACAAGTTAATCAAAATGGTTTTGTGCGTGACCCTCGTAGGTGTCCTTGGTGTGATTCGTTAGAGCACTTTTTGAGAGATTGTGAACTATTGAAGGCTGCTAAGGAGCAATGACTAGTAATAGACATAGAGAAGAAAATCTGTGACTATCGATCTAGGCTACCTTTGCAAGGAAATTATGGTAAGGGAGGAATGAAAAAACACTATGAAAATATAACCATAATGAATGTAGGAACTAGAGGAGTGAAACTAGAAGCTCTTGATGAGCAACAAGTAGAATCAAGTAAACCGACAAAGGAAGGTGACTTTTCCATAGAGGCTTTAGTAAGAGCACGAGATGAGATTAGGAGAATAACGGCTTGGGAGTCACCAATCGAAGATCAATCTCTTATTTCTCACATTTCCAATGTAGAAGAAAAACGAAAAAGAGATGAAGCTGAGCCTAGTGAAAGAAGAGTGACGCGAAAGCAAACCTGAGAGGGAATAAAAACAATCATAGACCAGGGAGAAACATCACAATCTAAAGATAAAAAACAAGAATCACAACTCAATGAACAAAAACAAGAGGAGAAACAAAAAGGGAAGAAGACAAAGCAAAGAAAAACAGAACCAAAGCCTTTAGATAAACAAGAAAAATCAAAACAAACTGAAGAACAAACACGAGAACATGAACAAAAACAAGATCTTGAGCAAAAACAAAAGAAAACAAAGAGAAAACCTAAAGCCATCTTGATTTCAGAAATTGAGAGAAAAATAGATCCTATGGAGATTTTAGATGACATTTTGCTTAAGAGTCAAGTGACTATGTCTTTAAAACAAGTTTTCTCTATTGCAAAGCCTGTTTTTAAAGATAACTTTATCGGCCTAATTAAAAGGAAGAGGTTTCCACTTAATCTAGATACTAAGATGCAAGATTCTCTAGATCAAGATCAAGCTATGAATGAAGCCTTAAACTTTGATGAATCTGATGAAGAGGACTTTGATGATGATGAAGTAAATGTTAATAAAAATTTCTTAGGACCTATTCAATCTGGACCCTGAAAATCATGAAAACAATCCTGAAAGTCACTTTAAAAGAAAATATTGGTCTAGAGGTACATCAGAGATGCATGTTATAATAGGAAATGATAAGAACACTATCACTATAAATGCCATCCACACCACTCACCATCTCTCACACCCAATGGGTCATTCCAATATCACGAGTGGCATAAAATGAGGATCTTAGCTTGCAAGTAAAAGGGTAATTGGTAAAAGTGGAAGAGGAGAAAAGTTACCGCCAACCATTCATGACGATTGCCTATTTTTGAGGATCCAATTTAAGACTAGTGGCATATTTGATTTACCCCTCCAATTTTGGGCAATCAACCGGCGCATGATCAGTGGACGTGAGGAATCGGCAAGGCCCTCTTGGCCTATTGGAGCCTATAAAAGCAAGGGACTTGTGTTCATTTGGGATACATTCAGTTACACACATATATTTACATGCGTACAGGGGTCCTCTCTTTGCACTCTGTGGTTACAAGCCTACTTTAAGAAGTCACTCTATGGTGTGGATACAGAGTGTGGGCTTCCCAGTGGAGGGCTAATAGCTTTATAGTGTGAAGAGAGTGGCCTGGCCTTGTCTTTCAGTGTGAGTCAGTGGTATTTTTTTGCGCTTTTCCGTAGAGCAATTCTTCAGACTTTGTAATGATCAGCGCTAACCTGCATCTAGCTGTGATCATTGTATGGATTGGACGAATCTCTTGTAATGAATGTGTTTAGTTATAGAGTGGCATGCTAGCCCATAGCATCAACTTAGAGCGTTTCTCTTGCCTATGTCGTAATCATTCGTTTGAACTAAGGAGTGATTGGTCTTCCTTCATTTCAGTTGTCATTAATATTTTCTTGAGTATTCTCAACTCTGTGCAATCATTGATATCTGCCTGCTCACAGAAGTGTTAAAGGGTATATTTCCCTAAGGAGAAACTCCCTTGAGTAGGTGAAGTACTGGAGTGCTTGCTGCATGCTCCTGTTAAAAGTAGATACCCCAGTACCTCCTCTACAATTTGGCATGCCTGGTGGGACACTTGCATTTCTGTGAGAGGCCCTGAGGATAGTAAATAGCCTTCTTCTCAATATTTTTTGCAAGTGCAAGTAGGTACATGACCCATACAGGAGCAGATAAGGAGCCTCTTCATGTACGAAGGAGCCTAAACAAGTCAGCTATATCTTCAAATAGTGAACCTAGCTCCCCTCTAGCCTCCTTGAATTTATCTATTGATTTGGGTGCGACACCACTGTCAAAGGAGAAGCATAGGAGAACATTAGACTTCTCCTCAGATACATCAGAAGAAACACCAATGCAAATGGAGGATCTCTCTCATTTACTCTCTAGACTCAATATCAAGCTCCCTACCTTGAAGGGACAAGCTTATGAGGATGATGATGATCATGTGAGGAGGTTCATCTCCTTATGCTGTGGACGAGGTTTGCAGAATAGAGAGGATGCAATGTTGGCACTCTTCCCATCCACATTGGAAGGCCTTGCAGACAAATGGTACAGTCAATATGCAGATGGCCACTTTGCTACATGGGAGGCTTTGAAGACGGCGTTCTCACAGACATTTCGACCAAGTGACTCCTCCGAAAAAGCTCTAGATCAGCTAGAGAACTTAAGGTTGAGACTAGGTGAATCCTTTCATGAACTTCACACTAGGACAAAAGCACTTGTTGCACATCTTCCACATGGTCTAGGTGATTTCTTGGTTAAAAAATGGATAGAAAAAGCTTTGCCTAGGTCATCTCAGCAGAAATTACGTGAGTCTCTTAGATTGGATGCAACCCTCAATGATTTTGTTGCAGCAGCATCACGCATTGAAGAAGCTAGGCAACATTTTGAAGGGGATACACAACCAAATTATGCTGCAGAACTAGACCCTATTGGGCAACTAAGGAAGGAACTGGAGGCATTGAGAATGCAACAAAATCAACAAGAAGAGAAGGTCTTGCCACCACTGCATCGCACTGATGATGAAGTAGCCCAACTTCGCCGTGAGTTAGAAGAATTTCGGACCACTCAGGATATAAGGATGCAGATTTGGTGCACAATCTGTAACAACAATGGACATTCCAATGCTAATTGTCCTAACAAGGTAAGCTATCAATTTAGTGGAAAGGATGGCCATGAAGCTAGAGACTGTTACTACCTCAAGGGTACACAGCAACGAGGTAACCCTCAAGCTTTGGATTCGTATTATGCTAGTACTTCAAATGCACCTAATAGAGAGAAGAATCGGCTTGTGAAGCCTAGATATAATAGGCCTTTGATGTGCTATCGTTGTGGTGAGTATGGCCATATGCAAAATAGGCGTTCCCTTCCAGAAGATGCACCTCCTTGTCAGCATTGTCTAGAGGCTAAGGATCACTACACCAAAGATTGCCCAAGAAGCCGTCCTGATCCAATCCACATGATTGTAGTCTCTCCACAAAAAGAAGGTATGACCACTCAGTGTTATGCTGTTTCATCCTCTGCAATGCCCATGATGAATAGAGCCAGACAAGCAGCAGTGACCCGTAGAGAGAAACAAGAAGGACTCCAGGATAAAGAGGAGGAAAAGAAGGTTGGGTGGAAGGACCAAGCAAACATTGAAGGAGCTTATGAAAGGATGGCTACTTCATTAAGGAACCAACCAACAAGTCTGCAAGCACACCCACATGAGGTAAACATTGAGCAGGTTTTGAAAGGCATTCATCACAAGGTTAGTCTGTACGATCTTATAAGGATGGGTTCAAAAATAAGAAGTGACTTATTGAAGATTATACACTCTGCTCACTTGATCCAACCAGTATAGATGGTTTCATGGTTGATTTTCCCCTTGCACCATTGGCAGACTACCAAAGCTCAAGATTATCTGTTTGTATAAAGGATGAAGCTCTCACAGGCGTAATCATAGATGGAGGCTCTGGTATCAATTTGATGCCAGATTTCACAATGAAGAAACTGAATTTGAACCCCACTAAGATGGCACCATTCACAGTTACACTAGCAGATCAACATCGGGTTGCGCCTCTTGGCATTATTGAAAAGGTATTGATGATAGTACAGGGTTGCCACTTTGTTCTGGATTTTGTTGTTATTGCACTTCCACATGAGACTTCTTACCCTTTACTCCTGGGGAGACCTTGGCTGAGGCAAGCAAAAGCTTTGCAAGATTGGGGGAAAAATAAACTATGGATTTCAACAAGCACCAATAGCCAGCTGCAACTACATTTGGAAGAAGGATTCAACTCAAGGAAAACTACTGGGTATACTATGGACACTCAAGTAATGCCCTACTCTACCCCATGAAGAAGATACATTATTGAATTGGATGATGGAAAGTGCAGAATGTTGCACGGTGGAAATCAATGAAATAGAGGAAGAAGTTGCAGATGAAGGAGTTGCAGGAAAAGGCCATGAGGTTCACAAGGAGATGAAGAATGAGAGCTTGCAGGAGATTACGAATGTTGAAGGGGCAACAACTATAGAGGTTTTAGAACAGGAAGGTTATGAGCCTAAATGCAGAGAAGATCTCCCCTTTTCGGATATACCTCAAGGATGGACCAGAGAACATACAACCTTTTTACGCATTTTCATGGATGACTTTTCAGTATTTTCAGGCACAAATAGAAGAGCAGCAATTCAAGATTTCCATGATCATTTGGAAAATCTAAAGGAAATCTTTGAGCAATGTCTCAAAACAGGTTTGAAATTAAATCCTGCTAAATGTCATTTTTTAGTCACCAAGGGCACTCTTCTTGGTCACATAGTGTCTGCTGAAGGGATAAAGGTTGACCCTCCAAAAGTTACTGCTATTCTTTCCATGCCTATTCCACAAAGCCCAAAGGAAGTGCAAATTTTTTTGGGCCATGCAGGATACCATAGAAGATTCATACGGATGTATTCGGAAATAGCTAAGCCCTTGTCAAGGCTTACCAGTAAAAAGGTTCCCTTCTCATGGAGTGCTATGTACTGTTCCACTTTTAAGTGTTCCTAACTGGTCATTGGAGTTTCATGTGCATACAGATGCTAGTCTTCATGCTGTTGGTGCAGTTCTAGCTCAACCATCATCACACGAGGTTGATAGACCTATCTCCTATGCCAACAGATTACTCACCAAGGCAGAAAGGAACTACAGTACGACTGAAAGGAAACGTTTGGCTATTGTATTTGCTCTTCAGAAGTTTCGGCGTTACCTTCTCGGTGTACATTTTATAGTCATATCTAACCATCAGCCCTTGAAGTACTTAATAAACAAGCCTAGAGTGGCTAGAAGGATTTGGAGATGGTTACTCCTGTTTCAAGAATTCAAGTTTGATATTCATATCAAGCCCGGAAGAGAGCACTACATGGCAGATCAAGTATCCAGGACCGCAATAAGCGAGAAGGCAACATGTATTAATGATGAATTGTTGGATAGTAGTCTCTTCTTAGTAGTGACTCAGACTGATTGGTATGATGGAATTCTCCATTTTCTCACTATTGGAAAACTCCCAGAACACTTGACACCTATAGAAAAGAGAAGATTGCTCCTGAAAGCCAAAGCATATTCACTTATAATTGGAAATTTATATAAATACTGTCAGGATGATATTTTGAGAAAGTATGTTTATCCAGAGGAGGTAAATCTTTTGCTAGAGGCTGCACACAGTGAAGGGCATCTAAAGGGGGAAGAGTTGGCTCACAAAATCATCCACAAAGGACTATGGTGGCCTCATATTTACAAGGATGCGATCAAGTTTGCTAAAGAATGCCACATCTGCCAGAGGTGTGCTCCTATGCCAACCAGATTGAATTTCCAACCATTAGTCATATCTACACGATGGCTCCCATTTGAACGATGGGGTCTTGATTTCATAGGACCAATTAGTCCAACTGGTCAACCTGGGGGTAAGAAGTATATTTTGATGGCCACATGCTACGCAACTAAATGGATTGAGGCTAAAGCTACTGTAGATTGTAGAGCTTTAACAGTAGCTAAGTTTTTGTATAAACGTATTCGGTTGCCCACTAGAAATCACTAGTGATAGGGGCACACATTTTGTAAATCAATTGCTCCAATTTATTTTGACAAGTACAAGATTTTTCATAAAAAATCTTGCGCCTACTATCCAAGGGCAAATGGCCAAGCAGAGAGCTCCAATAAGATTTTGATTGGATTGCTTCGCAAATTATCCTTCGATCATCAAAGCTTCTGGCCACAAGCATTGATCGGTGCAATTTGGGCTTTCAAAACTACGAAGAGGGGAACCACTAGCGAGAGTCCATTTCGCTTAGTACATGGAAAAGAGGCATTAGCACCATTCGAATTTATTATCAAAAAAGAACTTGGAGTTAGGACCATTGGAATTGAACCTCCTATTAGGAGACTGGTAGCATTATAAGAATTCAGAGAAGGAGCAATGCAAAAACTTCAGGTAACACAGGAAAAATGCAAGAGACTGCATGACAGGTATCTGAGGCCAATGAGGTATAGGAAGGATCCATGGTTTTAGTGCATTAGGTCCCAGCAATTTCAACCAAATTGGCACCCAAATGGATAGGACCATATAGGGTGATCAAGGTATTACCACATGGAGCAGTACATCTGGAGGATTTGCATGGTAAGAGGATACCCCTAGTCAATATCTCGACGGTGAAGAAGTACCTGAATTAAAGTTAAGATCAAATTGGAAGAACTTCAACCACTGTACATACCACATTTCATTCAGTATTTGCAGATTATTTTGTTTGTTCAATAAGCAGATAAAGGGAAGGTTGCACCGGGATGGTGCAATGACTTGATGTGGGGGTCTGTTGTGTCGCTCTCTCTCTCTCTCTCTCCCCTCCATCCCCTCCACCCGCGTGCCACCTCACCCCGCCTCACCCCGCCAGCCCCTCCACCCGCCAGCCCCCTCACACCTCCATCCTCCACCCTCAGACCCTCTCCCTCTCTCTCTCTCTCTCTCTCTCTCTCTCTCTCACCCCCCCATCCCCTTCACCTGCTAGCCCCCTCACCCCCGCCATCCTCTCCACCTGCCGACCCCGCCCCCCACTCTCCCTGCTAACCCCTCCCCACCCTCCCCTCAGCCCCGCATGTTCCCCCCTCTCTCCCCTCTCTCTCTCTCTCTCTGTCTCTCTCTCTCTCTCTCTCTCTCTCTCTCTCTCTCTCTCTCTCTCTCTCTCTCTCTCTCTCTCTCTCTCTCTCTCTCTCTCTCTCTCTCTCTCTCTCTCCCCCGCCCCCACTCTCCCCGCTTACCCCGCCCTCGCCCTCCGCACTAACCGCTCCCCACCCTCCCCTCAGCCCCACGTGCCTCTCTCTCTCTCTCTCTCTCTCTCTCTCTCTCTCTCTCTCTCTCTCTCTCTCTCTCTCTCTCTCTCTCTCTCTCTCTCTCCCCGCCCCCACTCTCCCCGCTGACCCCGCCCCCCACCCTCCCCGCTAACCCCTCCCCACCCTCCCCTCAGCCCCGCATGCCCCCCTCTCTCCCTCTCTCTCTCTCTCTCTCTCTCTCTCTCTCTCTCTCCCTCTCTCTCTCTCTCTCTATGTTCCCCTGCCCCCACTCTCCCCACTCACCCCGCCCCCACCCTCCCCGCTGACCCCTCCCCAACCTCCCCGCTGACCCCTCCCCACCCTCCCCGCTGACCCCTCCCCACCCTCCCCTCAGCCCAGCGTGCCCC
>CM035440.1:10161595-10164095 GCA_020310875.1 Ceratopteris richardii
AACCATGCCTTGGTACTCTGCTTCTGTAGATGACAAAGCAACTGTGTGTTGCTTCTTTGAACACCAAGAGATTAACTTATCTCCCACATAACACATGTATCCATAGGTTGACCTTCTATCATCAGGATTACCTGCCCAATCTGCATCACTATATATTTTGATGTTTGTATCTGATATAAAACCATAATACAAACCCTCTTTGAGTGTACCCTTAATGTACCTCAACACTCTTTGACCTGCAATCCAATGTTCTTTCCTAGGACAATCCATGAATTGAGACAAAGCTCCAACTGCATATGATAAATCAGGCCTAGTTAATGTAGCATAGATAAGACTACCAACCAAACTCTGATATAGCTTCATATCCTTAAATTCTTCTCCACCATATCTTCTCAATTTGTAATTGACCTCCATTGGAGTAGGTGCTACCGTGCAATCATTCATTTTAAACTTGATAAACAAGTTCTTCAAATACCTTTCTTGAGTCACATACACTCCATCTTGAGTGTATGAAATCTCCATGCCCAAGAAATATGACAAGTCTCCCAAATCACTGATTTTGAACTCTTTCTCCATTTGATTCTTTAGGCTTTGAATGCCTTTCTCATATGTACCTGTAAGAATTATATCATCAACATATATGCACATATATATGAATCCATCATCACTTGCTTTAAGAAGCAAACTACTATCTGCTTTTGATACTTGAAATCCAAGCTCTTTCAAGAACTTTACAAGTCTATGGTTCCATGCCCTTGGGGCCTGCTTCAAGCCATACAAAGCTCTCTTGAGCTTACACACATGATCTGGATACCTTCCATCTTTGAATCCTTGAGGTTGCTCCATGAAAACATCATCTGAAATATAGCCATTCAAGAAAGAATTCTTCACATCTAATTGACATAATTTCCAACAATTACATGCAGCAATTGCTATGAGTGTCCTGATGGTTGTCATCTTTGCCACAAGACTATAGGTCTCATCATAATCAATACCATATGTTTGAGCAAACCCTTTGACAACAAGTCTAGCTTTGTACCTAGATACACTTCCATCTGCAAATCTCTTTGTTTTGTAGACCCACTTGCATTCAATGATCTTCAGGCTATTTGGTTTAGGAACCAGATCCCATGTTTGATTCTCCAATCATGCATCATATTCTTCCTGCATAGATTTCTCCCAATTTTCCTTATCTTTTGCCTCTTCATATGTAGAAGGGTCTTCATCTGCTTTAATCATATAAGCATAATCTTTGGTAGCCAAAAAAGAAGTATCATAGCTATACCTTGTAGGTTGCCACTTGTGTCTTGATGACCTTCTGAGTTCTCCACTCCTTGATGTTTCTGGTTCATCACACTCAGGATCAAATCTTGGTATTTCTTCAACTTCAACCTGCACTTCATTATTATCTTCTTCATCAAATATCTGAACCTTTGATTTACCCTTCTTTTGATTTACATCTTCTTCACCACCTGCATTAATATTGATTGTACCTGCATACCAAGTACCTTGCTCATCAAATGTAACATCTTTTGATACAATGAATTGCTTTGTAGATGGGCTCCACAATCTATAACCCATCTGCTTGTCATCATAACCAATGAACACATACTTTTCAGCTTTAGGTTCCAATTTGTGTCTTAATTGTGATGGCACATATGCATATGCCAAACATCCAAATACTTTGCAATGGTCTAATGTAGGTCTTTTACCCCACCATGCCTCATATGGTGTCATACCCTGCAAGGCTTTACATGGTAGCCTATTGACCAGATAAGTAGCTGTATTTATAGCCTCAACCCACAAATAATTTGGGCAATTTTTCTCCTTCATCATTGACCTTGCAAACTCAACAAGAGTTCTATTTCTTCTCTCTGCTACACCATTTTGTTGAGGGGAGTACCTGCAAGTGATTTCCCTTTTTATACCTGCATTCCACAAGTAATCACTGAACTCATTAGAGAAATACTCTCCCCCTCCATCTGACCTTAGTCTCTTCAATTTATGACCTGTAATTCTCTCTACATACACATGATACTGTTTGAATGTGTTGAATACTTCTGACTTATCTTTGATCACATATATAGTGATCCATCTGGTAGCATCATCAACATAAATCACATAATACCTTGAACCATTGATACTGAAATCCTTTGATGGTCCCCACACATCTGTGTGTACCAACTCAAGCTTCTCTGAATACATGAAACCATGCTTGGAATAAGATTGCTTATGAGCCTTACCTAATTGACATGCCTCACATCTGTATGTCATATGTTGACCTGCAACATTAGGCAATCCAAGCACTGAACCATTGTTAATCATATCTTTGATACCTCTTTCATTAAAGTGTCCAAGCCTCTTGTGCCAAAGATCTAACTCCGAGATCTTATGTCCTCCATAAGTGAACAAGGCATGACCAACATTACCTTGAATCTTCAATGTGAACAACCTTCCTTCTTTTTTTCCTAAACCAATTTGTTTATACCCATTGCTAGGG
>CM035440.1:10174095-10324095 GCA_020310875.1 Ceratopteris richardii
GCAAGAACAAGGAAAAGAATGGTCAAGGCAATAAGAGTAGAAGTAAATCAAGGAAGAGGGATATCGAATGCCATTATTGTCATAAGAAAGGACACATGAAGAAAGACTCTTATGCATTGAAGAATGCTAAAGGCAAATGACAAAATGTTGATGGGTTTAATAAATAGTTACCTGCACCATCTACTTCCACTATGAAGATTGAACAAATTAATGCTATTTCTGATGATGTTGATGTGTTGACACTTTATAGTATTATGCCAACTGAGGCTCTTATGGCTGATTCTCTTCCCACACTTGGCTTCTAGATTCTGGTGCTTCTTTCCATGTGACACCACATAGAGAATGGTTCTCTAATTATGCAGCAAAGTCTCTTGGTACCATGAGACTTGGTGATTCTTACTAGTGTGATGTTGTGGGGATTGGAGATGTGGTTGTGGAGTTCATGGATGGTTCAAAATTTACTATGCATAATGTATGCCATGTACCTCAGTTATCATGTAGTTTGATGTTAGTTGGTCAACTTGATGACCTTGGTTGCAAGGTGGTCTTCTATGCTCAGTCCTTTTGCATATCAAAGGGCAATATGGTTATTGCAAAAGGAAGCAAATTTGGCTCACTCTATTCTTTATTCGTATCACAGAAAGAACAATTGTTAGCTATTAATGAACAGCCTATGTCTTGTATTTCGCATGGTCATTTGGGCCATATATCTCGTAGTGGGATGGAAAATCTTTCTTGTTCTGGCTACTTACCTGTGTTATATTTCTTTGATTTTTCATTTTGTGAGCATTGTCAATATGGAAAGAAAACTAGAAATGTGCATAGAACGCACATTGACTCTTCAATTGAGCCTTTAGATCTTCAATTGAGCCTTTAGATCTTCAATTGATCCTTTGGATCTCGTGTGGTCCTATGTCGACTGGGTCCTTACGTGGTTCTCTTTACTTTCTGACTTTCATAGATGATGCTACTAGAAAATTTTGGGTATATCCTATCAAATAAAAGGATGAGGTATTCTCTACTTTCAAAAAATGGTTTGCTTCAGTTGAGACTGAAAAAGGAGCTAAGCTTAAGGCTTTACATTCAGATAATGGGGGTGAGTATAGCTCACATGAATTCAGCCTTTTTTGTCAGTCTAGAGGGATTTGTAGAGAGTTTACAACTCCTTATACCCCAGTACAGAATGGTGTAGCTGAGAGGATGAATAGAAGTATTCAAGATAGAGTAGTGTCTATGTTGCATCATGCAAACTTCTCACAAGGTTTTTGGGCAGAAGCAGTATTGACTGCAGTTCATGTGACTAACCTTTCACCTAGTACTGCCAAAGGTTTGAAAGTGGCACAAGAGTTATGGACAGGGAAGCCACCATATTATAATCATCTTTGAGTTTTTGGGTGTGAATCATATGTTCGTATACCAAAGAATCTTAGACAAAAGTTGGATTATAGGTCAAAGAAATGTATTTTTCTTGGATATGGTCGAGAAGGACAATTTGAATATCGCTTATGGGATCTTGAAACACGATCAGTGATCAGAAGTAGTGATGTCATTTTCAATGAGTCTAAGATGCATAAACAACCCATTAAGGAGGTTGCAGTGAGAAGAGTGGTGTTTGAGGATACTAGTCCTCCTGTTAGCATGCATAAAAATGATGCACATAGGGATGTTCAAGAGAATGTCCATTCAGATTAGTCTACACATATTCTTGTTCAGCAACCATTGAGACGTTCTGCACGTGTCTCACATCAACCTAATAGATATGTTACAAGTTTAGATCTTGTTATGCTAACAGATGTCGGTGAGCATTCTTGCTACAAAGAGGCAATGCAGACAGAGGATCATGTCAAGTGGGAGCGTGCCATGAAGAGTGAGTTGGATTCTATTCACAAGAATGGTACTTAGGATTTAGTACCTTTGCCAAAGGGCATGAAAGTTGTACCATGTAAATGGGTATATAAGCTGAAATTCACATCAGATAGTTCTTCTCTAAAGTATAAAGTACGACTTGTTGCAAAGGGTTTTAAGCAACAACATGGTGTTGATTTTGAGGAAATCTTCTCTCTAGTGGTCAAGATGATACCCTGCACATGTTTCTTGGATTCGTTGCAATGGAGGACTTAGATCTAGTATAAATGGATGTGAAAACTGCTTTCTTTCATGGAGATCTTACAGATGAGATCTGTATGGAACAACCAGAGGGTTATGTAGTTCCTGGCAAGAAAAGTCTAGTTTGTAAGCTTTAGAAGAGCTTCTATGGACTTAAACAATCCCCTAGACAATGGTACCAAAAGTTTGATGCTTTTATGAAGTGTCAAGGCTATTCTAGAAGAATTGAGGATCATTGTCTCTACACAAAGAGATGCTCAGATGGCAGCTTGATATGCTTGATACTTCATGTTGATGATATGCTGATTGCTGGGAAGTCCTCTTATGATTTGTTAATTCTAAAAAAGAAGTTTAGTCAGACATTTGATATGAAGGATTTGGGGGATGCCAAACATATTCTTGGCATGCACATTACTTCTAATAGGAGCAAATGATGCATATACTTGTCTCTAAGTGAGTACATATCCAAAGTACTTCACAGGTTCAATACGCAGGGTGGAAAGGAATTGAGTACACCTTTACCCACATATGTGAAATTGAGCAAGGATGATTACCCCAAATTAGATGAGGAAAAGGAATTCATGACCAAAGTTCCCTACTAGTCTCCTATTGGTAGTCTCATGTATGCTATGGTAGCTACGAGACCAAACATTGCACTTGTAGTGGGAGTTGTGCCAGATATATATCTAATCTTGGCAAGAAACATTGGGAAGCGGTCAAGATGATTATAAGATATCTGAGTGGCACTAAGGACAATTGTCTATGCTTAGGTAGAGGGAAAGAATCCATTATTGGTTACACAGATTCTGACTATGTTGGTTGTGTAGACAATCGTAAGTCTACATCCGCGTACATTTTTCATTTTGTTGGAGGTGCTATCTCTTGGAGATCTCATCTTCAAGAATGTACAGTTGTTTCCACCACAGAAGCAGAGTATGTTATGCAAGTGAGGCATGTAAGGAAGGATTGTGGCTTTCTCATCTTGCTTGTGATATGGGTTTACCTCAGCATGTACCTTGTTTGCTCAGTGTTAGTCAGAGTGCCATTGCTTTTGCTAAGAACCCGGTCTATCATGCAAAGAACAAGCACATTGAGGTGAGATGTCACTTCATTCGTGATTGCTTAGCCACTAAGTGCATTATTCTTGAGAAGGTTCACACTCGAGATAATGCTGCAGATGATTTGACTAAAGCTCTACAATAGGATAGCTTTCGACAATGTTGTCACTTGATGAGGGTTACTTGATTCATGATCTTACACAGTCACTTGCATACTGCATAACATGCCCATCAGGTGGGAGGTATAGTTTTTATACTTACACTTGGGTATTCTTTATCATTCTTTATTTTTCTCCCATAGTTACTTTGACCATATAGTGTATATTCTTTAATAAAACATACAGTGGCTTGGTCAGTCATAGACTGTAAGTTCGACCGTATTTGTAAGACCTAAGAAGTCTGTCTTCGTGCTCCCTGTATACTGTGTTTTTGTGCATATTCTGTAGTCTCTGTGCGGAGTACCATGTGTGGCCTTAGGAGCTCCGTTTTCTACTCCGAGGATATCCTCGTGGAGATAAAGAGAAGGAGAGCGCACTACGGTGAATCGCCATTGAAATACTTCAAAGGTATTTTTCATACAATGGATAGATTTAATCTTCTTGAGGTTCAAAAGGATTCCCTTCAGTGAAAAAAACATATCCTAAGCACTTTGTTGATGACTAATCAAAAGTGGATTTCTCTCCTTTATCATATAGTTCTTTTTTCCTCAATTTGACTAGAACCATTTTGTACATGATGTTTAGTGCTCCTTGAGATCTTTTGAGATAATCATCAAAGCATCCGGCAAAATGATTATTCATCATATGCTGGAGAATCATTGGTCCATTGTTGGGAATCGATGGCCTAAGTACATATTTGAAATGTCCATATCTCATACGAAATGCTATATACACTTCATCTCTTTGTTTTCTTAATATTGAAAAGGCGGGAGGGGATGTGAAGGTCAATGTTTATGAGAAACTTTCCTTTCAGAGTTATTCAAATATTTATGATATTTATTTCTTTAGTGACCTTACTCAAGCCTTCTAGACATTTTCAAAGGGTTTCATCTTGTCTTTTTTTATCAATAGAATCGAGGCATCTACAAATGAACTTTAGTATGTAAGTTATGTTTCAAAAGTACTAGCCTGTAGAGTGTTTCAGAATGTTATTGGGCTCCCTCTCAGAGTCCCTTGAAAACCTAGAGACAAGCTTAGTAGTTTTAATAACATCCCCTTTTTTATATCTCTTGGAAGATTCTTTAGTTGAAAGGTGCTTAAGTTTTTGTAATAGAAGAATGGAGAAGAAGAAGGAAAGCAATTGCACAAAAAGCCTCTATGTCTTGATTAGAATAAAAGATTACAATAGCTTTGTCTAGAATAAGAGAAATGATCATATGTGCATAGAAGTTAAGTTGAAGAGGCACAAGCTTAAGTATACAAAATACCATAATTACTTGTGCAACCATCCTCTACGATAGTATTTCACCTTGTCTAGAAGCTTTTTCTTGTGCACTCCTTGCACTCTCGCTTCCAAAAAGCTTGAAGACTTGGTCACCTCTATTGTTGAGGTGCACCAGCTGATTGAAAAAACTTTGTCACACCTTAGTTGCTCTCTCAGTTGCTCTGTGTGCAATCTCTCTACATACTTTGCAACCTTCTTTGCACACTTGGTCTTTCTCTTTGCACACTTTGCTTCTCTACCTACACTACTCCAACTGCGTCTTGCTCTCTTTTGCTCTCTTAGTTTAGAGCATATTGTTGCTCCTTGTTTATGATTCTTTGAGAATGATCCTTTATGCTATGTTCATTCCCCTTACATACATCGTGTCAAGTACTTGTCTAGCTTGGTGCTCTATTTGATGTCCCACCAACCTCTTCATGTAAAGACTTATAACTCCCTATTTTATCTTGTAGTGCATTTATGGAAAACAAAACTTTAAATGGGGTGCCACATTTAAATCTTGCTTACCTTCTCCATTTTCTTATCTTTTCCACTTTTGAACTTAATTTCTACAATTTATCCACATAAGGAAGCTTTTACATGAGCCTTCCATAACACTTTAAAATCCATAAGAATCGTATAAACAATAAATTTTTTGTCTTTCAGTCCACTTTCATGCAAGACCATTTTGACCAACTACTTTTGTTGTTGACTTTTAGATCCCATAGACGCACGTACATAGAGGATATCACACAAAAGTACTCAGAGAATAGAAAGAGACAACAGACTTGACACTAGATTGGGTACAATCTCCCCCCACATACTTTGATGGACGCATCTATCAGAGCATGTGTATTTATAGGTATTTCTTATTATGTCCTGTATAGAACATACATAACGGTGGCGCTTTGAAAAGCAATCTTTTTACAAAAATCTGCTTTATTTACAAGATCATAATCTACTATTTTTACAAAAATGTTGCTTTTTAAAGCAATCTGTTATTTCTAAAAAAAATAACTAAAATAGTATCTTCTAAATATAAATCTAAATATCTCCAAAAATATCTAAATAAGTCCATGTGCCTTCACACCCTCATGAATCTTCATTTGCTAAATCAAAACACAAAACACATAAAAAACCTCAAGGCTTTAAAATCCATTTAACATTGCATTATTCCATAAAGTATGACATGCCTCCCAATTGATGAGCAACTGATCTCAGTTGATAAGAATAAAATAGACATGGATGGCTTATTACATGTCCCATCACTAAACAATCATAAGCATGTTCCATGTAAAAACACGTACATGGAGCTCGAAAACCATATTTAATGTGAATGTGAATGATAAGTAAAAATCAAATGATCATAATGTGGAGTTAGTGATGTCTTATGATTCCAATGAGATTCTTGAGGTGAGTGATTCTTATATTTTACCAAATATCAATGATATTGATTACCTATGCATGTAGTAGTGACATCAAAATCAAGTGTTTTCTCTATAACTACAATTTCCCCATCCTCTCCAAGTAAAGGAGGATCATCTAAAATAGGAGTGAGTGGTAATGTTCCTTTAAATTGCTTCAATAAACTAATTTGAAAAGAATTATGGATATTCCAATGAGAAGGTATGTCTAACATAAAAGCATTCTCATTAAATTTTTGAATAATATTCAAAGGTCCATAATAACATGGTGCAATCTTAACCTTAGGATGGTGTGAAATATTTTTCATACATCTTTTAATTACTCATAATCATATAAGGTCTTTTTCATTAAATTCTTTAGCTACTCATTTCTTGTTAACATTATGCATGTAATGTTCATGACTCTTTTTAAGACTGGGAAGCTTTTTACCATACATGATCTCATATGGTGCACGTCCATGGTGATATGTGTTGTGTTATTATATGCAAATTATAGTAAAGGAAGTTTCTTGTCCCAATTACTTGGATTATGTAGAGAAGAAAAACATAATAAATCCAAAAATAGTAGTATTTGTAGCTTCACTTGGCCCATTAATTTTAGGATGAAATGCATAGCTAAAGTCTATTTTAGAACCTAAATTTTGAAATAATGCAGCCCAAAAGTGATTGTAAAAACAAACATCTGGATTAGAAAGAATAACTTTTGGAAAACCATGATGTGGAAAAACACATTTTATAACTAACTTAGCAACTTGAGGTGTAGAAAGAGTCTTTTTACAAGGAATGAAATATGCTTGTTTACTAAACCTATCAAAAATTGTCCAAATCATATTGTTATGAGATGAAGTTGAGGGGAGACGAGTAATAAAAGCCATAGAAATTTATTCCCATGGTCCATTAGGTCTAGGAAGTGGCATTGATAATATGAATGCTTTTCCATGATGGCGTTTCACACATTGACATAGAATGAAATGGGAAACATAGTGTGTAATATTCTCTTCCATATTTTGCCAAAAGAAGAATTCTTTACATGTAGAAATAGTACTTTGGATGCCCCGATGGCCCATATAGAGTGTTCATGCATTTCTTTCATACAAATTCTTTAAAACCTTGTGTAATGCATAACTTGTGTTTGAAATACAAGAATCCATTATGAAAACTGTAGTGATCCTCACAAATGTTGTAGAGTTATTGAAAGTGTTCCATGTTTATGAAAAATAGAAATTAGATGCATAAGTAGGAATCATATTATGAAATGAATGGATATGAAAAGTAGAAATATTATTAATAGAAACGATATTTGTTCGTGGGGATGGGAAACGACTAAGGGCATCCGCTACAACACTAGATTTGACAGGTTATATTGAATCGTAGGCTGAAAATTTTGTATGAATGAAGCCCATTTAATGTGTGTCTCAAAAATCAATGGTTGATTTAATAGATACTTAATAGCTTGTTGTTTTCTTTTTTATTATGACTTCAAAACCCATGAGATAATGTTTCCAAATTTTTAAAGCATGCACAACAGCTTAAAGTTCCTTATCATTTGTACTATAGTTCTTTTCAGAAGGTTTAAGTCTTCTACTTTCAAATGCAATGGGATGACCAGTTCACATTAATACAACACCTATACCTAAACCACTAGCATCTATAACTACATAGAAAGGTTGTGCAACATCTGATTATTGCAAGATAAGTGCACAAGAAAGTGCATGTTTGAGTTTTTCAAAAGTTGTTGTTGTGCTATTCCCCATGCAAAGTTTAGCTTTTTCTTCAATAATAATGTGAGTGGGAGTGCTAGATAAGAAAAACCTTTTACAAACTTTCTATAAAAGCTGACTTACCCTAGAAAAGAGTGTACATCATTCACAAATTGAGGTAGAGGAAATTCTTGAGTTACTTTAATTTTCTTTGGATATACATGAACACCTGGACTAGAAACAATATGGCCTAAATACTCTAATTCCTTTTGGAAAAATAACTCTTTTCAGGATTGGCATAAAGTTTCTTTTTTTGTAATAAATTAAAGAGAGTTGCTAAATGATTTTCATGGTCATTGTCATTCTTACTATAAACAAATATGTCACTAAAGAAAACAGGAACCAATGCTTGGTAATCAAGAAAAATGCTATTCATCATACGTGCAACTATAACAAGTGCATTGGTGTGTCCAAAAGGCATTACCATGAATTCAAAGTGACCAGTTTGAGTTCTAAAGACAATCTTATAACTGTCATTTTTTGTCATTCTTAGCTGATGATACCTAGATTTAAGATCAATTTTACTAAAAACGTGTGCTCCATGAAGTTTATCTAGCAAATAATTTATCCTAAGAATAGGATATCTATTTTTAATTCTGATCGTATTGAGCCCTCTATAGTCAATGCACATGCTATAAGTCTTGTTCTTCTTCTCTACTAAAAGAACAGGTGCTCCAAAGGGAGAACTATGTCTTATTAGCCCTTTATTAATGGAGTTATACGTCTACGAAAGCATACAAACAGCACAAGGAAGAAGAAGAAGAAGCTTGGAGCACAACACAAAATACTGAAGGTATTACCACTAGAATGTACAAAGATAAGTAACCCATGAGAATTATAGATGTATATACAAGACAGGGAAAAATGCCTCCTAAAGAGGGAAAAAGGTGCCCCTGTGGTCCTAGTGTGTTCACACACATCACTACCTAAATATATCAAAAAATGCCCCCTAGGAGTGATGCAGTGAACAAGGAGCTAGCACTCATGTATAAGGAAGTCCCAAGCTATGTGGAATCAATCCACAAAAGTAAGTAAGCCCAAAGCTTTGCAGAAAGCCTTAAACTTCTCCCTAGGTAGAGCCTTTGTGAAAAGGTCTGCAATGTTCATGTGCATGGGCACATATGCCAAGTTGATCTCTCCAATAGAGAACCTCTCCTGCGTAGGCACATATGTCAAGATGATCTCTCTAGTAGACAACCTCAATGTGCTTAGTGCAGGCATAGAACACAGGGTCCCTCGCAACTACCAATGCACTCTAACTGTCAGTGAAGATGGTGGTGGAAGAAGACTGACCAACACCCAAATCAGCCATAAGGCATCTAAGCCACGCACAGTCAACAGTCGTTGTGAATGCTGCCCTATACTCAACCTCACAACTAGAAGTGGTCATAGTAGGCTGCATCTTGCTCAACCAAGATATACATGAGCTAACAATGATGAAGCAAAAACCACTAGTGGACACACGAGTGTCATAGCAACCAGTCCAATCACTGTCAGAAAAAGCATGCAAATCTGGTAGTAGTGATCCCCCCTTGGGATAAAACACTTTAAGTAGCCATCTACCACTCAAGTAGCGAAATATGCACTTAACTCCCTGCCAATTCTTGACACCTAGGCAATGCATAAACCTACTCATCTATGAGACATCAAACTGAATATTTGACTGAGTAATGCATAAGTAAATCAATCATCCAATAGTTTGCTGATAGAGAATAACATCAAATGCATCTTGAGCATCATGGAGACTCAATCATGAACATGTCTCCATAGGATGGGCAATAGGCTTACAATCATCAAGGCCAAAACGTTGCAATAAAGTGTCAATATATTTTGTTTGACACAAAGCCATTCCACCATCAACTTGCATAAAGTGAATGCCCAAATAATGATGCAAATGCCCCAAATAATATATCTCAAATGAGGCATGCCAATCAGCCTTATAAACAGCAATATGCTTGTCATGAAGACCAATGAAGAGCATATCATGAACATACACAACAATGATCAGAAGCACATCATTAGCACACTTAACATATGAGGTGCTCTTAGTTGGGTTGTTCTCAAAACCATGTGCAATCAGATAGGCATGTATCTTTTCATACGAAGCATTTGGTGCTTGCTTGAAACCATATAATGCCTTCTTTGATTTACAAACCTGGTTTTCATTCCCTTTCTCCACAAAGCCATGGGGCTAAAAAACATACACTTCTTCATGCAAGTCACCATTTAAAAATGTATTTTAATGTCTAACTGATGTACATTTCAACCATGATGGGCTGCAAGTGCACATATGCTACGAACAATAGTCATACTTCATTATAGCATCATATTCAGATTGCATAGTAGCCATGTAAGTTTCTAAATTTTGTGCTTCATCAAATGAAACAGGCTTATTCTCATCACAAAGACTAGACGAAGCCATAACATAGCAATCTTATGCAAAAGAGGCACTAAGAGCCTGCTCAATATCAACTCTCCCATCAACAAGTGCATCATGTGAAAATCCGCATAAAAAAAGCAATGATTTGTATCATCGCATGAAACCTACAAAGGCTGACAAGTTGCCTCACTTGGACCAGCACTAGTTTGTCCACCAGTAGAAAGAGGCAACAAAGTATCATACATGTCTTTGGAGCTAATAGATGTCTCCTTAGTAGATGAAAGTAAAGGCTGAATATCATCTTCCACAATAACAATATCATGGCTAACCAAAATTCATTTATTCTGTGGATGATACAAATGATAGCCTTTGCTTTCAGAACTGTACCCAAGAAAAATACATTTTATTGCTTTATCATCCAATTTCTTGCAATGTTGTTTAGGCACTTATGCATATGGGAGACAACCAAAAACAGGCAGATGAGCAATAGATGGCTTGAAACCATGCCAAGCCTCATATTGAGTGAGAGAATGCAATGCTTTAGTGGGACACCTATTAAGTACATATGTTGCACACATAACAGACTCAAGCCAGAAACTATGTGGTAAGGCTTGGCTCTTGATCATACACCTCACCATCTCCATGAGTGACCTATTCTTCGGTTCGGCAACTCCATTCTCTTAAGGTATATACGGCATTGTACACTGATGTTTTATCCCATGTTCAGCCAGAAATGCATTAAAGTCAGAAGACATATACCCCCCCCCCCATCATAATGGAGGATGCACATTCTACATGCTAACTGATTTCTAGCCAGAACTAGAATTTTTTTGAAGCACATAAACACTTCAGACTTTGCTCTCAATGGATATACCCATGCATGCCTAGAAAATTCATCAACCAGAGTCATGAAGTAAAGATAATTTCCAAGTGCCTATATAGGACCACAAACATCACTGTGAACAAGCTACAATTGCTGAGTAGTTCAAACTAGACCATGTTTTCGAAAGAAGGAATGCTATATTTTGCCCAAAATATAGCCTTCACATAGATTTTTACTGGGTGCCTCGTTTGGGCAAAGAGGACACCATTTGAGATTTCTACAGGCATAGCAAACTAGCAAAATTTAGATGAACAAGGCCTGCATACCCAAGCTTTGCATCTGACATAGCCTGAGAATCATGTAGTGCACATGCTAAATCATTTAGAGATCTTTCATAGTCTATGAGCTCATATAGCCCATGACATATAATGCTAGAAGCAATAATGATGTTGCTATTTGACAGATCATGAACTATACATCTGTCATCAACAAATTTCACCACCAAGCCAATCTTGGCTAATGCAGAAATTGATAACATATTTTTCTTGATCCCTGGCATAAATAAAGCATCTAACAATGTCAAAGAACTACCACTAGCAGTAGTTAGAATGATCTTACCAACTCATCCCATGGTAGGATAGGAGGAGTTGCTGGCAGATGTGATAGTATTCCCTATAGGGCGGCTCAAGTGAATTAAAAAAACTATGCTGTGAGGTAATATGTTTGGTTGCTCCACTATGAAAATACGAAACATCTAAGTCTACTCAAGACATGCATTGCTCATGAGAAGATGGGTCAGAACTACAAATAGTAGTAAATGCCCATTCTTCATTCTACATAAGATTGGCATAATTTGTTTTTCGTGTAGAGGCCTCTACAACAACCATTCCGGCCTCTTTCTTCTTTGCCTCTTTAGCAGCCAGTTTTTGATAGCTCTTAATCACATGACCATTTACTTTACAATATTTACAAATCAATTTCTTCTTTTCTTATTTCTTCTCATCTTTGTCTTCCTTCTTTGATTGTGCAGAACTAGTAGATTTTTGCTTATTACTAGAAGAGCTACATTTTCCGTTTCCCTTTTGACTATCCAAGAAAGCTTGATCTAAAACATGCACAATGGACCTATTGTGCTTACTGATTGTCCTGCAATTGAATAGAAACTAACTCTTCAAATGTTAAGGCATTTGCATTGCCTTTCATCATCATACAAAGAGTAGAAGCAAAACTCAGGTATGAATCAGGAAGACCATTCACAAGAGTGAGCAAAAGTGAACTCTCAAGAAAGACTTCATGAGCAAAAATCAATTGTTCCTTCACATATATATCCACATGCATACATACACATATATATACACATGCATACACACATATACATATTTTAGGACTAGGTCTTTAGGATTAGGATTTTAGGGTTCTTACACATGCATAACATATATACACACAGACACATACACATATAATACATATACACATGCATACACAAGTATACATATTTTAGGTCTAGGTCTTTAGGATTAGGGTTTTAGGGTTTTTACATACATGTAATTCAATTCAATTTATATAAGGAAAAAATTAAGAACAAATTAAGAAAAAATGAAGAAAAAAATTTGAATATATTCATAAATATATATATATATATAACACGATAATTGTATAGATAAATAAATATGAAAAGAGATGGTGTTTTAAATAAATAAATTAAATATATAAAAGTAGGATTTTTAGGTTTTGTATCAATATATATATATATATATATATATATATATATATATATATATATATATATATATATATATATATATATATATATATATATATATATATATATATATATATATATATATATATATATATATATATATACACACACACACATGCACATACACATATATATACACATGCATACACACATACACATATAATACATATATACATGTATATACACATACATACACAAATATACATATTTTAGGTCTAGGTGTTTAGGAGTAGGGTTTTAGGGTTTTTACATACATATAATTCAACTAAATTTATATAAGGAAGAAATAAAGAAAAAATTAAGAAAAATTTTGAATATATAAATTAATATATATTTAAAATAGAATAGTTGTATAAATAAATAAATATGAAAAGATTTAGTATTTTAGTAAATAAATTAAATATATAAAAATAGTATTTTAAGGTTTTTTATCAAATTAAATATATATACACATACAGAGACACACACGCACACACACATACACACACACATAAATATATACATACACACACACACACATATACATATATATATATATATATATATATATATATATATATATATATATATATATATACATACATACATACATGCACATATATATAGACATCCGCATATATATACACATACACATATATATACACATGCATAAACACATATACATGTTTAGGTCTAAGTCTTTAGGATTAGGGTTTCAGGGTTTTTACACATGTATATATAATTAAATATATAAAAATTGGATTTTAAGGCTTTTTATGAGATTAAATATATATAATTAATATATAAAAAATGGATTTTAAGATTTTTTAATCAAATCACATACATATAATTAGTTATATAAAAAACAGGGTTTTGGATTAATATTGACATATATAAAGAATATACAATCAAATATATATAAAAAATAGGATTTGGGTTTTTAAGCGGTTTATACATGTGTTGGCAGTGGTCACGGCAGTCAAGGACTTACAAGACAAGGAAGCCAAAGACGGGAGTCAGAACAAGGAACAAGTAGGCAAAGTAGTCAATGTAGATCTGGAAAATATGCCCTATAATGTTTCCATGAAACAATACCTCCCAAATAGTGATCTTAGTCACTTCACATCATTGTAAATACCATTTACCATTTTTTCTTATTCCTACTCCATTTTGTGCAAGCCAAGGAGTCCTCGAGCTTGAGGAGTACTAATAGTATTTATGTACCAATTTTCATAATTTTTAGAGCTCGTTTGAGCCTCCAAAATAGCCCTAGAACCTAATTTCTAACTAGGCCGGACACTAGGTCTGGACAAGACCAAAGCTAGTCAAAAACTAAAAATAGAGCTAGAGAGCTCATTTTTTAGGTTAGCTTGTTGTAGATTTGAACTTGTATGAGAACTCTTTTGCAATAGAAGTTATTCCATTGTCTCTCTCTTTGTTCTTGCCTTGTGTGCGCGTGTGTGTGTATGTGTGTGCAAGTTTGTGTGCTTCTCACTCATACACGTGTGCCATCACTTGTTCGAGGTTTTCATACCGTCCTCACGTCTTCTCGGATTGACATTAAAGGAGGTGCTACTAATCACTGAGCTACACCAAATTTTGGCGTCGTTGCCAGGGATCGAGCTTCGAGGAGGAGCGTATGATGGTAAGACATAGAGTTGAGATGTTGGAGTTTAGGTATTTTCTTCACTTTTATCTATTTTCTCTTGTTTTCTTCACCCTCTTCATCACCATCATCATCATCAACATCTCCCACCTCCATCTCCATCATCACAACTTTTTCAGTTTTTTGGTCATATCACCCTTCCCATACCATTTCCCCTCGTTTCACTTGTGAGAGAGAGCCAGAGAGCGTTTTCATGCTTGTGCTTTTGTGTGTTTTTTGAGATTTTCTACAGGAATTAGCATCCCCAACAGCTGCACCAGCTTCAGAAGGTACAAATTTGTGACTGTGTAGGTCCAGAGGCGATCCCTATCAATCACGAGCGACAAAAAATTGATCAATTTGATAAACTAAGTGCATAAACATGATGTGTAGGCCTAGAGGATCCCAAAAATGTGTTTAAAATTTTAATATGCCTCTATTTTCTGTCAATTGCGATTGACACATCAATCGCAATTGACAAACGACGATGGACACTTGCCGACTGATCTGTCAATCGCGACCGATATGTCCATTGCGACCGACAGAGTCAATGATTGTTTGAACATGACCAACAGAGCCTTCGCATGCCATTTGTCAATCGCGATCGAACCATCAATCGCGATCGACCCATCAATCGCGATCGACGCATCAATCATGACTCACAACCCCGACCGACCTGTCAATTAGGACTGACCTAGTCAATGATTGTTTGACCACGACTAACTAAAATTTCGAGCTACGTGTCAATCACGATTGAACCATCAATTGTGATTGACAGCCACGATGGACGTGTCAATCGCGACCGACACATCGATCGCCACATATCAATCGCGATTGATAGACCACTCGATCGCAATTGACGGGCAAATTCGGCATTTTCTAGGGCAAGAGATATTTGGTCTATTTCTTAGCTAATATTTGGGAAACATTAAGGGTTGTCAGAGCATTGTGAGGCTGCTATGCAAGTACATTGAGAAATCATGTTTGACTGTTAGCCGGTTTTATCGTGTTTTAGCCCCTGAACCCTGAATTGGCATAACTTCCTCATACGAAATCCGTTTGCTATGATTTTGGGTTTGTTGGAAAGCTCGTGATTTTGGGTTAGGGTAAAATTAATATGGGGATTATTAGATATAGTATTTTGAAGTTGACCATACCCGAGGGGAAGAAAACTGAGGGGCCTTTAGGATTGTTTTCCATAAAGTCCAAAGGAAAATTTGATCTCTGAATTGCATGAATGAACATGGTCTGCTGTGTCAATTGAATTTAAATCTTGAGCTAACTTTGGGATTTTTGCAGGTCCATTGAGACAACACACAAGCGCAACAAAGGAGACAAACTAAAGGTTAGAAATTCTCAACACCCTCTGTCAATTCCTAGCTTAGGCTAAGTACGGATAGAGGTTTTGATCAATTAGGGATACATTAAGCACAACCAAGTCCAAGAACTCTAATAACTCAAGTGCAACTACAAAGAAATTACATTTGCGAAACAACCTAAGGGAAAATAATTTAAATCAAGCAACCAAACTCAAGTACGATAAAACCTAAGTGTTTCTTGTGACGATGATTGATTGGACAAGAAGTGACATCCTAAGAAAATTAAAAAGAACAAGTGATTAATACAAATTGATCCGCAATGAGGTTGTACATGGGAAAATTGGGGCTATTCAATTAGGCATATGAACCTTAGATTAGGACGACACCTAGGGAGAGATACATAGAGTGTTAGGTCTTAAGAGGCTAGTGTCGATCATACTACTAGGTCCTGGGCCCAGCAGTTGAGCCACTATTCACTCTACCCTAGCTCTAAAACTAGCGAGTCCGAGATGTCTCATGGTATGGAGGGACTCACAGGAAGTTCAGGCATGCCATACTTACAAAGGGTCGAAGGCCCTTACAAGACGCAACTCGAATACCTTAGGATCAACCGGTTAGGTGCTTGCATCTATGAGGACGGCCTAGGAAGATCTCTGGTCCAGATCAAAAACCCATATCAACCCATTGGACTAGAGCATCCAATAGTCAAGTTTGAAAATGGAGCATACCTCAACAAAGAAGGAACCATGTACGTGGTCACCACCTACCTAGATAGGACAGATGAATTTGGTAATGTGATCCTACAAGCGGACGTAGGTGACCTAGAGCAAGGGAACATAAGTGGAGAGCCTAGAACCCCTCGAGGCAAATCAATTCTCACTAGAATTATCACACAAGAGTGGGTTCCCCAAGATAATAAGAGCATAGATCTGCTCTTGAACTGAGAGATCGATGAAGCCTTTTGGAGGTATAAGCCTGATCAACCGAATGAGGTAGGAAAAACCACAATCTATGAGTTCAAAGATCCTGATAGCCTAGGCAAAGTGACTTATTTAGACAATACTTCGGAGAGGATCTTTGTGGTCTCAAAACATGGTAGACATGCCTACACTTGGAAGGGTGAATTTATTTTTCCCCAACCAAGATCTAATGTCTCCTATGGCCACCATGGAGCTGGAACATCCCAAGCTCATGGAGCTCATAGGGACAGAAGTAGAGATAGACCAAAAGTAAGCTTTGCCAACCCCTTCGGAAGAGAAAGGATGAGAACAGAGACGGATAGAGAAGAAATTGAGAGACCTAGAGCCCCAAGAAACCAAAGAAATGGTGATGATTTTCCTTTGCCAAGGCCTAGAGAACACACTAGAACCTTGAGGCCCACCCAGCTGGTTAAGTCCATGAAGAACTACTTCGATGGCCCTGGAGACCCCTACGATCATGTGACCGAGTTTAGGCAAGTCTTGAGGGTTGAACAAGTTGAGGACCTATTCACGCAATACAATGCCTTTGGTCTAACCCTTATGAACACAACCCTTACGTGGTTTCAACCGCTAAATGAGAGACAGTTTAGGAACATTGACCAACTTCTAGAGGCATTCATTACTGAATTCTCTAAGAGCGAGATACGACATAATACCTCCTCATTGATTCATAGCTTCAAACAAACACCTCAAGAGACACTTAGACTTGCAAGAAGAAGATTTAGGCAATACTTAGAGAGGTGCCATGTTCCAGAGCTATGTACGCCAGCCAAACAAGTGACATTATTCCTAGACGGGTTATTGAGTACCAAATTGAGACCATATGTGTACCTGAAGGACCCTAGGACCATAGAAGAATGTGTATGCATGTGTATAGACATAGAGGATAATCTAGGAGAGGAGTTGGAGCTTTCAAAAATTTACAAAGATTTAGATAGCTCTACCAGCATCTCTTCCAGACAATCGAGGTCTATTGAGGAACTTGCAGAGAAGTTAGCTCAGAAATTAGGTGTCTCAAGCAAACAGATACCCCGATTTACCCTAGTGAGATGATGCTACACATGTGGAGGTGACCATATGGCGAACGTATGTCCCATTATGGCTCAACCCCAGGTGAATCCTAGTAGCGAGTACTGCACCATAGAGCGAAGATACACTAGCCACACTGCACAAGACTGCCCCTATAACAAACAAACTATGAGACAAAATTACCCTCAACCATATCCACAACAGGGTAGGTACCAGAACCAGTATCCACAACAACACTACGGTAGGCCCCAACAATCCTATCAGCCACCCTATCAAGGGCAGCACAGACCTCAACCAGTTCTAGCATAGCAACCCCCTACTCCAGCTAATGTGATTCTAGTAAATTATGCAGTTGCAGAAGAAAATCTAAATAGAGCCATAGTCCCAGTCACTCCATTGCTTTCATAAGGTGACCCTAGTGATGAGAGTTTTGATTCTAGACATATTGATAGCCCCCAGGCCTACTACATGCAGTCACCTAAGCATAGTGAGTCCTACTATTGTGAAGAACCAAGTGAACCTAGTTGGGATCCAGAGTATGCAAATATCATGTACACAAATCCCAACCCTAGAGCTCAACATAGGCAAGTAAGACCCCCATTCCCTAGAGGACCATGCTATAGATGTCCGAAAGATCACCTCATTCGTGATTGCCCAATGCCTTCCCTTGCACAACCCCAATCGGTGACAATTCAAGGCTTTTGTCAAGATTGCGAAAAGAAACATCTCTTACGAGATTGTCGAAAGAATCCCAATAATATGCCAAAAATCACTCCTATCAATGTTATTGGATTATTAGTAGACTCAACACGAAGTGTAACTTCCACTGCACCTGTGCAAGTGGTCACCAGAGCTCAGGCTTTGCAACAAAACCAAGGTTTAGGCCGAGAAAAAAGTGCCGAAGTTAGTGAAACTGAGAGCATAACCAAGAAACGGGCAAGAGCTTGGAAAGATAGTCGAGAAAGGATGAAAAGACAATGGTCTAAGAAGATGAGCGAATTAGAAGAGAGCATAAGAGAAAGAAAAGCCAAAATTATTAAACTTACCTCTCAAACACACTCTCACATACCACCACCACCTTCATCCCTACCACCTTCCAACCCACTGCATATAACTCCACCACCCCCTAAAGTAGGATCAGTATTAGCTGAGCCCACTCCTAAAGACATAGACATGATGCTTAAGGCATATCAGGCCAAAATCCAAGAAGGGCCAAATGTTACAAATCATGACAGATGCTACCCTAGAGCTGATTTAGAGATAGAGAGAACCAAGCTTTGTGCTAAAATGGTAGTGTTGGCTCAGACCATGTTTGAAGCCAGTCGCCTCTTCAACTACTCTTGCTCAGCTAAAGCACAGTTGCACTTTGATGGACTGTTGGAGAAGTTGGAGAGCATAATTGCAAGATCTGATAAGGAAGCCATGTCCCAAAGAAGAGCCAAGGCAAGCGAGAGAGTAAGCATTCCTCCCCAAGAAGCTTATGTCCCTAAGTCCACTGAATCAGACACCTCTTTTTCTATGAATAGGTATTCACCAGAGTTCCTGCAAGAGATTCAAGAAGAGAAATGGGCTAAAGAAAGTGAAGTCCCTCCTCCCATTGAACTTGTGGATGACGTGCATGATCAATTCCCACAAGACATTCCTTCTATTTATGGAGAGTAGGAGAGTACCCAATCTCATGAGAGATTAGACTTCGAGTCTAACTCCTTACAGGAACTACCCCATTTCAGAGGCCCATGGGAAGCAAAGTCTACTTGCATGAGAGCACCCACGGTCATGGTAAGAAACAAAGACTTCGTCATTCCTAGGAACGCAAAGGTAGTGAAAAACACTAACGTGCAATGCAACCTCACTTTAGAAGAGCTACTCAAGATTAGGCCCGAACTATGGAAACATGTAGCCAATCAAGTGCCAGAAGTAGCAAAACCTCGTTTCTAGGTAGGATCTCATCACACAGTGCCAGAAATACCCTTGGACATGATAGGAGACATGAGTGAAGGAGAGGAAGGGAACGTGTATCTTCCCATTACCCATCAGGGGTACACCACCAAGGCAATTTTGGACTGAGGTGCAGGAGTTGTGTAAGGCCGCTGGATTGGCATTATGTAGATATTATGTTTTCGTATACCGCACGTACCGAAAGGTAGTAGCAAAGTGTTGTACCCTTTTTATCAATTAATGAAAAGACATTATGGTGGTTCTCCGGTAGCAAGGAGACGGAATCGCCAGACTATCTGTCTGGGCAATTTGCGGCCTGTGGAGACGTCGTAGTGCAGCGTTCTTAAATTCTGAGTACTGTAACTCTTACTTTGTTGAGTTACATTAATTTGTGATTAACACAGTAATGTTATGTTATCAATAACAAGTCTGTGTGACGATAATTATTAATTCTTGCATTACCTACTGTGAAAAAAGCTTAAACAAAGTATGAACAGTAAACCTGTATAGAGAATTTGATACTAGGTAATAACGTACTGCTTACTTGATGAGTTAAATGGGAAAATAAGATACACGGCCTCTGATTTATCAGAACCCTACCATCCCCAAGAACCCAAAAAGAACTTAAAAGTGTCTGTGACGGAAAAGAGCACTTTTAACACTGGCGCCGTCTGTGAGAAGTTGGCAATGGATTGAGAATAATCAGTAAGGTGGAGCAATACATAAGGCAAGTGGTGCAGAGGTGATATATGCCAGTTACTCGGTACGGCGAGTCTTATCCGAAGTATAGGAGAGATCAGCATCCTTGAACAATACCAAATTTGTTAGGGACACCCCTCGGTGGTAGAAGTGCAGGCCATTTAAACTCAGTTGCCGAAGAATCCGAGCCAGTTAGTCGAGATTCCGGTACTAGTTCGGTGATAAATGATGAGATTCCGATAGATTCGGGTGTAATTACGGTAGGTTCTGAAGAAGGTGCAGTAACTTCTGAGTAAAGAGGGATGCAATGCGCAATTGATGTGATACCATTTGGTCAGAATTTGAACCTTTCCGAGGATAAAGTTGTGTTACCCAGAGAGATCGTTACCGGAGGAAGTATACCCTGTTTCGGTGAAAGTTCAACAAGTTCCGGTGAAAGTTCGGTACAATTTGGTGGGAATTTATAGTTTTCTGGTGACAGTGCGATACTCCCTGGTGGATCTTTATTACGTACACCATTGTTCGGGATAAGCTTGCCTACATTTGATACCAAATCGGGGGATAGGCTATTTGATTTGGAGATACGTAAAAGATTGAACGCTATTTTCGAGCCGGAGGTGAGCAATCTGATAATACAAATTCCGAAGGACAAGAGACACCCCCTCAAAACTCAGGAGACAACAACGGTATCACGAATAGCAGAATGAGTGGTCAACAACAGCAACAACAGCAACAACAACAACAGCAACAACAACAACCCCCTCCACTTCGACCGGTTCCAACCGGGGTGACTTACACAAAGTTTGGTGGATTTCTAGGTGATGACCGTGATGCACATGTGCGAACCTTTGAGATAAGCTTTGCAGTGCTGAACCATCCACCCGATCCGGTATACAAGGCCATCGTATTTCAGGCAACATTAGTCAATGAAGCAGCGAGGTGGTTAACAGAGTAGGATATCAACCATTTCGTTAACTATGATGCGGTAAGGGATGCGTTTTTACAGAGGTTTTGGTTGAAGAAGAATCCCGCTGAAATCTTCGACTATTTGCAGAATAATCGACAGAAGCCGCACTAGACTGTTCAGGAGTATGCAACATTGTTTAGAACTCATTTGAGACAATTGCCTCCAGCAAATGCTAATATACCGGATGATGTTATAACCCAGTGGTTCATTAATGGTTTCACCCCACAGCTAAGACAAATAATGATCATCAACTGTGGGGGGGCTATGACACTGGATGCTATTATTGCGACGGCCCTGCAACTAGAGCATAAAGTTGGGGGATTCATCGAAGACTTGGAGTGGCTGAAAGCCAGTAAGAACATTATAGATGATCCGGCCAAACAGATGTATTGCACCAAGTGCAAAAATCCAGGGCACACAAGTGCTACATGTGCCATTAACCAGATGTATTGTGCCATTTGCAACACAACCGGACACTCAACAGAAAACCGTGTGTATAATGCTAAAGTGCAGGGACGAGCAGCTGTAAACGCTATTATACAAGAACCAGGTCAGCCAGCCACCCATTACGTGCCACCATAGATGCAAAATAATCAAGCGCAAGGATACAGAAATTATCAGGGATAGCGGAATACCAATTTCAATGCCAAACGATGGCAGGCAGGTACATCAGCGGAGGGTACTTCTTTGGAAGTTGATCCGGATAAAGTTGCAGCCGTGTTGCAGGCACTAGTCCCTACAACACCGAAAGAAGTTATGCGCTTCCTGGGCCAGATCCGGTGGCATGGCAGACATTTACGGTGGTTAGCTCATTTAGCAACACCACTTAATCGGCTCATGACTAGTACTCCACGGCAGTATGAATGGACTCCAGAATGCCAAATTGCATTTGATAGTTTAAAAGGATTATTGACGTAAGCTCCAATTTTGCAACCCCCTGATTGGGAACGCCCGTTCCATGTCTTTGTCGATGCATCAGACATAGCCATTGGCAGCGTTTTAATGCAGCAAACTGACAAGTGGTTTCGGCCTGTCTATTATGCAAGTCGCCGATTAGCCCCTGCTGAAAGAAACTATTCAATGATCGAAAGAGAATGTCTCAGGTTGGTGTACTCTGTGAAGAAATTCCGGCATTATTTGTTGGGCTGACAATTCACCTTTCACGTGGATCATGCCGCACTTTTGTATTTGGTCCGGCAGCAATATTTAGGTGGTCGCTTGGCTCGATGGGTTTTATTATTACAGGAATTCGACTATGAAGTTATTCATCGACCCGACACTACACATGCCTTGGCAGATTTTCTATCTCGGTTGGATTCCAGTGAAGCTCCGGTGGGGGTTGATGACACTACACCAACAATTTACATTATTGAGTGTTGGTGTAAATTGCAAGCCTACACATTTGGCTCAAAGGATGCATTGAAGTTTATACATACATGAACAAACATAGGAACATATGCTAGTGGATAATTACCACTTTACCTCATTGTAAAAGTCAGATTGACTTGGAATCTTTTGTAACCACCTACCAAAAGGATTCGTGGATAAAAGTAGTTGTTTGATTGAAAGAATATATCCAAGCATTTAGGAGCTTGATCATAGGGAGCCAAAAGTTTGAATTTGAATTCAAATCTTTTACTCATTCCTATAAAAATGGACATGAAAAGTCGCGGGCAAGAGAGAGCACTCCTGAGCCTAGCATTACTGATTTTTGAGTGTGTGTGTGAGGTCTATACTCAAGCCCACACCTCTCTATACCATTTGGCATTGATGTTCATGCAAATGGAGCTGTATACAAATGTTCATTAATACATACATTCATATCATCCATCTCTGAGATCTCTGTTAGTCTACTCAAAAGTCTATCAACTTGTCAAGGGCATATCTCGGTCAATTCTTCACCCAATTCAGTAATTCAAAGCTTGTTGGATTTAAATTGCAGTAATCTACATGCTATCAAAGTTTGAAAACATTCTATTCAGCCATTTTGGAGAAATCTGCGTCGAGGTGAACTCTGGTCATTTTTTGCTACAGTCCTAAAAAGTCGGGGGTATAGCTTAACTTGCTAAATTGATTTCTCTTAGCATAGTTTATCATTTTACATCATTCCACTTGGAATAGAAAGCTTACTAAGCTCATTAGATACCCCTAAAAGGAATTTTTCCAATTCCTACTGTGCTGGTCATACTGAGCAAAATACTCAGCAGGTGTCAAGCCATAAATAGAAGGTTTTCTTGAGTTTGTGACTTTCAAAGTTATCTGTTTTGATTCAATCATTGCACACATCATTTCCAAAGGACATAGGACATTTTATGATGTCATTGGAAAGCTAAGGAGGTCTAGTTATCAACTTTTAAGCAAAAGAGGGCTGGTACAAAGCAGGTTTAGTAGTACCTACTCAGTCTCTTGGAGTATCTATCCATCATTCCCAACACTCAGCCAACTATTGAAGAATCTACAGAGCTTCTTGTGCCGCCTACCTACTATGATACGTTACTCACTTTTCTAACTAATGGATGTCTTCCTCCTCATATTTCCCCTGCTCTGCGGCGAAAAATTGCAGTTTACAGTCGCAGATTCCAGTTGATTGTAGGTCAACTATACTACATGGATCATACTTGTGTCTTACTTCGCTGTATCCAACCACACGAAGTAGACTCGATTATTGCTATGTCTCATTCAATACCCTCGGGTGGACATTTTGCGGTAGATCTTACTCACCGTAAAATTCTGCAAAGTGGGCTTTGGTGGCCTACCATGTACAAAGATGTGACTCAGTTTGTGCAGCGGTGTGACACTGGTCAATGGTCTGGACAGCCATTACCTTGGCACCTTTTTCCTCTGCAACTTGTCTTACCTTTGGAACCCTTTTAGAAGTGGGGTCTTGATTTTATTGAGCCAATAACCCCACCAACAACCCTTAGCAACAATCGATATATACTGACTTGTACAGATTATGCCACCAGGTGGGCGAAAGCTTGGGCTTTACGGTCAGCCATAGCTATTTCGGTGGTCAAATGCCTGATGAAGGATGTATTCCGGAGTTATGGATTACCTTTGGAACTTGTGACAGATCAAGGAACACATTTTGCCAACAATTTAATGCGAGTACTAACACACACTTTTCAAATTTTGCATAAATTCAGTTCACCATACTATCCCCGTGCCAATGGATTGGCTGAAAGCACCAATAAAACTCTGTTGACTATGCTTCGCAAATTGATCGTGGAATCTCCAGAACGTTGGGACCAGTTACTTCCCGCAGTTTTATGGGCATACCGGACTACATACAAAGTGGCAACCCGAATGAATCCCTTCAAGCTTGCTTATGGGTTGGAAGCAATCGCGCCGATGGAGATTGTAGTGCCAAGCCTACGCATGGACCTCACTCAAAAATTGTTGCCCGAAGAGTCTTTGCCATTTTGGTTGGAAGCACTCAGAGCCTTGGATGAACATCGTTGGGAAAGTTTGCTGGTTCTTCAAGAAGTTGAGTTGTGGAGCCATGATCGTTTCCTCAAGACTCCAGTTTTTACGGTGGGCCAACTTGTGCTATTTTATAATGCTAAAGCAAATCGTTGTGCTGGGAAATTTAAATTACGGTGGTTCGGTCCTTACCGGATTAGTGAGCAAGTGGGACCAGCTACTTTTTGGTTGACTACCTTAACCGGAGTTCCCCTTTCCAAAGTAATTAATGGTTCAAAGCTACGCCCATATCACCAACTGCCTGATCACCGCTGATGTGTTCCTCCTTTTTCCGTGTGTCACTTATTTTCTTTTTATTTCCGTATTTTAGTTGAATATAGACTGTAACTCTCCTCGTTTTGATATCTAAATATGATTAATCGCCACCCCGTGTTACTGATTCTGCTCATGCATGCACGCCGTAATTATGGAGGTTATCATTTCAATACCACACGATGATTAGGGTTTTCGATCGCCTCACATTGTCGTGTGTCTACTTAATCTTAATTCTTTCACCGTTAATCGCTATTGTGTCTGTGTGTTTTTGTGTTCTGTGTTTTCTGTGTTCTCTGTGTTCTTGTGCTTTCGCGTGCGTGTCATGGAAGCACTAGCCAATGTTGCTACCTTCCGTGAAGGACTCACCCCTGAAGTGAGTGAGTATTTGCGTATTCGTGGCCTCTTGAACTTTGCTGAATTGCCTTGGCATTCAGTGGAGTGTCACCCATTTTATGCACTGATTATTGCCGCTATCGCTGCCACACCTGCTACGGAGCAGAGTTGGCCTATCCTTTCCTTACCGACACGCGTAGTGATCACTCTGGCCTCGTTTGCCGATGCCTTCCGACTTCCTTGGGATGGATGGAGAATGGTCCTCTCCTTCTTGTCGCTACCATGACCACGTTATTCCCACGACACTCATCTAATGAGTAGGCCATTCTGTGTCGCCCTGATCCGGAACGTACCGCATTGCAACTTTTAGTTGCTATCTTGAATTTGCAAAAACGTACCTACGGGATTTCGCGTCCCTTTTACTCGATGATTGACATGGCTTCTCGTGAGTCTGTCAATTTTACATCTTTTTATTCCCGGCACATTCACCGTGAATGTGTTACGGTTATTAAACATGTTAATAAGGGTGATCTTCCACGCTCTCGTCTACCCCATATCCTTACCTTTCTTTTTCTGGTACTCCAAGCCACGCAACCGCCTCCAACCGCTCCTATCTTGTTCCATGAAGACTCTCTTCAAGTGCTCGAAGATGAGGAGGATGAGGATGAAGACCTTTTTCAACTTCTTTGCCAGAAACGCACCCATATAATTCCGTCTGAGAGCCAGGTGCAAGGCTCCAATCTCGGCCATGAAGAAGAGGTCTTCCACGACACCACCACTTCAATTCACGTGGAGTCTTCTGGTCCTTCTTCTCAGAATCAGTAGCAGGAACAAAGTGCGTCTACCACCGAATCTGAAGAAATTTCTTCTAGGGAGGATTCGCAGCAGCAAACCCAAGATAATGTGCAGGCCATTGTTACTGAGATTGTCAATGAAGTGATTGCTTTGGTTGATGCCGTCATTGACAGAACTGAAGCGACAATGCAGCAGCCCACCGGAATCGTGTTGGTGCCTAATCTTCTTACCCCACTTCCTTCCAACATGAATACTATTGTGCCAATTGCCCTAGTCCAGCCTATTGTTCCCGGAGTCCCTAGTTCTCCATCTTCTTCTCCCACCTATTCTCCACGATCTTCCCCTCATCTGTTCTTTGCTTCTACATCCCAATACTTTCCTACCCTTCCGGTTCCAACCCCCATGTTTCATGAACTCGAGTCTATGGGTCGCCTGTTGATCCAATTCTCGCAGTAGTTACCAATGCAAATGAAGATGGCCACTGACAATATCAGTGAGGAGCTACAACATAAGGTTGATGTTCTTGAAGCTGATATTGCCCCACTACAGGAGGAAGTAGATGCTGTTAAAGCAGAAAACCATACTTTGCAGATGCAACTTCAGCAGCTTCAAGCTAGGCTTGCAGAACAAGACACAATCATTGCTCAACGCGATGCAACATTGGCCGAATTAAAAGTCAAGGATGTTTTGTTAACAACACGTGATGGAGAGATCACTCAGTTAAAACAGCTAGTACAGGATAAAGAAGATGCTAGAGTGGCAATTGGAAATTTGTTCGAAGAAACTCGAATCCAGCTGATGAAGTTGTGCAGAGAGGACAAGAGATGGCCAATTTAGCTCACCAAATTACTACAGAACTCCAGACCGCAACTGCCATTTGTTTTCACGCGAATTCTGCTCTTAAAGCCAAGACGAGTCTGACTTTTCAAATTCAGAAGGAGATAGCAGGGATTAAGAAGGAAAGAGATGCATATTACCAGATAATTCAATATCAAGCTTAAGAGCTGGAGAGAAGAGAAAAACAGCTGGGAGTTCAAGCAGATCGACTATCAAGAATTGATAATCAAATTAATGATATGAGACTGAGTCGAGATGCAGCCCTCGCCAATGACTTTTATTTGCAAGAGGCATTTTTGCAGACCCAGGCTGAAGTTTTGATGAGTCAAGTAATTGCAGCCAGTTCAGTTCGAACTAATGCACCGCTGGTAGAGCCGGAAACACTCAAACTGATTGGATTTGCTAAAACAGAAAATTTCTAGAACCTTCAAATTAGCTAGAAGCATGTATATCCAAGGCATCGTAGATGAGCCTTGATTTCGTTTGCATTGCGGGTTCAAGTCCACCGTGCGTGCCAGTGTAAGGCCGTCGGATTGGCATTATGTAAATATTTTATTTTCCTATACCGTACGTACCAAAAGGTCGTAGCGAAGTGTTGTACCCTTTTTATCAATTAATGAACAGACATTACGGTGGTTCTCCGGTAGCGAGGAGACGGAATTGCCACACTGTCTGTCTGGGCGATTTGCGGCCTCTGGAGACGCAGTAGTGCAGCGTTCTTAAATTCTGAGTACTCTAACTCTTACTTTGTTAAGTTACATTAATTTGTGATTAACATAGTAATGTTTTGTTATGGATAACAAGTGTGTGCGACAATAATTATTAATTCCTGCGTTACCTACTATGAAAAAAGCTTAAACAAAGTATGAACAGTAAACCTGTATAGAGAATTCGATACTAGGTAATAAGGTACTGCTTACTTGATGAGTTAAATGGGAAAATAAGATACAGGGCCTCTGATTTATCAGACCCCTACCATCCCCAAGAACCCAAAAAGAACTTAAAAGTGTCTGTGATGGAAAAGAGCACTTTTAACAAGTTGCAATTGCTACCACTTCCCTATGGAAGGGATGGGGAAGGCAGCACTCAGACCAACGAGAATGAAATTGCTGATGGTCGATGGTCACATAGAGAGACCTTTAGGACTGCTAGGAGGAATAAATCTCACTACATGTGGCGTAGAGTTTGAGCATACTTTTGCTATATATGACTTTAGCAAAAATCAAACCTATGAGATGATTCTGGGAAGACCATTTATGCGGGAGTTGCAAGTGGTATAGGATTGGGGAACTAATTCCTTCTACTTGCAACACTTAGGTGTCACAACCAAAGTTAATCTCAAGGACTATTCTCATAGAGACGTACCTACCATCCAATGGAATCCCATCCATAGAGCCAATTGAAAGATGATACGGAGAAGATTCTATCACACATAGTGTTAAAGAATGGCATGTCCACGTATGAGGAGAAAGTGAAAGCTATAGCAGAGCTACCGAGGCCAAAGAATGCCAAGGAAGTGCAAGCTCTTATGGGGTATTGTGGTTACTACTAACGTTTTATACACATGTATGCCATCATTGGGAAGCCTCTGTACGGACTTTTGACCAATTTTGAGTGGACTAAAGAATGTGAAAACTCCTTCAATGAGCTTAAACGGCTATTATGTTCAGCAACAATCTTGACCACACTAGATTGGAACAAGCCATTCCATGTTCATGTGGATGCATCCAATTATGCCATTGGATGTGTGCTTGCACAACCTACTAGCAAAGGTAATATGGATCTTCCAATTGCCTATGCTAGTAGACAGTTGAATGCAGCTGAGCAAAACTATACAACCACCGAACCAGAAGGATTAGGCATGGTATATGCTATGAAAAAGTTTAGACATTATTTGCTTGCAAATAAGTTTAAATGTTATACTGATCATCAAGCACTGTTGTATTTGGTAAACAAGCCATGCACCACAGGAAAATTAGTAAGATGGTTTCTCTTACTAATGGAATATGACTTTGAGGTTTTGGTGAGGAAGGCAAGAGTCATTTGAGAGCAGACCATCTCTCTAGTCTCACATCTGGAGAGGCCCCACAAAGAGTATCAGATGACCTTCTTGATGCTTACTTGTTTAATTTGGAAGTCATGTTGCAGTGGGCCAAAAGATTACTGCCAGTATTGACATACGTACCCAAACACCCAGTAATTAACACTCAAGATAGGGAGCTAGTAAAAGCCCAAAAGTACCATATCATGGCAGGCAGTATGTACAAGAATATGGATCAGGGAATATTAGCTTGTTGTGTGGAAGAGGACGAGTACGCAAAATGGTTGCAATTAGCACATGTGGGTGCATTAGAGCAACACTACTCAAGGCAAAGAACCTTACAACATTGAGGAGACTTGGAGTGCACTGGCCAACTATGGAAGAAGATGTCCACAAGTTGTGTAAGGAATGCCCAGTCTGTCCTATTAGACCACCTGTGGAGCACGCTACTTTGTACCAAGTGTCTCTAGTACCAGATTGGAGTGAACCATTAGTAGCCTTTCTCAAGACAAAAACATTCCCTCAAGAGATGACATTGGCTAGACAAAGGAGCTTAGAACAAGAAGCTATAGACTATACTCTCATTGGAGATAATCTATACAGACGAGGAAAAGATGGGTATCTTAGATTATGTGTCCACGAGAGCGCATATTTGAGGATCTTGGAAATTGCTCATCAAGGTGTAACAGGAGGACACTTTGGACCAGACCGGGTGATTAAGGCAATCCTATTTGCAGGCTTGTGGTGGCCAACCCTTCATATGGATGCACATACCTATGTGAAGGGGTGTGATGTTTGTCAGCGAACTCAGTATCCTATACGCAAAGATGAGATGCCATTGAATGCATTCTCTAAGTGGGGAATAGACTTTGTAGGTCCTATTAATCCCCCAGCTAAGGGTTAACATGCTGAATACATCATTGTGGCCACAGACTATCTAACCAAGTGGGCCAAAGTAAAAGCCACAATGAAAAATGATGCTCAAACGATTGCTAAGTTCTTATTCAAGAATGTGTTCACTAGATACAGGCTACGTATAGAGCTAGTAAGCGATAGAGGCACTCACTTCTTGAATGAAGTTATAGAAAATCTTCTCCAAGAGTTCTTGGTTATACACAAGAAGTTTGCTCCTATCACCCACAAGCCAATGGGCAAGCCAAAAGCACAAATACGATTCTATGCAATGTGCTGGACTCCCTTCTTTTCCAAAGGCCATAGGGATGCCGCAACCAAAGGCGGATCAAATGCAGAAGAAGAAGATGACATATGCTCAAATCCAAAAAAAAGTACAAAGTAGGGTGTCTCAACCACCAAAACAAGTGTGGGTGCGGAAAGGTGACCAACCTGTTGTGGTCCAGTCACAACCACTGGCTCAACTTCATATTAGTGAGCAAGGACAAGACACTAATAAGAAGTCTTTCAAAAAGTCTTCTACTAAAGTGAAGTCTATCTAGGTACCCAAGAAGTCGATGAAGGCTGACCCACAATCAAGACAAATTTGGGTGCCTAAGGCTTGCTTGCGGGCTCAAATGGCCACATAGAGACCACACCATGTACAACATGGTTCACTCACTTGGACAGCTAATACCCACTCTTATTCGACACACATAAACACATATTCGCCCATGAGCACGAGTATAATCACTTCTAAATGGGCCCCTAAAAAGCCTCATTTCAAGGCATACACTCTTATAAAGCCCTCCAGAGTCTCCACAAAGTCAAAACTGAAAGCCATCCACTGTGTTTGGCAACCCAAAGCTTGTAATAAACCTCCCGACCCCCATTTGTAAATTCATCTCCACCTACTAACTGCATCATCCTCACATTGCATCCTTTTATTTAGCTCATAGGAATATTCATTTGCTAAATACACACACAATCACAGAGCACTCACTGACCTACTAACCTATCACTAACCTCATGTTAATGTTGTAAGGGGGACAAAAATTGTTCTATCTTTGTCCATTACAATGTTAACACATGCTTCTATATTCTCACAGAACCAGCAAACAAGAAGTAAGATGGCAAAAGCAGCAGGAACTAGCTCCCAAGCGGGGTCAAGCGCCCAGATAGTGGACATTGAAAATCTTCCTCTCCAAACCCAACTAACTGAGAGACCCCAAGAACTAAGGGCAGTACACGTGATGCTGATTCACGACCCTCCACAGGGGCATACCTCACAAGTTGGTAAGCATGCACATTGGTTCAGTGATGTCACAGGTCCTCTCGGAGAAGGTACCTACTTCTGGGAGGTCGACCTTGAATTTAATTGCAAGTGGGGAAGATACCATTTCTTTACCGGCGAATTCAAAAAATATCAAAATGTGCAAGTAATGAGATAAGTGTGGACCAAGGCTGGTTTGGATAGCTACTTTCGAGCATTGTTACCAAAACCCGATTTTTAACGCTGTTCCTATCTGATCAGCATGGTAACCCCTAGTAGAGCCAAAAGGGCAGATAGCACCTTTGTACTTCCTTCCCTCACTAGAGGTCATGAGCTCAAAAGGTTTAAACTCACCATCAACCTAGTACGGGAGGCCTTGGACATGAAAGGAATGCACATTCCTACAAATAACGAAAATTTGATTCCTGGAAGGATGAAGCATAAGGATCTCAATAAACTCAAAGACATGGTGGCCATGACACCGACCATCACCCTCCATTTATGCACGATCATGCAGCACTTCACCTTCCCATCTCAGGAACGCTTCACCATGCCACCCAAAAGAATTTGGTTCAGCTTATACCTCGGAGAAACAAAGAATCTCACGCTCAATATACCCCATTGGATCATTGACCAGATCCACTTAGTACATCAGCATTGGAACAAGAAAAACAAGAATGTACTTCATGGATGTTGGACACTTACACGGATTATTTACAGGTTCCTAGCTTATGATGTGCCCATCGAGAGGGTGTTGTTGTGGATAAGAGCTCAAGAATTCCAAAGATAGGTATCAACAATGGGCCCACCACCCAAGAAGATGAGAGGAGCAGTGCAAATTCCATGTGCCCAAGCAAGGGGTGCTACACTCACGCCAGACATAACACCACCTCAAACTAGACGCATCCAACCATTTACAATCTGCTTACCTAGGCTAAGTACAGAAGGGCCTAACCTGGTTTTCCCTCCTATCCCCTCTAACTTGGAGTTTCCCTAGGGTTACACCTTGGATGATTTAACAGATGCGGAAATCGCAAAAATGATCAATGAAGCAAGTCTTGAGACTGAAGATACCCAAGCCCACAGACCAAAAACGACTACAGGGCAGCCAACCCCCACTCAACCTGAAGTAGTAGAGATGAAGGGCAAAGAAGAAGAGATCGAGGCAGAGGAATCAGATGAGGAACATGACCAAGAGCACGAAGAAACTTCAAAACTAGCAGGTGCCCCAGCTTATACTGCATAGATAAAAAGATTGTATGAGACAATGAAAAGAGTACAAGAACATCACAAGTTGTCACTTGAAATAGGAAAGATGCTGATAAGTCAAATGTTGAGCGAAGAAGGGGTAGACAACCAGTTTATTGAGTCCTTGAACCTTCACGCGGATGCGCTTGGCCTGGAGGAAGCCATTCATTCGGCTCTCGCTTACATCCATCGCTTTAAGCAATGAGTGCCTACTCGTTCCCTTCGCTCTGGGAAGCAGATTCACATAGATGTCATGGCACTAGGAGACACTACTCAGACGGAAGAACACCATGAGGCACCACCATCACCACTCTCTCCACCCGTCACTTCACAATTCACTTCTCCCCACGACACGACCACCCCAACTTCCACCACCACTACATATGTTATGGGAATCCCTCTTTCTTCAAGCACCCAACTTGGAGGGGTTATTATGCCCACCTTCACAACACTATTCACGAACATCACATCCACCCCACCCACTGTCCCCATCTACACAGTCACACACACTCTTGACACCATGGAAACATCATAAGCCACAACACCACTCCCTCCCCCCACACTACCACAATCTCCCATCCCCCCTCCCCCCATATCACCTCTTGTGTCCACTTCATTCACTATCCCTTTCCCCTTCCCCATTCCCCCTACATCCTCCATCTTCCCAACATTCCTAAATGTAAATAACATGTTTTCTACGTTACATCAATGTGTATATCAGCTGCAGAATGAATATCAGACCATAGAAGACCATCATCATCATATAACTGTGGACCACCAACAATTATAGAAGCGGCTTGCAGCCTTAGAAGAAGAAAAAGCTGACCTAAATCAACGTTACACTATGCTTGAGCAGGCCGACTAGACCCGATTGGAAGCTCCCCAGCCATCCGAATCTTCTGAAGTTAAAAAACTAACATCTCTACTTGAACTTTATCAGTTCGAGAACGTCAAAGTCCGGTGTAATCTGACGTTATTGAGGAATCACATGGCCATGGCTCTAGAAGAAAATAAACGACTTCAAAAGTAGAACGAAGATAACCTAGAGGCCACAATGGAAGGCTCCCCTCATCAGATCAACCTAGAACAATTTAAAGCAGTCCCTTCAGAGATGATGAAAACAATCCTGAAAAGTTATGCTGATCTCCTAGAAGCACATGATGATATGGAAAAAGAATGAGATGCACTGCGCCGCCAGCTAAGGGAGCAAGAAGAAAAACCCAAGATCATAGAGTCAACATTGACTTTAGAGGAGGTAAAGGTGCTAAAAGAGCACGTTGAAGAATTTCAAAGGAATCTACTTGAGTATGAAAGAAAACCCTCCCCAATTATTGAACGAGAAATAGAAGAATTGGTGCCCATCAAACTGGATGAGTCATATGAGGAACCCTATGTTCCTATGCCTATGCCAGGTGGCCAACAAGCATCGGAAGGAATGGACACCCTTGAAGTCGAAGCACACAAATGGCTTCAGAATCTCGAAAAGATAGCCAAAACCAATGAGGATTGCGTCGCGGTACAAATTCAATCAATGACCTAGACCTAAAACATGTATATGTGTATATGCATGTGTATATGTATATGAGTGTGTGTATATATGTGAGTGTGTGTGTTTGTAATATGTTAAAATCCTAGAATCTTATTTTTTATATATATTAGGAATCCTAAAGACCTATTTTCTATATATCATAAAAAGCCTAAAAACCATCAAACCCTAATGCTATTATATATATATATATATACACACACACACACACATATATATATATATATATATATATATATATATATATATATATATATATATATATATATATATATATATATATATATATATATATATGTGTGTGTGTGTGTGTGTGTGTGTGTGTGTGTATTATATATGTGTATATGTACATATGCATGTTGTAGCTTAGTGATGAGTATCACATCCTTTAATGTCAATCCGGGAAGACGTGAGGATGGTATGAAGACCTCGAACAAGTGATGGCACAAGTGTGTGAGTGAGAAGCACACAAACATGCACACACATAGACACACATGCGCACACAAGGCAAGAACAAAGAGAGAGATAATGGAGTAACTTCTATTGCAAAAGAGTTCTCATACAAGTTCAAATCTACAACAAGCTAACCTCAAAAATGAGCTCTCTAGCTCTATTTATACTTTTTGACTAGCTTTGGTCCTATCTAGACCTAGTGTCCGGCCTAGTTAAAAATTAGGTTCTAGGGCTATTTTGGAGGCTCAAAGGAGCTCTGAAAATTATGAAAATTGGTACGTAAATACTACTATTACTCCTCAAACTCAAGGACTCCTCGGCTTGCACAAAATGGAGAGGGAATAAGCAAAAATGGTAAATGGTATTTACAATGATGTGAAGTGACTAAGATCACTATTTGGGAGGTATTGTTTCATGGAAAAATTCTAGGGCCTATTTGCCAGGTCTACGTTTACTACTTTGCCTGCTTGTTCCTTGCTCTGACTCCCGTCTTTGGCTTCCTTGTCTTGTAAGTCCTTGACTGCCCTGACTAGTGCCAACACTCCCCCCTCTCTTGCATCTGTAATTTTTCACTTTCATAGTATGATTCGTTAGTATATAAGCCATTAAACTAAGATAGCCATGAAAGAACAAATTGGCCATCGTTTCGCCCATCGAATTGTGAAAATTGGCATTTTTTTGCATCAATCTTCGACTATGTGCCTTGTTCTTGGGGGGTAATAATGGCCTTCACCACCCTAACAAGTTTATTGTCATCACTTTGCAACTGTTGGAGTACAGCAATGTGTTCTTTTATTTCGTTTTCAACACATTGGAGTTCTTGATGCAAAAATTCCAACTATTGTTGAGGCATCACCCTAACTAGGAGTGATGTACTAAAATCCTCAGTGTTCTAATTAGGTTCTATGGCCTTATGTAGAGAACCAAAACCTAGGTCTAAGCATGCCAAAAAAATAATAATAGTATTTATTAAATAATAATAACAATAAGAATAGATAAATAAATAAATTAATAAAATAAATGAGAGTGCTTCGATAAATAAAGAAATAAATAAATAAAAGAGAGTGTTTAAATAAAGAAAGAAAGAAATAAATAAATAAGGGGTAGAGAGTGTTAAGAGTTATGTTAAATATTTATTGAAAGGAATGGGGTATGAAAAAGAGAAAATAGGCTAGTGGATAAATCTTATCTCTTGGAAGCATGAGGTTGTCAATTCAAATCCCCTACATGCTAAATAAGGAACTATGTAGGCTAACTAGAGAAATATTTAAGCTAACTAGGGAAATAGCTAAGCCCTTATTGCCACTCATATGTGATAAGTGGTTCGTGTAGCCAATGGCTGCCAATGAAACCAAAGGGCACCAAAGTTAACCGAGAGAACAATGAGTACTAGAGAAGCCAAATATGCCAAAGTTATGCCATAGTTCTATGCCTTAGTCTGACAGAACCGAATGGAACCAAATGGAATAGACGGAACAAAAGGGAATGGAACGGTTGCAAATCACAATTAGATGCTGAAACCACCTTTGTGGATGCCTTGGCTCTAGTACTCTTGAGCTCATCAAAGTCATATTGATGAAAGTCAATCTGGTCAAAACCAAAATGTTCATTTGAAGTTCATTGTCTCATTCAAAGATAGAAAGTTGTTTGAGCTACTCAATGTGCAAACCTATCTCTTTTGTGTCGACTCTTTATTCTAGATGCTTCAAAGTACATAGTGCATTTTATTGCAATTATCTGACCAGACTTTGTTGCTTCACAACTCACTTTTTTACCTCTTAGAAGCTTCTCCAAGTTCTTTCATGCATGTATATGTAAGTGTATGTATGTATGCGTAAGTGTATGTATATGTGTATGTACATGCATGTAAATAGGATTTTAAGATTTTTTTATCCAATTACATACATATTATTAATTATATAAAAAATAGAGTTTTAGATTAATTGACATATATAAACAATATATATTCAAATATATATAAAAAATAGGAGTTGGATTTTTAAGGGGTTTATACATGCATACGTACATATACACATATATAATACACACACACATGCACACATGCATACACACACACACATATATATACACACACATATATCTATCTATATATATATATATATATATATATATATATATATATATATATATATATATATATATACATATATATATATATAATAGCATTAGGGTTTTATGGTTTTCAGGCTTTTTATGATATATAGAAAATAGGTCTTTAGATTTTTAATATATATAGAAAAATATGATTTTAGGTTTTTAACTTATTACAGATACACACACTCACATATACACACACACTCAGATACGTATACACATGCATATACACATATACATGTTTTAGGTCTAGGTCTTCAAGATTAGGGTTATAGGTTTTTTTTAGGTCTTTAGGTTTTTTTGATGAATAAGAAAAAGAAAATAGAAAATGTACAATATATACTTGAATCTACTTATATTTCAGGTTTAAGTCTTTAGGATAATGGTTTTTTAGGTTTAATAAGAAAATCAAATGTTCTAAAATATCCATATTGTATCAGATGGTTAGTTTGGATCCGGAGGAGAGAATGGCATGTCCTTGCACTCAATGCAAGTATCAAATTTATCAGAAATGACGGACTTGTACTACACATGCTAGAGACTATGGATCCTTTGATAAAAGGTGACTACAAAACCTATGCTACCATTTGCATGGTCCCTCAAGTGAGTCGATGGACCCAAACGACGTTGCACCGGTAACCTCTCGTGGACAAAAGAGAACAAAAAACGAGTTAGAAATACAAGGTACTAATAGCATTACATGAAATGAACATAGGGAAGAAATGCTCGAAGCATTTTATTAGATGGAAGAACATCATGATGGTGGAGAAGATGTCGTGAGTTTCATGGATAGAACAAAATTTCCATGATCAAAAGCCAATGAAGAATACAAAAACATGCGAAGACAAGCTCGTTTACCACTATACAATGGAGCAAAGATATCTGTACTATGTGCGTCACTCGTGATGCTCAATTTGCAATCCATTTATGGATGGTCAAATATTAGTGTCTATGAATTGTTCACGTAAGTGGATTTGAAATAAACGTGTGTGTTTGATACCTTAAAGCGATATAGGTGCTGGCCCATCTCATAGGATGAGGTCACGCTCTGGAGGAAGACGTTCAAGGAGTGGATCTACACGTAGCTCTAGAGGGGGTGAATTTTGTGGAGGTACTGTGATGGATGTTGTGTCGCCCACTTCTACTCCTAGAGCGAGTACCTCAGATGTAGGTACGCCATCGATGATGTGAGGTTCGTGATGCTTTCAGAGAAGGCTTACCAAAGCCTATATGGTTAGATTCTAAGGAGTTCAATATAATTAGCAATGAGGAGCAGTAGACTCTTGACGTATATCGCCAACAACGAGATGCCGGAGCCACACGTTTAGATATGGTAAGAGCACCACATTTGCATAGTGGCAGATATGAAAGTCTCGGTCACAAATTTGTAAGTACCATTTGGTTTATTGAATTTGTTTTGTGTTAAACATGTCATGTATGTTCCTCTAATGTTTTGTGTATTTTTTGTAGGAGCTGGTAATGGGTCGTCCTCCAACATGAACAGAGGAGGCTTATGGATATCATCATGGATTAATTGCACTATTGAAGGACTTGGAGGGACGTGGTGCGGTCATTTCATGGGAGCATCTCTGATGAGGTGATGAATTTAGAAACTTGGATTTTTACTTGTTGTTTCTAAATCTCATGTGAATTTATCTCATTTCATGAATGTTCTTTGTTGCACGACTGCTGATATCAATGTTTCGATCATTCTGTGCATGTGTATGACATTGGTGTACCACAATTTTGTATTTGGCTCATATATGAGAGTGGTGCACCAGAAATTTGTATTTGATTCTTATATGGCAGTGCTTTGCCACATTTTGTATTTGCCTCATATATGATATTGGTTTGCCACACTCTTTTACATACTTCATTTATGAAATATATAACTTTTTTTGTACATGGTTCATGCTTCATTGTGATTATCTCTTTTGTGTGCGCTAGTATTTTGGTTTATGAAATCATATTTCGGTTGCCATTAGAGTGCACATCAAATTTACTCGGTTTCTTTTAGGCAGAGTGTACTGGCTTTGGCTGAACAACATCATGGTAATGTTGCTGTAGTAAAAGACAAAACACTCTGCCAAAAAGAAATTTTGCAGTTATGGTCGTCGGTATATGCAATGGTACTCCCATGAGGGTTATCGATATGCACGATGGTACACTCAGTAGGCGTCGATATAGGTGCTTGTATCGGTTTCCATATGAGTGTTGGTATTTTTTATGCTTACAACGATGCTTATATCGATGCCTATACTAGCACCTAAACTGTCGCTTTAGTTTTGATACATATACGAACACTTACATTGACGTCGGTGCAAAAATACACTTTTTCCATTTCCTCGATAAAAGCCTCCGTATACGGCCGATATGTTGTAGTGAAATAATGGCACGTTTGAGAGAGAAGGCTATCCATCCATATGCGTGAGGATCTCTACCATCCCAACAAATTTGCTCTACACTAGGTGCAATAGGAACCCCAACACGAACAAGAATCTACAGAATATGAACATCTTTGATGCCATTTGCATTAGCTTCAATACCTATATTTGTAATACCTATATTTCTAGGTGTAATAGGACGGTTTTCAACACCATACACAATATTCCACACTCCTTTTGCGACTAATACATGACTCATCATATAATCCCACAATGGGTAATTCATACCATTAAACTTATCCTCAACAGCCCACATACAAAAAACATCACTACTTTCAGCCATGGACACTAACTAAAATGCCGTGATGTAGAAAAATGATTATATTTGAAAAAGTTGAATAGAACTAGCTTGATGAGTTGTGGTAATTTTGTAGCATATTTTGAGATGCTTATACTAGTGAAGAGAAACCTATATATATCTTTGGCACAAAGAGACAAAGTAGCCTACACAAGCACTACAATAATGCATTTGGAGGCCAAAGGAGCTCAAATCGTGGTTTCGGCATCACACAGCAAAGCTATTTTGATCTCCTAATCAGCTTGAGTATGCACACCAAATTTTCTGTGATTCTAAGACTCTGACCAGAGGGGTGTTGGCAATGCCCTAGATAAAATGCTGACCTACTCTGATATGAATTGTTGGCATTAGACGTCTATGGAAGCACACGAACAGGACAAGGAAGACGAAGAAGCTTGGAGCACAACACACAATACTGGATGTATTATCACTAGAATGTACAAAGATAAGTAACATGTTACGGTTATAGACATATATACAAGCCATCGAAAAAAAACCACCTAAAGAGGGAAAAAAGTGCCCCAGCAATCATAAGGTGTTCACACACATCATTGCCTAAATATATCAACATTTATGGAGTAATACATTAACTTTATTAGCTATTTCTTGTTGATATAAAGTTCCATGCATGTAAGGTGCTTTATGGGGAGCGGAACTGCCAGGACTTAAGTCTATGTTGTGGTCAAGTGATCCCCTAGAAGGTGGTAGTTTAGAAGGAAAATCAGCCATAAAACAATCTTTATAGAAATCCATAAATGATTTATGTGCATAAAGAAGTATATTTGTATATTCAACTATGTTATTGACAAAAAAATTACATGAATTGTAGCCTTTCCTAAATTCATGTTTTACCTGAGTATGATTAATAAATGGAAATGGTTCGAAGTCATGTGTTGTGGACAAAGAAATATCTTGATTGTTAAACTTAAAACACATGGTGTGTGTATGATAATCAATGCATGGGTTATAATGATGATGAAAAGGCATACCAAGTATAACATCATAGGACTGCAAATGAGCAAGTAAGAATGTGCATTCGTTTATGTATGAACTTATACAAATACGAATGTTATGCACTTCACTTGTAACATTATATCTATTTCCTTGAAATGTATCCTTAACTTTATACATAGAAGGAAGTGGGTTTAATTGAAGATCCTTCACTAGTTTATGAGAAATAAATTCATGCAAACAACCATCATCATGTAAAATATTAACAACTTTATCGTTAATAGTACCTTTCATGCAAAGTAAAGAATGAATAGAAATTTCGTTACCCAAGGTACTTAGATCATGTTCCAATGCTTCTTTGGTCCAATCAGGTTGAATCTCTTCAGAAACCACCTCCATGTAATGTAGTTGAGTTTCGAGAGGCTTCATGGCATTAGTACAAAATCTAAATTTTGTTGGAACAAATCAATCACAAATTGGTGATTATAAATAGTTTGGAGCAAGCTTATGATCAGATTAAAGTGGAAGAAGATACTTGAGGAAGTGAAGAGATCTGAGAAGTGAAGTTTGTATACATATGTACATTATAGTTGGAAATTCGTGTTTTCTGAGTAGAGAAAATCCTTAGCATGATAAGGAGTAATGTAATAGATGCGGGATAAGTCTAAAACCATATGTATATAAGTCAATAATGTAAAGAATTATGTGTGAGAGTCATTTGAAGACAAGTGTCATAGAGATAGATGTGTAGAGAGTCTTTCTCAGGAAATTAGCGACGATTTTTTCTCTGAGTTCTCTCAATCTGATCATGTGGATCAGGAATCCTTTTCTACACATCTAATCTGGAAGCTAATGAAGCTATGTTCAAAGTTTCATGGTCTAATTTCATCCTATGAGTATGATCAATAGGAACATGTGTGTGTAAAGTCTGCAGGTAGACCTCTCAGAGTCGCACATTTTTTTGTGTCAATGTTTTGCTTAGATCTCAATACACGGTGTAAAGTTTTTAATGAGTCAGCATTCAAAATCTAAGGTAGAAGGCAAGGAAGCTATGGCTAAAAGCATTTAGCAAAACGGGATTTGTGTTGTGAGACATCAACCTTAGAAGTTACCTAGGTCAAAGTCGCTTATTCAGGAAGATAGTTTCTGACATACTTTTGATCTTAAGAATCAAATTGAAGTTTTAATGATTCTTTTGAAGGACTAATGATTGATATGATTGCACAAAGGTAGCTTGGAGGTATATATATTATTTGATTAAAGAAATCTGAATGTATGTGTAGGTAATGAAGTCAATCTTTCAAGCAGACTTCTTAAAGAAGGAAAATTCTCACTCAAAGAATTGTTCATGAATGATTTGGTAAATCAGAGTAAGATTTGTGTAAAGTTTGGTTTATAACTGATATAGAGGTGCTCTTAGATCATTATAGATCAAGCCTTTGGAGATTAAGAGGTCTCCATCAGTGGTATCAGAGCTGAAGGTATAATACAAGTGAAGTAAAGGCATTGGAAGTCCCGACTGCTAAAGATATTGAACTTCCTTCTAATTGAAGGAGGGCAAGAACAAATTCTTGAGGATAGCTTGCAGAAGTACAAAGTACGCGTTCAAAGGATAAAAAAGGATTGAAGCTTCATATCAAAGGTACACTTTACTATCATAAATCATAGTAATTGCAGACACAGAAGATCAAATATGGGAGAAAGCTTGCAAATTGATAAGCTAGATAGGGAGAACTATCCAGCTTGGTCCAGGAGGATGGAGGCACACCTCATGAGTAAAGATTTGATGGCATTCATTATAGGAGAAGAAGAAAAGCCTGAGTTTGCAGATCCTAGTATTCCAACTAGGGAAGAGCTTGCAGATTTGAAGACTTGGATGAGAAAGGATGCTCAAGCAAGGAGCATCATTTACATGGTTGTAAATGATTATCTTCTACCTCACATTAGAGGACTAGAAAGTGCAACAGATGTGTGGAATGCTTTGGAAGAGCATTTCCAAAACACAACCAAGTCAAGGAAGTCCTCACTTTGGGCTGAGTTGACAACTTTCAAGAAGAAGAGCTCACAATCAATTTCTGATTATGTGGCAAGAATGAAGGATATTGCAGATAGCTTGGGAGCTATAGATGAAGATATTGAAGAGGATACGTTGGTAAGGCAAATACTTACAGGTCTGAGAGGAGATGAGAAGTGGAAGCCCTTCATATTGTCCATAGAATTGTCACTTGATCATTTTACTCTTGATCTTAATCAATTGCTAGGACACATGCTAACTTTTGAGCAGGACATTAAGGGAGACAATGATAGGAGTGCAAGTCAAGCTAATGTACTCCAAGGACAAGAAAAAGAATGGCAAAGGGAAGCAGTCAACTGATGATGAAGGAACCTCAAGTCAAGCTAATTTTACAAAAGGAAAGATGAACTTCAGAGGTAAAGGAAGAGGAGGTAAGAATAAAGATAATACTAAAGCTTGTTGGATTTGTGGCAGAACCAATCATTTGGAAAATGATTGTTGGTATAAAAATCAAAATGGAGGAAATAATAATCAGAGTTTTAATCAAAGAGGTAGAGGAGGCAGAAACCAAAGAGGCAACTTTAGAGGAAGAGGTGGTAGGACATCATATGCTAGAGGAGGTGGAAGAAGCTTTCAACCTCAATCCTACAATAACAATTATTATAACTATGCATCAGATCAGAAGGATGATATGACTCTTATCTTGAATGCAACTCATGAAGCAGTAGGAGAAGACCAAAGGGTGTTTTATATTGACTCAGAATGTAGCAATCATCTGAGTGGCAATATATCCTTGATGACTGATATGGAAGCAAAGGTGAATGGACATACAGTTCAAACAAATGACAATGCCAAGCATAAAGTGGAGAGCATTGGATCAGTGAAGACAAAGAGTGGAAGTACACTTTTGAGCAAGGTACTTTATGTTCCTACTATTCCTAAAAATTTGATAAGTGTAGGGCAAATTGTGGAAAAAGGATATGAAGTCAGATTCACAAACGATGGTGTCTATGTGAAAGATCCAAATCAGGGATATAGAAATATAATTGCAGGTAAAAAGGAAGGAAGGTTGTTTACTCTCAAGGTCCAAGGTAATGTGCGACATGCTTTATTTACTTATGGAGTCAAAAGATGTCTGAATTAGATCTATGGCATAAAAGATTAGGTCAGTTCAATGAGACAGCTATAAAGGAAATGCCAAGGAATGATGTGGTGCTTGGTTTGCCAAAAGTTGAAGGGTAACACATGGTGTACAAGTGTGAAGCTTTTCAGTTGGGTAAAGCACTCAAAAATTCATATAATAAATCAGGATATAAGTATTCAAATATGCTTGAATTCGTTCATACAGATGTGTGGGGTCCTTCAAGGGACTATAGCATAAATGGATCCAGATATTATGTGTTGTTTGTTGATGATGCAACTAGATGGATTACTTTATATGTAATCAAGGACAAATCAGAAGTGTTCAAGACATTCAAACATTATCATGCTTATGCAGAAAGGATTACAGGACAAAATCTCAAGAGGTTGAGATCAGATGGAGGGGGATAGTATTTCTCTAAGGAGTTTGATGATTACTTGTGGAATGCAGGTATAAAGAGAGAAGTAACTTTTAGGTACTCTCCTCAACAGAATGGAATTGCAGAAAGAAGAAATAGAACTCTTGTAGAATTTGCAAGAGCAATGATGAAGGGAAAGAAATACCCAAATTACTTATGGGCAGAAGCTATCAACACTGCAACATATCTTGTGAATAGGTTACCTTGTAAAGCATTGGAGGGAAAAACTCCTTATGAACCATGGTGGGGTAAGAAACCTACTCTTGATCATTGTAAGGTATTTGGATGTTTAGCATATGCTTATGTTCCTTCACAATTGAGACATAAGCTAGAACCCAAAGCACAGAAGTATGTGTTTATTGGGTACGATGATAGAGAGATGGGTTACAGATTGTAGATTCCATCTACAAAGCAATTTCTTGTTACCAAAGATGTTAAATTTGATGAGCAAAGCACATGGTATACAGGGTCAACGAAAAGGAAAGAGCCTATCAGGTATAGCTATGACACATCTTTCTTAACAACAAAAGATTATGCTTATATTGTGAAGATAGTAGAGGATCCAATCACATATGAAGAAGCTAAAGGAAAACAGAATTGGGAAAAGGCAATGCAAGAAGAGTATGATGCTCTACTTAAAAATGAAACATGGGAGTTAGTGCCAAGACCAAAGAATCAGAAGGTCATTGGATGTAAGTGGGTGTATAAAACAAAAAGGTTTGCAGATGGTAAGGTGTCTAGATACATGGCTAGACTTGTGGTCAAAGGTTATGTTCAAAATTATGGGGTAGATTATGATGAAACCTTTAGTCCTATTGCTAAGATTTCTACAATTAGATCATTGATTACTATTACTGCTTGTAAAGGATGGAAGTTATCACAATTAGACGTGAAGAATGCATTTCTGAATGGATACATTGCAGATGAAGTGTACATGGAGCAACCAGAAGGCTTCATAGATTTGATTGGATCAGATTATGGGTGTAAGCTCAAGAGAGCTTTGTATGGGTTGAAGCAGGCTCCAAGAGCATGGAATTACAGGCTTGTTAAGTTCTTGAATGAATGTGGATTTCAAGCATCAAAGGCAGATAGTAGCTTGTTAGTGAAGGCAAGTGAAAATGGATACATATATATGTGTATTCATGTTGATGATATCATTATCACAGGTACAGATGCTCAAGGAATCAATGAGCTTAAGAAACAAATAGAGAAGGAATTTAAGATAAGTGATTTGGGAAACTTATCGTATTTCTTAATAATGCAGATTCCCAATTACAATCACTCTTTATCTCACTCAACTCCTCTCATTCTCACTCCATCTGAACTTATTATTCTTTATCATATTTACATGTTCATTTTATTGTGCAAATAGGTGTGCACCTACAAGAATTAAAACACATGCTCTTCTCAAATTAAAATATGCATACTTAAATGCAATGCAACCCAAAAATGGTGCAGTAGATCAAGGTTAAAGCAAGTGTGAGCCGCCGGAATGGAATTCATAGTTTCTGTAATGTAATTCTGAAAAGTCGCACCCATACCAAAAGGGTGTAGCCCAAACAGTTGTAACTCTTTTTCGATTAATGAAAAGGTGGTGCACGTGAGACAGAGGGTGTCGATGCCGGATTGTTAGTATGGGCGAAGCGCCTGAAGTGGACCGTGTCACATTGATCATATCTTGAGTATTCTGAGTATTTTGTAATTCTGTTAATTGAATTCAGTAATTAATTCAGTCTCTGTTGAAGTGTTAAGTTAAAGAGATATTGCGGTAAAGTGATGATGTTGCACATTTATACGTCTTGTGATGAAGAATGTTGTAATGTTCAGAACAGATATGTATTTGAAAGATAGTTTAATTCGGATCATTAAGTTGGTATAGTAGTATACATTGAATCTCTAGATTTGAGAAAATACAAAGAGGGCCTCTGTTTTATAGACCCCTAACCATCCCAAAGATCAGACTTGATAACACTTTAAATCTTATTTTAACACTGGCACCGTCTGTGGGAAATGGAGTAGCCAGTTGAAGAAAAGGTTAAGGTTCGAAGAAGAATTCCTTGATATATGCCGGTAACATGTTCCGATAAATCTTATCTCAAATATCGAAGTGAACAACATCCTTGGACCGTTCCAAGTTTGTTAGGAACACCCTCTGGTGGTAGAGGTAAAGAAGAATCAAGTTCACTTGCAGAAGGTTCAATCCAACAAGGTAGTGACGATTTCGATGGCAGTTCGGTGCTCTGCAAAAGCAATTCGGTAGTTTGCGGAGATAATCCGATGCATTCTGGTGATAGTCCGGTACAGTCTGAAGATAGTACGTTAATTTCTGGTTGTACTTCGGTGCAGTGCGGTGACAGTTCAACATTGTTCGATGACAATTCGGTGATCTTTGGTGATAGTTCGGTATTATCTTGTGACCATTCGGTGATCTCTGATGACAATTCGGTGATCTTCGGTGATAGTGCGCTATTGTTTGGCAGGAATTTACTGTGTTCACTGTTTTTAGGTGCAAGTTTAGCCAATTTCGACACTAAAGTTGAGAAAGGGCTCTTAGATTTTGAGCTAAGTAATCGGTTCAGAGACGCCTTAGGATGGAAAAGTGAGCAAATTGACCATACGACCCAGGAACATCATGAAATACTTCCCCAAAGTTCAAGCAACATGAATAGTTCACAACAACAACAACAACAACAACAACAACAACAACAACAACAACAACAACAACAACAATAATAATAGCAACAACAACAACAACAACAGCAACAACAAATTATTCCACCGTGTCCGGTGCCAGCCTGAGTCACGTAGACAAAATTTGGAGGTTTTCCAGGAGATGATCCTGATGCACATGTGTGGACATTTGAAATTAATTATGTAGTTTTGAATTATCCAGCAGACCTTGCTTATAAAGCCATTGTGTTCCAGTCAACTTTGGTTAATGAAGTTGCACGCTGGTTAATCGAGTATGACTTGAATCATTTCCGGTAGTATGATGACGTGAAGGATGCATTTCTGCAACAATTCTGGTTAAAGAAAAATCCAGCAAAAATTTTTGATTACCTGCAGAATAACAGGTAGAAGCCACACCAGAATGTACAAGACTATGCCACTCTATTTTTGACTCATTTACGGCAATTACCACCACCGCATGCCAATTTACTAGATGACATCATTACTCAGTGGTTCATAAACACATTAAACCCCCAATTGAAACAGATCATGATTATACGATGTGTGGGAGGAATGACCTTGGATGCCATAATTGCTATGGCTTTACAGTTAGAAAATAAAGTGGGAGGATTCACTGAAGATTTAAGGTGGTTGAAGGCATCCAAGCATTCGAATGAGGATCCTTTGAAACAAATTTACTGTATTTAATGTAAAAACAAAGGACATAGTAGCTCAGCATGTGCTCGGAATCAGATGACCTGTGATATTTGCCATACAGCGGATCACACTACAGAGCTCTGTCCTTATAACGCAAGGGTATAGAGCAGAGCAGCTATCAATGCCATTATTCAAGAACGAGGGCAACCCACCATTCACTAAAAACCACCCCAAATGAGGAATACTCCTTACCAAGGATACAAGAATTATAGAGGAGCTCGGTCAACTAACATTGGACAAACTCGATGGAATGTGGGTCCATTAGGTGAAGGTGCATCTCCTCCACCACCTAAATGTCATTTTTGCGGTGAAATAGGGCATATACGTAGGTACTATAAAGACGCAGCTGAGCACGATAAAAGGAAAAAGGAACGACAACACCTGATGGCAAAGATGGTGTACATTGTAGCAGTAGACACTCAAACGGCAGTGGTGCAAAAACGCTCGAGAAAGCAATTACAGCCAGCTGCGGAGATTTTTGAACCTGGAATTCGTGAACAGCAGAAGGTGTTTATTAAAGCAAGCAAGTGGGCGACCTAGGAACAAAGTGTTTTTCCTGACCTAGTTCCGGTGATGCAGCAAAGCATACCACAAGCACTACCGGAAGGAAGAAATCTGATCCAAACAATATCGTAGTCCCCACCGGACTCCGTACTAGAAACAACAAAATTTGATCCGGTGTGGGATGTCTTATCTAAGTCATCAATTACACCACCATTGGGACAATTATTGGCTTTGGTCCCTCATGTGCGCCAACAATTCCAACAGCTGGTTAGTCCATGACCTTCATGTGCTCCTTCGACCGCAACAATTCAGCCCGAACTGGATCCGATGGTGGACCACACGGTGCCCTTGATTATGGTTTGATATAAGAATCATAAAATAACCCAAGTATTAATTGATGGAGGATCTGGAGTAAACATTGCAACAACTGCACTTTGTCGACGGATGGGATGGATGCACATCGAACCTGTCCATTTTTTTGTCTGCATCGCTGATCAATCCCGAGTTCATCCGGTTGGATTGGTGCGAGACATTCCTATTACTCTTCAAGGAGCTATATTTAAAATAACCTTCGTTATTCTGGAATTACCAGAATCCAGCCTTGATTATAACCTCCTCTTTCGACGACCATGGTTAAAGCAAGCTAAGGAAGTTCATGATGAGTCTATGCATGAATTGATTATTAAGTATAACCACCAAAATATGTTGTTCCACTGGACGACATGAAGCCTTGTGACTTGCACGCACGACCATATGTAGCGGAACCTGTACACATGCTGGATGGTCTTTCAGATGATGAAGAGGAAGCTTTTCTTACAGCCAACAAGGATCTGATGGTGCTTGGAACTATGGACTTACAAACGGTTGCACATAATTGGAGTCCAGCGGCCTGTACGGTGGTACACACTGACCGGTGAACTAGAATCAAGGGTAGAACCAACCTTGGATGATCCGACGCTACAACAATTGCTTCAGCCAGTTGATGACTTTACCATGCCCCAATAGTTCTACGTACCGGAAGACCAATTGGTTACCTGCCACTTAGGTGATGAAGCCAATCCACGACTAGTGAAGATCAAGGCGAGACTATCAAAGACCTTCCAAGATAACTTACTATAGTTACTACGTGAATTCTCTGATGTATTTGCTTGGGATTACCGGGATATGAAGGGGTTGGACTCACGCATCTATCAACATCGGGTTATGGTGAAACTAGATGCTCGGCCTATTAAACAACCGAGCTACAGAATGAATCCTCACTATGCGGCTCAGGTCAAAGCAGAACTAGATCGATTGCTGAAGGTTGGGTTTATTATCCCTATCGAGCATGCAGAGTGGATTTTCCCCATTGTCATAGTTCCTAAGAAGAATAAGCAATTACGAATTTATGTGGACTACCGGAAATTAAATGCAGCTATAGTACCTGATCCATTCCCTCTACCGTTTTTGGACACAATTTTAGATGATGTGACAATCCGTGAGATGTACTCCTTTTTGGATGGATATAGTGGTTATAACCAAGTATGAATGGCGGAGCACGACATTCCAAAGGCAACATTTATAACCAATTTGGGCATTTATGTGTGTACAATGATGTGGTTTGGTCTGCGAAATGCTCCAAGTACATTTCAACGCTGTATGCAGGAAGTTTTCTCTCCTTATCTAACTACATTCATGAGAGATTACTTGGATGACGTCTCCTTATCCGGTGATACTTTGGCGCATCTGTATCATTTACGGTCCTATTTTTTAAAGTGTCGAGAATATTGTTTGTGCTTAAACCCAAATAAATATGTATTTTCAGTATCTTGCAGCCAATTGCTAGGGCACATTATCTCAAAACAGGGGATCCAAGTTGATCCAGATAAAGTGAAGGCGGTACTAGAGGCACCTGCTCCCAAAACACCCAAAGAAGTGATGCGCTTCTTGCGACAAATCCGGTGGCATGGGTGACATTTGCAGTGGCTTGCTCATCTAGCCATGCCCCTCAATTGACAAATAACCAGTACTCCTCACCAGTTTAAATGGATTGAAGCCCGTCAGTTGTCTTTCCATCGGTTGAAATCACTGTTAAGGCACGCACCTATTTTACAAGCGCCAAATTGGGAACTCCTATTTCACGTCTGTTGGGAATGATGGTTGGATGCACTCAAGAAATGAGATGATGCTGCAAAACCTGCTTCACATCTGCCCTCCTTTGATTCCAGATATGCTTAGTAGACTCCTTGAGCTTTCAAATGGTACCAAGAAACCATATATGTACTTTGCAAATGGTTTGGGTAATGATCAAACCAAAACAGACAACTTGGTTTCTTCACAACTCCAAAAACTTACTATTTCTGTAATGATACCTGCTCAGTGTTATGCTCAGTGTGACCAGCACACTTAAAATTGGAACAATTCCTTTTGGGAGTATTAAAGTAACTTAACAAGCTACCAATTACAAGTGGAATCACTCAAATTGATAAACTATGCACTGAGAAATAAGTTTAGCAAAATTCTAATTACCCCCGACTTTTTAGGAACTCTGCTGACACAGACCAGTGTGCACTTCGAAGCGGATTTCTCCCAAATGACTCAATGAAATCTTCTGAGATTTTGTATGCTTGTAGAAGACCTTGAGCTGGTTCCAATGCGCTATAGAACTCTTGATTTGGTTCAGTATATCTTGAGTTATGCCCTGTTGAAGTTGACAGACTTGAAGAAGATAACACAGAGAACCAGAAATGATAAATGTGTATATATCTATTGATTGATGAGATTGTACAAGCTCAATAGCATGAAAAGCATAGCTAATTGAGGTGTGGTGGTGTAGGCTATGGAGTAGCACTAACACACACTCAGTTACAATGAAAATATGCCTCGGGGAGTGAGCTAGAATGACTAACACACCCGCGACTTTTCTTCTTCATCTTTTATAGGAGTTTGGTGTTCATTTGAATTTGAAATTCAAACTAAGGCTCCCTAGAATCTCTCCTCTAAAAGTAGGGAGATATTCTCTCCATTACAACATTCAAATTTCCACGACTTTCTCAAGTAGGTGTGGTTACAAATTATTCCAAGTCACAATGACTTTTACAAAGGAGTAGAAAGTGAGAACAACTAAGCATATGTTCATATGAGCCTTGCTTCAAGTGAAGCCTTGATAAATCTTTGTCCATGCTAGCCTTCCATGAGTCCAAGCCAATGTGTGAAGGCTTGATATGCACCAACAGCTCCCCCTCAAGCCAAACACTTTGGCTTAAGTCTTCTTCTTCATTCTTCGATCACTTCCTGCAATCCAATCATAGATTTGAATCTGCATAACTTGTTTCCATCCAATGCTTTTGTAAGTAAATCTGCACATTGCATATTAGTGGACACATATGTCAATTGAATCTCTTTGCTAAGTAGCTTCTCCCTCACATAGTGGTAATGAACCTCTATGTGTTTGGTTCTGGCATGATAAATTGGATTAGCTGCAAGGTGAAGAGAACTAGTGTTGTCTCCAAAGATGATTGGTGGTCTTGTATGTAGACCTAACTCTGTATATAGAAGCTTCAACCAGATAGCTTCTTGAGTGGCATTGGCAAGCCCTCTATACTCTGCTTCAGTGGATGACAATGCCACTGTAGGTTGCTTCTTAGCTGACCAAGAGATAGGCTTATCTCCTACAAAACAAATATATCCTGAGGTGCTTCTCCTATCATCCTTGCATCCTGCCCAATCTGCATCTGAGTAAACTTTAATGTCAATATCTGATGTATAAGGAAAGTACAAACCATGACTTTGTGTTCCCTTCAGATACTTCAAGATCTTCTTTGCTGCCTCTAGGTGAGGTACCCTTGGTTTGTGCATGAATTGACTAAGTACACTTACTCCATATGCTATGTCAATTTGTGTCAAGGTAGCATAATTCAAACTACCTACCATACTTTGGTATCCTGTAATGTCTTTGATTTCTTCTCCTTCATGAGCACTTAGCTTTAGGTTAACCTCCATTGGAGTAGTAGATACCTTAGCATCCTGCAAACCAAACTTCTTGACCATATCCTGAACATACTTCTTTTGAGTGATGTAGATACCTGAATTTGTGTAGACCAATTCAAGACCTAAGAAATACTTTAATAATCCAAGATCACTAATCTTGAATTCTTTCATCATCTGTCCTTTGATATGTCTAATTCCCTGAACATCATTTCCTGTAATAATGATGTCATCAACATAGACACATAGATATATTACCTCTGTACTACTTCTCTTTATGAATAGAGAAGTGTCTGCCTTACTCATTACAAATCCTTGGTCTTGGAGGTAGGTTGTCAACCTGTAATTCCATGCTCTAGGTGCCTGCTTCAAACCATACAGAGCCTTCTTCAATTTACAAACATAATGTACCTTTTTTGGATCTTCATAGCCAGGTGGTTGTGACATGTAGACTTCTTCAGATATCCATCCATTCAAGAATGCATTCTTCACATCCAATTGGTACATGTTCCAATTTTTGGATGCAGCTACACTCACCATAACTCTGATAGTTGGCATCTTGGCCACAGGAGAAAATGACTCCTCATAATCAATGCCTTGGGTTTGTGCAAAACCCTTGGCTACCAACCTAGGTTTGCACCTGTTTATTGTTCCATCTGAATTCTTCTTTAGTTTGTAGATCCATCTGGATCCTATCACCTTCATAGAGTCCTTCTTGGGTACCAAGTCCCAAGTATCACTTTCCTTGAGAGCTTCCATCTCTTCATCCATGGCTTCTCTCCATTCTGGTTTGGTAATTGCTTCTTCATAGGTACCTGGTTCTTCATTCAACAAGTCTTTTGCAAGATATACAGAATGTTTAGTTACAAGTGATGTGTCATACCCAAATCTGATAGGCTTCTTCTTTTCTTTCTGAGATCTCCTCATTGCTTGAGTTGAAGTTTCTGGTTTATCTTCTAATTGCTTCATCTTCATCTTTCCTTTGGACTTCCAAGCCTTGAACTCTTCAAGGTTTATTGTATCATCATCTGAGCTTGAATCTTCTTGCTGACTTGGTTCTTCCTTTGTAAGCTTTGGAAAATCTTCTTCCATGTCATAGGGTAGACTCACTTTCCTGCATTCATTCTCATACCATGAGTCATTTTCATCAAATATGACATCCCTGCTTACCTTGAACCCTTTGTTTGTGGGGTTGTAGAATCTGTATCCCTTTTGGTTCAAATCATAACCAATGAAGATACATTTTTCAGCCTTGGGGTCTAGCTTTCCCCTTACCTGTGAGGGAATATGCACATATGCTACACAACCAAAGATTTTGCAATGATCCAGAGAGGGTCTTTTACCATGCCAAGCTTCATATGGTGTCATGCCATCAAGTGATTTGGATGGCAACCTATTGATGAGATAAGTGGCAGTGGATACACTCTCTGCCCAAAGGTAATTTGGCAACTTTTTTTCATTAAGCATAGACCTAGCTGTTTCCACAATGAGTCTATTCCTTCTTTCAGCTACCCCATTTTGTTCAGGTGAGTACCTTGTAGTGATCTCCCTTTTGATGCCTCTTTCCTGCAAGAAATCTTCAAACTCATTGGAGAAGTACTCTCCTCCACCATCTGACCTTAGCCTCTTCAAGCTTCTTCCTGTTTGATTTTCAACAAGTGCAAGATACCTCTTGAAACAATTAAACACTTCATCTTTATGCTTCATAAAGTATAAAATGGTCCACCTGCTATAATCATCAATGAAGGACACATAATACCTTGAACTAGAAATGGAAGGGTCCTTGCTAGGTCCCCAAACATCTGTGTGTACCAAGTCTAGGTAGTCTTCATGCATGAAACCTTTCCTTGAATAGGGTAATCTGTGAGACTTACCAAATTGACATGATCCACATTTGTAAATCATGTGTTGCTTGGATACATTAGGTATCCCAAGCACACATTGATCCCTGCACATTTGCTTTAGAGTCCTTTCACCTATGTGCCCTAATCTCTTATGCCATATTTCTAACTCTGAAAGTGTCTGATCCTTATAATTATACAAAGCAATATTCTTGGTGTCTTCAAGCTCAAATGTAAATAATCTACCTGATTTCTCCCCTTTGGCTATCCTTCTGAATCCTTGTTTTGGATCCTCCACATATGCTCCATGTTGTGTGAATCTGACCTGCAAACCTTTCTCCACAATCTGACCAACACTCATTAAATTCTTAGTTATTGTAGGTACATAGAGTACCCTGCTTAATAGGTTCTGATTACCATCACATGTCTTCACATTTCCAATTTTGACCACAGAGTGTTTAGTGTCATCACCTGTTTGTACCTGATGTTTGCCCTTGGGCTCTTCCAAATCAGAAAGTAGTGCCACATTGCCAGCTACATGGTTAGAACATCCTGAGTCAATGTAAAATAAATGATCATCATTTGTACCTATCTTGGAGGTCATATTCATGATCAATAGGGAGTCATCTTGCTCCTCTGTGTAGTTGTTGTAGTCTCTTCTATTTCTGAATCCACCTTGGTAGTTACCATTATGGTTGTTGTTGTAGTTGTTGTTGTATTGGTTGTTGTATCCATTGTAGCTTTGATGTTGATTGAATCTGCCTCTCCCTTGAGAGTATCCACCTCTTGAGTAGCCTCTTCCTCTCTGATTTTTGTAGTTCTTGTAGCATTCATCTGTGGTATGATTGGACAATCCACAAATGTTGCATGGTGATGAGTTGTAGGGTCTCCCCCTACCTGACTTACCTCCTCTGCCTCTCCCTCTAGATGACCTACCTCTCCCTGCATAATTAGCTTGAGAGGTAGAGCCTTCTTCATCCTGTTTCTTCCCTTTACCTTTATCCTTAACTTTCTTATCAGTATAGAGAGCAGAGGGGTTATTACCTTTTGATTGATCTCCAGCCTTTGTAAACTTTGCTTCATGTGTAAATAGTTGGCCCATGAGTGTTGTGAGATCAGGGGTATGCATGTCCATATAGAGGTCCATTGCAGTGGTGAAACTTTCCCACTTATCATCTGCCTTGAGTCCATTTGTCACTTGCCTGACTATTTGCTCCTCTTGAATCTCCTCTCCAATGCTTGCTAATTGGTCTGCCACATCTTTGATCTTTGTCACATACTCTGAGACTGATTGCTTGGGCTGCTTCCTAAGGGTTGTGAACTCAATCCACAATTGATTCTTCCTAGCCCTTGTGTTGGAAGAAAAATAATTTGACAAGGTTTCCCAAGTCTCTTGGGAAGTCTTACAGTTCCTTACATGTGGTAAAAGAAAGTCAGATATAGAGTTTAAGAGATAAGACCTTGCCAAAGCATCCTTTGCACACCATTGGTTGAGCCTCTCATGTTCATCCTTTGTAGGTAGTCCTCTAGTCTTGAATGAGGGCAATTCCTCATCTCCTGAAATGTATCCAAATAAGCTTCTCCCTTGTAGATAGGTCTTCATTCTCAATGACCAAGCCTGGTAATTATTTCTGTCCAATTTGTCAATGAATGAAGGGAAACCATCACCCATGTTTACCTTCTTTGCTCTGATACCACTGTTGGGAATGATGGTTGGATGCACTCAAGAAATGAGATGATGCTGCAAAACCTGCTTCACATCTGCCCTCCTTTGATTCCAGATATGCTTAGTAGACTCCTTGAGCTTTCAAATGGTACCAAGAAACCATATATGTACTTTGCAAATGGTTTGGGTAATGATCAAACCAAAACAGACAACTTGGTTTCTTCACAACTCCAAAAACTTACTATTTCTGTAATGATACTTGCTCAGTGTTATGCTCAGTGTGACCAGCACACTTAAAATTGGAACAATTCCTTTTGGGAGTATTAAATTAACTTAACAAACTACCAATTACAAGTGGAATCACTCAAATTGATAAACTATGCACTGAGAAATAAGTTTAGCAAAATTCTAATTACCCCCGACTTTTTAGGAACTCTGTAGACACAGACCAGTGTGCACTTCGAAGCGGATTTCTCCCAAATGACTAAATGAAATCTTCTGAGATTTTGTATGCTTGTAGAAGACCTTGAGCTGGTTCCAATGAGCTATAGAACTCTTGATTTGGTTCAGTATATCTTGAGTTATGCCCTGTTGAAGTTGACAGACTTGAAGAAGATAACACAGAGAACCAGAAATGATAAATGTGTATATATCTATTGATTGATGAGATTGTACAAGCTCAATAGCATGACAAGCATAGCTAATTGAGGTGTGGTGGTGTAGGCTATGGAGTAGCACTAACACACACTCAGTTACAATGAAAATATGCCTCGGGGAGTGAGCTAGAATGACTAACACACCCGCGACTTTTCTTCTTCATCTTTTATAGGAGTTTGGTGTTCATTTGAATTTGAAATTCAAACTAAGGCTCCCTAGAATCTCTCCTCTAAAAGTAGGGAGATATTCTCTCCATTACAACATTCAAATTTCCACGACTTTCTCAAGTAGGTGTGGTTACAAATTATTCCAAGTCACAATGACTTTTACAAAGGAGTAGAAAGTGAGAACAACTAAGCATATGTTCATATGAGCCTTGCTTCAAGTGAAGCCTTGATAAATCTTTGTCCATGCTAACCTTCCATGAGTCCAAGCCAATGTGTGAAGGCTTGATATGCACCAACAACGTCTTTGTGGATGTGTCTGACATTGCAATTGGCAGCGTGTTGATGTAGCAAACGGAGAAATGGTTCCGTCCAGTGTATTATGCAAGTCGGAGATTAGCTCAAGCAGAGCGCAATTATTCCATCACCGAACGTGAATGTCTCGGATTAGTGTATTCGGTGAAGAAATTCAGGCATTATTTACTTGGATACCGTTTCACCTTTCATTTCGATCATGCATCCTTGGTGTACCTTGTTCGTCAACAGCATCTCTGAGGACGGTTAGCAAGATGGGTATTGTTGGTCCAAGCGTTCGATTATTCGATAGTACATCGACTAGGGTCCGCATGCTTACTGACTTTTTATCTCGGTTAGATTCTGGTGAACTTCTGGAAGGAGTTGATGATAACACACCCGCTATCTATGCAGTAGAGATGGTACAGGATGATCAGCATGAATTGTCGGTAAAATTATCCTATTATGACAGTTTGATGGTTTTCTTGACGAGTGGATGTCCTCCCGGCACGACCTCTCCTGCTACTCGATGAAAATTGGCCATGTATAGTCGACGATTTCAGTTAATTGTAGGGAAGTTATATTATATAGATCACTCGGGAGTGCTGTTATTGAAATTGCTTCAGTAATCACAATGGCTCATTCTACCCCAGCTCGAGGTCATTTTGCAGTTGACCTAACCCACTGGAAGATTTAGTAGAGCGGCTTATGGTGGCCTACTATGTACCGTGATGTGACCAAGTATGTGAGATAGTGCGATGCATATCAGTGCTTAGGTCAACCTTTATAGAGACATTTCTTTCTGCTCCAACCAGTTTTACGTCTCAAACCCTTTCAGAAATGGGGTTTGGATTTTATCATATCGATTACACCTCCTGTGATACTTACGTATAACAAATATATTCTTACATGCACAGATTTCGCGACTCGGTGGGCCGAAGCTTGGACTCTACGGTCAGCCATAGCTACTGTGGTTGCTAAATATTTGATGAATGATATTTTTCCACGCTATGGTTTACCCTTGGAGATTGTGAGTGATCAAGGTACACACTTTGCTAACACATTAATGCAAGTGCTTACTCACACCTTCCAGAATGTGCATAAGTTCAGTTTCCCCTACTATCCATGCATGCATGGCCTTGCCCAGAGCACAAACAAATCTCTGTTGAACATCTTAAAGAAGTTGGTATTGGACTGCCCGAAGCGATGGGACCAATTCCTACCTGCGTTATTATGGGCTTACTGTACAACATATAAAGTGGCGACCGGAACAACTCCCTTCAAGTTGGCATATGGTTTGGAGGCGATTGCCCCTATGGAATTGGTGGTTCCTAGTTTGTGAGTGGCATTAGAGCAGAAGTTACTACCGGAAGAATCATTTTCTTTTCCATTAGATGCTTTACGGTCTATGGATGAACAGCGCCTCGAGAGTTTTCTGGTGCTGCAAGAAGTTCAGATCAGACAAGCAAGAATCCACAATCGTTTCCTTAAAACCCTTGTTTTAATGATAAACCAATTGGTGCTCTTTTATAATGCTAAATCTAAAAGATCCACAGGAAAGTTTAAACTGCAGTGGTTTGGTCCCTACCATATTGCCGAACAAGTGGGACCAGCAACTTTTCAGTTATCCATCTTAACTGCTACCCTTCTCCCTAAGGCAATCAATGGATCGAAGCTTCGTCCCTATTATCCACCGCCTTCATCCTTATGAGGCTTAATCGGTGTTTTTCACTTTTCACTCATTTTCTTTTCCTAGTGTTCTACCTCGATGTTCCTTTCTCGTGTATGTACAAGGCGTTATAGATGAATCCTAAATTTTGTATTATCATTTTGGATTCGAGTCCACCGTGCATGCCAGTGTGAGCCACCGGAATGGAATTCATAATTTTTGTAATGTAATTCTGAAAAGTCACACGCATACCAAAAGGCATATCGCAAACAGTTCTAACCCATTTTCGATTAATGAAAAGGTGGTGTGTGTGAGACAGAGGTTGTCGACGCCGGATTGTTAGTTTGGGTGAAGCACCTGAAGTGGATCGTGTCGCATTGATCATATCTTGAGTATTTTTGAGTATTCTATAATCTCTTAATTGAATTCAGTAATTAATTCAATCTCTGTTGAAGTGTTAAGTTAAAGAGATATTACGGTAAAGTGACAAAGTTGCGCATTTATATGTCTTGCGGTGAAGAATATTGTAATGTGCAAAACAGATAGGTATTTGAAAGATAGTTTAATTCAGATCATTAAGTTGGTACAGTAGTATACATTGAATCTGTAGATTGGGGAAAATACAAACAGGGCCTCTGTTTTACAGACCCCTAACAATCCCAAGAACCCAGATTTGATAATAGTTTAAATCTTATTTTAACACAAGGTAGCTATTGGAAAAGGCTTTCTGAACTTCTAGCTTTGTTTTTCATCTCCATTATCTTTACTTAATCGTTTCCTACACTCATAAAAGTAGACAAAAGATAAGAAACATTAGATCAAAATAACATTATGTACATGTGCAATCCATAAAAGGATTTCTCGAAAATCTATCTGTAATAAAACATAAACCAGCAACTCAAAAGTAGTTGCCTTTTGAACGATCCAGCTGAACTCAAGATCTTTAATTGGCTCTAAATCAGCACTTGTACTCATAAACTCATAAGAGATATCAGAAACATCATATTCAATAGCATTATTTGAAAAAAAATCATTCATTTGAACACTAGGTGCATCTGTTTGATTTGAATTCAATTCAAAATTTTCATCCAACATACATTCACTTTGTGAAGACAATTCATTCAATTCATCTAACTCTTCGCACTCAAAATCATGCAAACCCAAACTGGCATACATCAAATCAACAAAATCATCTTGAGCTATAAGATCTTCATATATTCCCATTCAAAATACCTCTCCACAATCAATCAAACTCAAACATTCATCACACTCATCATCATTAGACGCCTTCTCACATGTATTCAACTCTTCATTATGCAAAAGAATATGCTCGACAGAAAATTCATCATGACTTCCATTATTCTCTATATCAACCTTATCTGTCTCACTCCGTGCTACTTCTGAGGAGTACCCGTGAGAATATCCTCAACTCGTGAAGAGTTAGTGACCAATACCCCATCTTCCTCATTGCCCGAAGCCTTGACACCTGCTTCACTAACTACTTCAAAACTCAAGTCACTCAAGATTTTGACATCACTTATGATTGGATCATCATATGAATCACTCACATCTTTTACCCAAACATCCTTTTGCTCTTCAATCAACTCACCATCTTGCACTTTTTCATCATCTCTATCAATTTGATGCATGCACACCAAAACCACATCATCAAACTCGCTTTCTAATTTTTCATCATCTTTACTAGTCTCATCCTTATATATCTCTTCATCTCTAAAAATGGAAATGGTTTCTTCATACAACTCCTCACTCAACTCCTCTCTTGTCTTCTCATCCTGAACTCTTGTATACTCTAAATCCACTCTAGATTGATGAGATTGGTTAAGAGACACAAGATTGACTCCATGTTCATTTCCATCCTTCATAATCTCATTCATATAAACTAAAGGCCTTGTAGTAGGCATAGCGAAAATTGGAATATCCTTAGCTCTATCTTGTACTACATATGATCTCCATCTCTTACGTCTCAAGAGCATTGATATGGCCTTATGCACTCCTCTCCATTCTCTAGTCAATCCTAAAGGCTCACTCAAGTCTTCTAACATGTCACCTAGCTGTAAGGCCAAATTATAGTCTACACTCTTAATGAAGAGCTCTACTTTCTCGTATTCCAAAGCATCTTGGTCATTATGGCTCAATTGATCAAATTGGTCTTCAAACTCTCAAAGTAACTGGGTCATCTCAAGGCCTTTATTTCGAGTAGCCACCCACTCTCTAAATTCATGTTGTGTGGGCATGACTAAATCCTCTAATAATACTCTTTTCTAAGCAAATTCTTAAATTCACTCCATGTATGGGATCACTCTTGAAGAGCATAAATGCTAGGTTTGACACTAGGCATTATAATCCTTGCAAATTCACTAAGCTTCATAGAAGCACTCACACCATAGAAGTCCATTTTAGTTTCATAAACGTGCAAGAATTTAGTTACATCTCGACCATTAAAGAATCCATAATCTTTTGAAATCACCTCAAGGGCTCTCATCACTCCATCACTATTTATGGCAATCCTTTGAGATTAGGCTAACACTTGAAGTAGAGTGCTAAAGATTCGCGGATCTAAGCCTAAGGCCTCCATCAAGGTCAAATCTCGATCCAAAACTCAAAGTCTCAATCTAATTGAATAATCAAACTCTGAACCTCAAGTCTCTCACTCTAACAGTCAACTAAAGGTCTTCTCAAGCTCAACTTCAAAGTTGGCTCAAAATAAACATCGATTCCCCCATGCATTTCATGTTGAGTTCACGATGTGGTCGGATTCTTGCGCACTTAGGGATGCACACAGAGTGCCAAGAAAGTGACCTTGGTGGATCAAGTCAACCACTGGAATTATGGTGCTTGTCGGGTGCTTGGAGCAAGCTCAAGGACCCGAAAACTCAAAGGATTCTTAGTCAAACAATTGTAAAACTATATTCTCTCATCAAGAATGATTTATCATCATTGATCACTCATCATGTTTATCAATTCGAGACTAAAAAATCTTCACAAAACTTAAGGGTTTTTTCTAACTATACTATGATTCTTTGGAATTGATTCACATGAAAAGAAATGTTTATATTGGATTGACGAAAATTGTATTTGACTTACTATGTTTATGTCAAATCATATGAACGCACATCTTTCAAATAAATCAATTCCCATGTAGAAAGTAACTATTTGGGTAATGTAGAAAGTAACTATTTCGTTTTATTTTGAAACATAAGTTGAAGAAACTTGTCTTTTCATGCGTTTTCTAATTCAAATTCATTGACAAGTTCAGGACCATGAAAGTACTAAAGATAGGTTTAGAACTTTACGCATGGATCGTCTGATTCCATATTCTAAGATTTGTATACTAAACTATTGTGTACACAATGTCACGTGTTTAAAATAATTCAATTCTCTTATATGAAAACACTTAATCATAAACGTATATCCATCTGGTTTAGATCGTGACACATAAGAAAATCCTAGATATATGTTTAATTATAAAGAAATTTGACTTAGATTAAAGAGGAATTTCATGTTTAACAGGCGAAAGAAACTATATGCATAAATCCTCGTATGTTTTCATTGTAGACTTAATCGATAAATCCTCGTATAGGATCTTCCAAAAGTGACAAGAAGGGCAGTGATGCTTTGGAGTTTTAAAATGCGAAGAGAACAGTTCGGGACTCTTCTCTCCTCCCCCCGAAGGAACAGTCAATCTGTTACGCTACAATTGAGGATGAACAACACAATATTGGAGCACTAATCACTACTATTAAGAGAGGACGTACCTTTTGAAGCTCTCTCGGACGAGAACAGGGGAGCGCTAATCACTGTTATTCAGAGAGGAGGCAGCTGTAGAGGGAAGAAAAGGCACATCTTCGGGGAAGCGTGATGCATGGACTCTAAAATTGTAGAGCGCTGGCACATGTGGAGAATTTATGCGTAGGAAGCTTGTATGTCTACAACAGAAAGTGCATCTTTATTCTCTACTTCCTACCGATAGCGGTCTACAGTACTTAATTTATGGCTCTCGCGTCCAGTGCTATATAGGTGGGAGGTTAAAGTCAACGTGGCAACTTCTTTGGTAAATATGTTCAGAAAATTGATTGCGAACTGCGTGTTTTAATGCTTCTCTGCATATTTCTTATTTCCTTATTTCATAGACAATCAATTCATTTTCTGTGTAAAAAATGCAATATCATACAAAGACTATTAGGCATTGCATTCTTTTAAATTGTATAGATTGTTATACTTAGCAGGAAGCAATGAACTATTTTGTACGACATGTGTTTAAGTATTGATATGTAAACTTATGTGGAAATCCAAAGTTAAAGACTCTGATCTTACCATGCATAAGATAGACGTGTGCATGCATGTTGAATCGCATGTATATGAGTTAAAAAATTTTATGTTCATTGCATCGTCTGCCGCCTGTATGAGATGTCCATGCGATTTATGTTAAATGAGAATCTTCGCACCTATTTTGAGCTTGCGCGAAAGAATTGACTTTGTATGGAAGAACTCTCAGCCTTATTCACAAACATTTTTGTGTTGTGAGTTTTCAATATTTCTTACGATTTCAAGACACTCGATTCCCAAGACAAATACTCAATCTTTGACTAAATTACTTTTCAAGACTGAACATAGAGAAGTCAGTTAATTTTACATTACGAATCCATGACGAATTGAATTGGACTTAGGATTTTCCTTAGTTGTTTACTCTACCTGTTGTGTAGCGCAAGTAGATGAATATACTCAAAGTTTTGATCTTGATGTTTTGAATTGTTTAATTAATGAAAACAAAACTCCGGTTTATATTTGCATGTGTTGTATGAATGTGTTTATGCCATTCTGAGTGCTCGTCATGAATACAAACTCTTTTAGTGTTATGACAATGTAGGAGATTCGGTCCAAACAAACAATCATGAATTCCATTCTCTCTCTTGTTCATGTTGAAGTCTGCTTATGTTGAAGTCTTTTGTGTGCAAAAATAAAGACTTGATCGAGAGATACATTGAATGCCACAATATTGATTTTCATACTTCCTGATTTGCAAAAATGTAAGTTTGGTACTGTTCTAGATAAAAAAATAAATAAATAAACAAAACGTGAAGTTTAATGAATTGACTTTGCACCTTAATTAATAAGTATAGCTTAAATATGTACAATTTTCACTATTTCTAATTACCATATTATGCTATTTTGGAAGGGTACACCTTGTTGGAGAATTCCTCTTTTATTCGCAGCGGAAAGTGTAGAAGACCTTCTCAGCATCAAGACTTTTGCCAACAACTGAGCCTTCAAATGAAAACTCGTACCAATTGAAAAATTCCATGAACTTGAAACTTTGGTCACTCCAACTAGACACTTAGAGCTTTCAAATGAGCTATCAGACACTCAATTTGGAGTAATTTTGGGTTGGCAACTCTTTTCCTCAAAACAGGCTAGCTATCCACTCAGTTAAGCTAAAAACTAGACTTCACAAAAAACTGAATAACTCACACAGCACAAAGAATTTGACAAAACTATTGTAGGTTCAAGGAAGTACTCAAGATACGCTTTCCCACGAATGTTTAAACTCTAAACTTGAATACATATATTGAGAGCTATGACTCTCACAAGTAGACTACCTAGAAATGGGTATGCGGCTGGACATAGTCTATGAGAGTGAAGTGAACAAAATGACTCAAACCAAGTGTATTGGAGACTTTTAATCTCCAAATGTTTGATTTATCTTGACTTAAGAACTCCTCTATATCAAGAATAAATAAAAATTTACACAAACTTCAAATTATTTTTCACAAATATCAAGAAATACTTCTCTGTAAGAAGTTTTCTTCATATTCAAGAATCTGCTTCAGAGATAGGATTCAATTCCTTCATAACACTTCAAATTTAATCATTCAAATGATACTCACGTATCCATGCTACCTTTGCACAACTATATTGATCATTAGTTCTTCAAAAGAACCACTAGATTTCTAATTTGATCTTTTAGATCAAATCTATGTCAAAAACTGTCTTCCAGAAATGTGGACTTTGACATGGTCAACTTCTTAAGTTGATTTCTCATACCAGAGATCCCTTTTTGCTAAATGCTTTTAGCCATATCTTCCTTACCTTCTAAGTTAGATTTTGAATGCTCACTGATTAAAAACTTTACATTGTGCACTAAGATCTAAGCAAAACATTGACATAGAAAAGTGTGCGACTCTGAGAAGTCTATCTGCAGACTGTACATACAAATGTTCCTATTGATCATACTCACAGTAGGAAAAGATTTAGATCATAAAACTCTGAACATAGCTTCATTAGCTTTCAGATTAGATATGTACAAAAGAATTTCTGATCCACATGCTCGGAGTGAGAGAAATCTACGAAATGCTCGTCGCTATTTTCTGAAGATAACCCTCTTCACATCTATCTCTAAGACACTTGTCTTCAAATGACTCTCCTCATATGTTTCTTTACATCATTGACTTATATACATATGGTTTTTTACTTATCTCACGTCTATTACATTACTCCTCATCATCCTAAGGATTATCTATACTCAAGTTACAAGAATTTCCAAATGTAATATACATATGTATAGAGGCTTTACTTCTGAGATCTCTTCACTTTCTCAAGTGTCTTCTTTGACTTCAATCTGATCATAAGCTTGCTTCAAGCTCTTTGTAATCATGAATTTGTGATTCCTTTGTTCCAACAACTCCCCCTCAATCAATAATTGTGATTATTCCATTCTTCTTCACTACTGCCATCTCCTTGAACCTTTGTAGCTTACGTCCATCCAAGCTTTTTGTTAACATATCTGCACTTTGTTGTTTTGTTGGAGTATACATCACTTCAATCTCTTTATCAAGTACCCTTTCCCTCAAGAAATGATACTGAATCTCTATATGCTTAGTCCTGGCATGAAAAACAGGGTTAGCTGCCAAATACAATGAACTCATATTATCTCCAAAAATAATTGGAGTACTCTTATCAGTTCCAAAACTCTTCAACAAGGTTTTTAACTATATTACTTCTTTTGCAGCCTCTACCATTCCTTTATACTCACCTTCTATAGATGACAAAGCAATTGTATGTTGCTTCTTTGAGCACCAAGAGACTAATTTATCTCCAATATAACAGAGATACCCATGAGTAGACCTTCTATCATCTGAATCACCTACCCAATCTGCATCACTAAACACTTTGATTCTTGTATCAGAAGTAAATCCATAATACAGAACTTCACTTAGGGTTCCTTTGATATATATGACTACCCTTTGAGCTACAATCCAATGAGTCTTCTTTGGACAATCAATGAATTGTGATAACACACCTACTGCATATGATAGATCTCGCCTTGTCAAGGTAGCATAGATTAAACTACCTACCAAACTCTAATATTTCTTCATGTCATTAAACTCTTCACCTCCATACCTGCTCAATTTATGATTTACCTCTAATGGTGTGCTTGAAGGCTTGCAATCCTCCATGTTGAACTTGACCAAAAGATTCTTCAAGTACCTCTCTTGTGTAACATATACTCCATGTTGAGTATATACAATCTGCATTCTTAAGAAATAAGATAAGTTTCCCAAATCACTTATCTTAAACTCCTTCTCTATTTGTTTTTTAAGCTTATTGATTCCTTGAGCATCTCTACCTGTGACAATAATATCATCAACATAAATACACATGTATATGTATCCATTTTCACTTGCCTTCACAGGCAAGCTACTATTTGCCTTTGATGCTTGAAATCCACATTCATTCAAGAAGTTAACAAGCCTATAATTCCATGCTCTTGGAGCTTGCTTCAACCCATACAAAGTTCTCTTGATCTTACACACATAATCTGATCCAATTGAATCTATGAAGCCTTGTGGTTGCTCCATGTACACTTCATCTGCAATATATCCATTTAGAAATGCATTCTTCACATCTAATTGTGATAACTTCCATTCTTTACAAGCAGCAATAGCAATCAATGATCTAATTGTAGAAATCTTAGCAACATGACTAAAGGTTTCATCATAATTTACCCCATAAGTTTGGGCATAACCTTTGACCACAAGTCTAGCCTTGTATCTAGACACCTTACCATCTGCAAATCTTTTTGTTTTATACAACCACTTACATCTAATGACTTTCTGATTCTTTGGTCTTGGCACCAATTCCCATGTTTCATTGCCTTCTCCTAATTCTGTTTACCTTTAGCTTCTTCATATGTGATTGGATCCTCTTCTGTCTTGACAATGTAAGCATAATCTTATGTTGTAAGAAAAGATGTATCATAGCTATACCTGATAGGCTCTTTTATTTCCCTTGAGGATCTTTTGACCTCTACACTTCTTGAAGTCTCAGCCACTTTTGATTCTGGATCAAATCTTGGCCCATCTTCAACATTATCCTGCAATTTACTTTTATAATGAACATCATCAATATCTCCTTCATACACATTTACTTTTGCCTTCCCTTTCCTTTGTATTTCTTCAACACTTGCATAATCATTTGTTGGCCCTGTATACCATGTGCTTTGCTCATCAAATGTAACATCTTTGGTAACAAGAAATTGCTTTGTGGATGGACTCCACAATCTATAACCCATCTGTCTATCATCCTACCCAATAAACACATACTTCTCTGCTTTGGGTTCTAGCTTATGTCTCAATTGTGAAGGAACATAAGCATATGCTAAACATCCAAATACTTTACAATTATCAAGAGTAGGTTTCTTACCCCACCATGCTTCATAAGGAGTTCTTCCATCCAAAGCTTTACAAGGTAACCTATTCACAAGGTATGTTGCAGTGTTGATAGCTTCTACCCATAAGAAATTTGGGCAATTCTTTTCCTTCATCATTGCTCTTGCAAATTCTACAAGAGTTCTATTTCTTCTTTCTGCAATTCCATTCTGTTGAGGAGAGTACCTGCAAGTTACTTCTCTCTTTATACCTGAATTCCACAAATAATCATCAAACTCTTTAGAAAAATACTCTCCCCCTCCATCTGATCTCAACCTCTTGAGCTTTTGTCCTGTAATCCTTTCTGCATAAGCATGATAATGCTTGAATGTCTTGAAGACTTCTAATTTGTCCTTGATTACATATAAAGTAATCCATCTGGTTGCATCATCAACAAACAACACATAATATCAGGATCCATTTATGCTACAGTCCCTTGAAGGACCCCACACATCTGTATGAATCAATTCAAGCATATTTGTATATTTGTACCCTCATTTATTGTACGAACTTTTGTGTGTTTTACCTAATTGGCAAGCATCACACTTGTACACCATATGTTGCCCTTCAACTTTTGGCAAACCAAGCACCACATCATTCCCCGACATTTCCTTTTTGGCTTTCTCATTGAAATGACCTAATCTTTTATGCCATAGGTCTAACTCAGACATTTTTTGACTTTCATAAGTAAATAGAGCATGTCCCACATTACCTTGAACTTTGAGAGTAAACAGCCTTCCTTCATTTTTACCTGCAATACTATTTCTATATCCCTGATTTGGATCTTGCACATAGACACCATCATTTGTGAATGTGAATTCATATCCTTTCTCCACAATTTGCCCTACACTTATCAAGTTCTTAGGAATAGTAGGAACATAAAGTACCTTGCTCAAGAGTGTACTTCCATTCTTTGTCTTCACTGATCCAATACTTTCCACCTTATGCTTGGTGTTGTCACCTTTTTGAACTGTATGTCCATTCACCTTTGCTTCCATATCAGTCATCAGTGATATATTGCCACTCAAATGATTGCTACATTTTGAGTCAATATAAAAAACCCTCTGGTCTTCTCCTACTGATTCATGAGTTGCATTCAAGATAAGAGTCATATAATCCTTTTGATGTGATGCACAATTATAATAATTGTTGTTGTAGGACTGAGATTGAAAACTTCTTCCACCTCCTCTAGCATATGGTGTCCTACCACCTCTTCCTCTGAAGTTACCTCTTTCATTTCTGCCTCCTCTACCTCTTTCATTGAAGCTCTGGTTATTACTTCCACCATTTTGATTGTTATACCAACAATCATTTGCCAAATGATTGGTTCTTCCACAAATCCAACAAGCTTTGGTATTATCTTTGTTCTTACCTCCTCTTCCTTTACCTCTGAAATTCATCTTTCCTTTTGTAAAGTTAGCTTGACTTGAAGGTCCTTCATCATCAGTTGACTGCTTCCCTTTGCCATTCTTTTTCTTGTCCTTGGAGTACATAGCTTGGTTTGCACTCCTATCATTGTCTCCCTTAATGTCCTGCTCAAAAGTTAGCATGTGTCCTAGCAATTGATTAAGATCAGGAGTAAAGTGATCAAGTGACAATTCTATGGACAATATGAAAGGCTTCCACTTCTCATCTCCTCTTAGACCTGTAAGTATTTGCCTTACCAACTTATCCTCTTCAATGTCTTCATCTACTGCTCTCAAGCTATCTGCAATATCCTTCATCCTTGCCACATAATCAGAAATTGATTGTGAGCTCTTCTGCTTGAAAGTTGTGAATTCTGCCCATAATGAGGATTGCCTTGACTTGGTTGTGTTTTGGAAATGATCTTCCAAAGCATTCTACTCATCTTTTGCACTTCCTAATCCTCTGATGTGAGGTAGAAGATAATCATTTACAGCCATGTAAATGATGCTCCTAGCTTGAGCATCCTTTCTCATCCAATTCTTCAAATCTGCAAGCTCTTCCCTAGTTGGAATACTAGGATCTGCAAACTCAGGCTTTTCTTCTTCTCGTGTAATGAATGCCATCAAATATTTTCTCATAAGGTGTGCCTCCATCCTCATGGACCAAGTTGGATAGTTCTCCCTATCTAGCTTATCAATCTGCAAGCTTTCTCCCATCTTTGAACTTTTGTGTCTGCAATTACTATGATTTATGATAAGAGAATGTACCTTGGACATGAAGCTTTAATCCTTCTTGATCCTTTGAACTCGTACTTGATTCTCCGTTAGGTTTTCTTTCAAACGTTGATCCTATGCTCCTTTAATTTGAGAAAACTTCAATGTGTGCAACAGTGAGAACTTCCAATACTATTTACTTCACTTGTATTGCACCTTCTCCTCTGATACCACTATTGGAGACCTTGTAATCTCCAAATGTTCGATTTATCTTGACTTAAGTACTCCTCTATCTCAAGAATAAATTAAACTTTATACAAACTTCAAATTATTTTTCACATATATCAAGAAATACTTCTCTGTAAGAAGTTTTCTTCATATTCAAGAATCTGCTTCAGAGATAGGCTTCAATTCCTTCATAACACTTCAAATTTAATCAGTCAAATGATACTCACATATCCATGCTACCTTTGTGCAACTATATTGATCATTAGTTCTTCAAAAGAACCACTAGATTTCTAAGTTGATCTTTTAGATCAAATCTGTGTAAAAAATTGTCTTCTAGAAATGGCGACTTTGACATGGTCAACTTCTTAAGTTGATTTCTCACAACACAGATCCCGCTTTGCTAAATGCTTTTGGCCATAGCTTCCTTACCTTCTAACTTAGATTTTGAATGCTCACTCATTAAAAACTCTACACTCTGCACTGAGATCTAAGCCAAACATTGACATCGAAAAGTGCACGACTTTGAGAAGTCTATCTGTAGACTCTACATACAAATGTTCCTATTGATAATACTCACAGTAGGAAAAGAATTAGATCATAAAACTCTGAACATAGCTTCATTAGCTTTCAGATTAGATGTGTACAAAAGGATTTCTGATCCACATGATCTGACTAAGAGAAATCTACGAAATTCTTGTCACTATTTTCTAAAGATAACTCCCTTCACATCTATCTCTAAGGCACCTGTCTTCAAATGACTCTCCTCATATGTTTATTTACATCATTGACTTATATACATATGGTTTTTGACTTATCTCACATCTATTACATTACCCCTCATCATCCTAAGGATTATCTATTCTCAAGTTACAAGAATTTCCAACTGTAATATACGTATGTATACACGCTTTACTTCTGAGATCTCTTCACTTTCTCAAGTGTCTTCTTTCACTTCAATCTGATCATAAGCTTGCTTCAAGCTCTTTGTAATCATCAACTTGTGATTGGTTTGTTCCAACAAAATGAACTAGCTACAAGGGGACTTCCATGCCTTCTTCGTCTGTTCTTGAGTGTCCTCCCTTGGTTATTTTATAGCCAAGTGACCAAAAACTCTCATGATGAGTTTGAGAGCTCTTCTCCATAACTTCTCCACTACTTTGGATAGCCACTCCTCTTACAGTTCAGTTTTCGAATTTGATTCTCTTTTGATTGATTCTCTTTAGTGGATCTTCTATCTTCCTTCGAACCTGCCCAGTCAGAATCACTGAAGCCTTTTACTTGCAATTCTTCATCATATCTATAAAAAAGGCATGATTGACTCTGTGCTTCACATATCTTAACACTCCTTTGGCTGAATTTAAATGTTCCCTTGTTGGAGCTTGCATAAATTGAGAAAGAACTCCAACAATATAACACAAATCTGGTCTTGTCATTGTAGCATAGATCAATGAAAGTTGAGTGAGTGGTTTGCATTCACTCATTCCAAATTTGAAAAGAACATCCAACAGGTACTTTCTTTGCATCAAGTAAATGTTATCTTTCCCATAGACTATCTCAATGCCTAAAAAGTATTTTAGCTCATGTAGATCTGAAATTTTACACTCCTTAGCGAGTTATCTTTTTACCTCTTATATTCCTGTAACATTACTTCCTGTTATGATGAGATCATCAACGTTTATGCAAATATATACCTGCTTGCCTTCTTCTTTCTTCATGTAGAGAGAGGGATCTGCATTACTTGGACTATACCCACACCTTGTGGGGTACTTGACCAAACTTTGATTCCAAGCATGCGATACTTGCTTCAGCCCATACAAATCTTTCCTCAATCTACAAACAAAATTTGGATCCTTTCTATCTTTGAATCCAATCGGTTGACTCATGTATACCTCTTCTTGAAGTTCACCATGAGAAAAGCATTTTTTATGTCAAGTTGGTACAATGGCCATCTCCTTGTTGCACTCACTGCAATCAAGGTTCTAATTGTTCCCATCTTTGCAACCGGGTTGAAAGTCTCTTCATAGTCGATGTCATGAGTTTGCTTGAATCCTTTTACTACTAGTCTAGCTTTATGCCTAGCTAGAGAACCATCAAAATTTCTCTTTATTTTAAACACCCATTTATTTGGAACCATCTTCATACCTTCAAACTTTGGAACTAGCTCCCATGTGTGATTGTCCTTGAGAGCTTTTATCTCTTCTTGCACAGCTTCTTGCCATTCTTTTTGTGTACATGCTTCTTCATATGCATACGGTTCTTTGTCTTTGACCACCTCTGTCATATATGCAAAATGCTTTGCAATAAAACTATCATAGGTCAGCTTTTTAATTGGATACCTTGCTCTCGAAGACCTCCTTTCATTTCCTTTTGAATATTGCTTCTTCAACCGATTCAGCTTTACCTTTGGTGTAATCACCTCTTCATACTCTTCTTCACTTGCATTTGAATCACTATTTTGGGCAGCACTTTCAGATTCAAATCTTTCATAACGTGATGTTGGTGATGAGGAATGACTCCTTAGTCTCCCCTTCCATGTTGAGCTTTCTTCAAGTGATATAGAAGCTTCTGGACTTGACATTTGAGTGCTTGTTTGCTGAAATTCTTCTTGGACAGCACCTCCATCATCTTCGCAATCTTCTTCAAGAATCTTATGTTTCCCGTTGTCTCCAAACCATAGTCTTAGCTCATCAAATACCACATCTCCTGAGACTCGTAGCTCCTTTGTCACCAGATTGTAGCATCTATATCCCTTTTGCTTCGATGAATATCCAATGAAAATACATTTTTCAGACTTTGCCTCCATCTTTGTCCTTAGTTCTTGAGGGATGTGAACATAACACACACATCCAAAAACTTTGAGATGTGTAAGGTCAGGTTTCTTACCAGAATAAACCTCCTTGGGAGTTAGATTATGCACTCTAGCCATTGTGCACTTGTTCATCAAATAAACAGCCGTACTAGCTGCTTCAGCCCAATAGTTTAGTGGCACCTTCATCTCGTTGAGCATGCACCTTGTAACTTCTGTGATATGTCTATTTTTCCTTTCAGCTATTCCATTTTGTTGAGGCGTGTAGCTACATGTAAATTGTCGCTTGATGCCATTTTCATAAAGAAAATCTGAAAATTCTTTGGAGAAATATTCTCCTCCTCCATCGGACCTCAAGATCTTTATGTAGCATCCTATTTCCTTTTCTACCTGTGCTTTAAATCTCTTGAACATGGAGAACACATCTGATTTTTGTTTTATGCAAAACATCCATACTTTTCTTGAATGATCATCAATAAAAGTGAAAAAATATCTATTACCAGCCATTCATGGTTGTTGTGATGGTCCCCACACATCCTTATATATCAAGTCGAGGACATTCCTTGCCACATTGTTGCTCTTGTTGAATGGTTGTCAAGTTTGCTTTCCTAGTTGGCATGCTTCACAAAACCCATGTAGTCCAACATCATTGAATCTTGGAAGACCTCTTACCACTTCATGGTTGCTCATGTCCTTGAGCTTGGGAATGTAGATATGTCCAAACCTTTTGTGCCACAAATGGATTTCAACAATTCTCTTGTTTCCAAACTGAATATACATCACCTTTCCATGTGGTTGTTGAATGGCCAAAGTGAACATCCTTCATTCTTTCCTTCCTTGAGCAATGACCTTGAATCCTTCTTTTGGATTCTTTATAAAGCAGCCTTTTTCATTGAAGATAACATGATATCCTTTCTCTACCATTTGTCCTAATGAAATCAAATTCTTTGCAATAGTAGGAACATGAAGAACATGAGTCAATACCTTCTTGTCTCCAAGCTTGATGTCTCCAACATGCTCAATTGCATGTTGAGTTTCATCCCCAGTCTCCACACTTCCTTTTCCACTTGGAGCTTGTAGCTTTGTGAATAAATCTCCTTGGCATGTCATATGGTTGCTGCAACGTCAATCGATATCACTTCTCGGGTTGTTGTACTCATGCTTCATGGCAAGCATGGTTTGCTTCTCTCCTTCACTTGATTTACTTGCATAGTTATTTTGGCTCCTTTGGTTGCCTCCATTCAGCCTTCCATTTTTTGCCAACAATAATTTGCATAATGTCCTGGTTTACCACAATGATAACATGTTATACCTTTATGAGGATTTTATGAACCTTGACCTCTTCCTCTATTTCTTCCTCGCCCTCTTCCATGTGTGTTGTCATTTGAGTTGTCCTTGTTGTCCTCCGAGTTGTGTTGGTTGAAATTTGTGTTGTTGTAGCTTCTTCCTCTTCCTCTCGAGCCTCCTCTTGAGTTCCTTCCTCTACCTCGTCTTGCATATAACATTTGACTATGGTTGTCTTTACCTTTGTTGCCTTCTCCTTGTTGAGCAACCTCTTCAGCCACAAGATTTGGTATAATCTCGTTGAATGTTGGTAGATGGTCTCTATAAAGAATGTTTGTGATGAGGGGCTTCCACTTTTCTTCACTCCTCAAGCCATTGAGGGCTGTTTGGATGATGTCTTCCTCTTCTATCTTGCATCCAACTGATGCTAGCTGATCTCGAAGCTCCTTGATCCTCAATGTATACTCACTAAAGCTTTGGTTTGATCTTTTCTTCATGTTGTTGAGCTTGTTCTTGAGTTGCATGCTCGAAGACCTTGTTGAGGTAGCATGCACCTTCTCCAATGCTTCCCAAACTTCCTTGGCTCTTTCTAAGCTCTGCACATGACCAATCATAGTGTTAGAAATAACTTATGAGATGAGGAACATCACCCTTGGATTCCTCTCTTCCCACTCAACAAATTGTCTCCTTTGTGCCAGAGTAATGTTGGGATCTTGAAGGTCCACCTTTACCCTTAAGGTAATTTTTCATTCTATACCTCCAAGACTGAAAATTATCTTTGTCTAACTTCTCATCTTGTTGTCCTAAATCAGCCATTGAAAACTTCTAAGATTGAAGTTTACCTCAAGTATATTGTAGCGCTCTTCCTTGACTTTACGAAGCTCCCCCTTGATATGTAGCTTCTCCTTTGCTTCACTTCAGTTCCAATGCTTTGCCTATTCAAAATCCAAAGCTCTTATACCAATTGTTAGAGAATTCCTCTCCTATTCGCAACGGAAAGTGTAGAATACCTTCTTAGGATCAAGACTTTTGCCAACAACTAAAACTTCAAATGAAAACAGGTACCAATTGAAATGTGCAATGAACTTGAAACTTTGGTCACTCCAACTAGAAACTTGGAGCTTTCAAATGAGCTATCAAACACTCAATTTGGAGCAGTTTTGGATTGGCAACTCTTTGCCTCAAAATAGGCTACCTATCTACTCAGTTAAGCTAAAAATTGGACTTCACAAAAAATTGAATAACTAACAATGCATATAGAATTGGGTAAAACTGTTCTAGATAGAGGAATTACGCACAATAAGCTCTCCAAAGAATGTTTAAAATCTACAATAAGTCTATGAGAGTGAAGTGAACAAAATAACTCAAACCAAATGAACTACCTACAAAGGGACTTTCACGCCTTCTTCCTCTATTCTTGAGTGTCCTCCCTTGCCTTTTTTATAGCCAAGTGACCAAAAACTCTCATGATGAGTTTGCGAGCTCTTCTCCATAACTTCTCCAATACTTTGGACAACCACTCCTCTTATAGTTCAGTTTTTGGATTTGACTCTCTTTTGATTGATTCTCTTTTGGCCTTCACTACTTGCTGAAGTAAATGCTTCCATTTTTTATTTTTTTATTTTCCTTCTACTTGAAGAAAATCCTTTTTGCAAAAATATATACAACCTTGCTTCTTTATTTTTAACACACCTTGTTAAAGCTCAACGATTCCCCTGAGATTTAGTGAGAACTGTAGGAACATAGAAACAATTCGTATTGCCCACTAAAAAACATCATATTGAATGTAATGAAAATGTATGTAAGTGACTTCAATGCTATGAAGAATGATAATAGTTATGATTTGATATGAAATTTGATCATGAGTTTCATGTCAGGAAGATCATTTGCATTCATTCTTTTTTTAAGTTTTTGATACGAGACATTTGACAGAGTTCTGTATTGGGACACACTGATTATCTCTTTGAGGCACCATCCGTGACCCTATTGACATAGATTAACAACACAAGCAGAGCACCGATTTGTTCTTTGTGTGTGAGAATTATTGGGTTGACAAATAGAAATGCTTGCAAGGTTTACATATAAATGAGAGATCTAATTGGTCAGTTAAGTATTAATCATTTCTTGTTTGGCATAATGATATTCAAAAGGCTTGTTTGCTACTAACTAGTCTTCTTGATTTTTATCTATCTTCTTCGATTAATTTATCACTTAAGCTCGCTTGAAGCACCCTGCATGCACGCTATTAAAGGCGGTTGAGCTGATTCATGAATCGTTTCATTCGCGCGGACATTAGGTGAACCGGACGTGAATCAATACGGCTCTCGGTGACTCAAGTGATTGCTTTGAGTTCACTTTGAAGTTGACTTAAGTTGACAATTACATTAAGCGACTTGAGCATGAGAGTTTGACTGCTTGAGTGTTTAGTTTGACTAAGATCTTGAGTTTTGACCAAAATTTGACCATAATGGAGGCCTTAAGCTTAGATACAAGAACTTTGAGTGTCTTATTTTAGTGTTGGCTGAATCCCAAAGGATTTCCATAAATAGTGATGGAGTGATGCGAGCACTAGAGGCAATCTCAAAAGGGTGTGGATTCTTTAAGGGCTGAGATGTAACCAAGTTCTTGCAAATCTATGATACTAAAATGGATCTCTATGGGGTGAGTGCTTCTATGAAGCTTAGTGAATTTGCAAGGATTGTAATGCCCGGTGTTAAACCTAGCATTTATGCTCTTCAAGAGAGATCCCACACATGGAGTGAATTTAAGAATCTGCTTAGAGAAGAGTATTACCTAGAGGACTTAGCCATGCCCACACGACATGCATTTAGAGAGTGGGTGGCTACCCCAAATAAAGGCCTTCAAGTGATCAGGCTACTTTGAGAATTTGAAGAGCGATTTGACCAATTGAGTAATAATGATCAAGATGCTTTGGAACACGAGAAAGTAGAGCTCTTCATTAAGAGTGTAGACCCTGATTTGGCCTTAGAGCTAGGTGACATGTTGGAAGACTTGAGTGAGCCTTTAGGATTAACTAGAGAATGGAGTACATTGCATAAGGCCATATCGATGCTCTTAAGATGCAAGAGATGGAGATCACATGTAGTGCAAGATAGAGTTGAAGATATTCATATTCTTCCAGTGCCCACTCTGAGACCTCTAGTTTATATGAATGAGACTATGAAAGGTGAAAATGACCATGGAGTCAACCTTGTGTCTCTTAACCAATCCCATCAATCTAGAGTGGATTTAGAGTATACAATAGTTGAGGATGAGAAGATAAGAGAGGATTTGAGTGAGAATTTGTGTGAAGAAACCATTTCCATTAATTCTAGAGATGAAGAGATAGGTGAGCATGAGACTAGTGAAGATGATAAGGAGTTCGAAATTGAGTTTGATGATGTGGCTTTGGTGTGCATGCATCAAATCGATAGAAATGATGAAAAAGTCCAAGACGCTTGGTTGATTAAAGAGCAAGAGGATGTTTGGGTAGAAGATTCAAGTGCGTTGTATGATGATTTAATCATAATTGATGTCATACACTTGAGTGACTTGAGTTTTGAAGTAGTTAGTGAAGTAGGTGTCAAGGCTTCCCGCAATAAGGAAGATGGGGCATTGGTCACTAACTCTTCATGAGTTGAGAAAATTCTTGCCAGTACTCCTCAGAAAGTAGGAGGGAGTGAGAGAGATGAGATTGATTTAGAAGAGAATAAAAGTGATGATGAATTTTCTCTCAAGCATGATCTTTTGCATGATGACGAGTTGAATATATGTGAACAAGTCTGTAATGATAAAGATTATGACGAATGTTTGAGTTTGATTGATTGTGGAGAGTTTTTTTCAATGGGTATGCATGAAAATCTATCAGTGCAAGATGAATTTATTGATTTCATGTATGGTAGTTTGAATTTGCATGATTTTAAGTGTGAACAGTTAGATGAATTGAATGAATTGAATGAATTGTCTTCACAAAGTGAATGTATGTTGGATGAAAATTTTGAATTTAATTCAAATCAAACAAATGCACCTGGAGTTCAGATGACTAAAATGTTTTCAAATAATGTTATTGAATATGATGTTTCTGATATCTCTTATGAGTTTATGAGTACAGGTGTTGATTTAGAGCCAATTAAAGATTTTGAGTTTGAGCGAATCGTACGAAAGGCAACACCTTTCGAGTTGATAATTCATGTTCTACTACACATGGATTTTTGTGAATTTCTTTCATGGACTACATATGTACATAATGTTATTTTGATGTAATGATCTCATCTTTTGTTTAGTTTTAATGAGTGCAGGAAATGATCAAGTGAAGGTAGTTGAATGAAGTTGTGAAAATCTTTTTTGATAGATACCTTGCTTTAACCTTGATCTCTTGCACCATATTTGTGTTGCATTGCACATAAAGTATGCATCTTTTAGGTTGAAAAGAGCACATGCTTTTAATTCCTATAGGTGCACATTCATTTGCACATGAGATATATATCTACATATTGTAAATAAAAGTATGTTAATCCTTGAGTGAGAATGAAAGGATTTGTGAGCGAGGACAAGAAAGATTTCCTTTGAGAGTAAATTTATGAGTGATAGCCTCTTTTAGTAGGAATCCTAAAAATTGCTTCCTCATTTGCACCATCATTGAAAATGATTTCACCTAGAGTACTCATGTTTGAAAATGTAAGTGCACATGTGCTTTCAAACCCATAGGTGCACATACAATTGCACATTGAATGAGTTGTAAGTACATGAAGAAAGTTTGAGTTTTAGAATAGGTGAAAAAGCATCATCATTGAAAGCCACAAATCCCTATGATTGCACCATTATGTTTTTCATGCACTTAAAAGTATGCATGAATAGGGCCCACTACAAGGCCGTGCATAGGCACATATGTTTAATGACCCATGCACTTGATTTTGTTCACTATACTTGATATTTGTATGAATTGCAGATATCATGATACTCGATGGTGGCGTGTTTGGAGGCCACACAGGTTTGGAGGGGGTGGATGTGGTGGTGATTCCACTCATAGTATTGAAAGTCTTTGGAGAAAACTTGATAGGCATTTCAAGTTCTTCATGTGCTGACAAAGAATATATGTTGACATAGAGGAGTAGAGTCATGCACTTGTTCTTCTATGGCTTGATGAGAAGACATGCCTGGTGACGTTTGAGGACTTACACACAAAAAGGGCAACCCAAGCCATAATACAACGACTCGAGAAATAACTATCTAAAGAGAATTTATTTATAAGCATACTAAAGCGAGGATGTTGTGTCATGCATGATCTAAGAGCATTAGTTGTTGCCGCACTTCTTGGTTTACATGTAGCGTTCCTTGCATGGAAATAATGGGGGAATACGTGGAAGCCATGCATACGATCTTCCAGAAGTGACAAGAAGGGTGGTGATGCTTTGGAGTTATAAAATGGGAGGAGAACAGTTCGGGACTCTCCTCGCCTGCCCCCGAAGGAACAGTCAATCTGTTACGCTACAATTGAGGATGAACAACAGAATAGTGGAGCGCTAATCACTCCTACTAAGAGAGGACATAGCCTTTGAAGTTGTCTCAGATGGGCAACAGATAATCAGGAGAAAAATAGAACAGGGGAGCGCTAATCACAGCTATTCAGAGAGGAGGCAGCTACTGAGGGAACAAAAGGCACATCTTGGGGGAAGGGTGATGCATGGACTCTAAAGTTGCAGAGTGCTGGCACATGTGGAGGATTTATGCATAGGAAGCTCATATGTCTACAACAGAAAGTGCTTCTTTATTCTCTACTTTTTGCCGATAGTAGTCCATAGTACTTAATTTATGGCTCTTGGGTCCATTGCTATATAGTGCAATATAGGTGGGAGGTTGAAGTCAACGTGGCAACTGCTCTGGTAAATATGTTCAGGAAATTGGTTGCGAACTGCATGTTTTAATGCTTCTCTTTATATTTCTTATTTCCTTATTTCATAGACAATCAATTCATTTTCTGTGTAAAAAATGCAATATCATACAAAGAGTCTTAGTTGTTGCATTCTTTTAAATTGTATAGATTGTTATACTTAGCAGAAAGCAATGAACTGTTTTGTACGACATGTGTTTGAGTATTGATATGTAAACTTATGTGGAAATCCAAAGTTAAATACTCTAATCTTACCATGCATAAGACAGACGCATGCATGCATGTTGAATTGCATGTATATGAGTTAAAAAATTTTATGTTCATTGCATCAATTGCCGCTTGTATGGTATGTCCATGCGATTTATGTTAAATGAGAATCTCTGCACCTATTTTGAGCTTGCACTAAGGAATTGACTCTGTATAGAAGAACTCTTAGCCTTATTCACAAACCTTTTTGTGTTGTGAGTTTTCAATATTTCTTACGATGTCAAGACACTCGATTCCCAAGATAAATATTCGATCTTTGACTAAATCACTGTTCAAGACTGAACATAGAGAAGTTAGTTAATTGTACATTGTGAATCCCATGATGAATTGAATTGGAGTTAGGATTTTCCTTAGCTGTTTACTGTACCTGTTGTGTAGCGCAAGTAGATGAATATACTCAAAGTTTTGATCTTGATGTTTTTGAATTGTTTAATTAATGAAAACAAAACTCCGGTTTATATTTGCATGTGCTGTATGAATCTGCTTATGCCATTCTGAGTGCTCATCATGAATACAGACTCTTTTAGTGTTCTGACAGTGTAGGAGATTCGGTCCAAACAAAAAATGATGAATTCCATTCTCTCTTGTTCATGTTGAAGTCTGCTCATGTTGAAGTCTTTTGTGTGCAAAAACAAAGACTCGATCGAGAGATACATTGAATGCCACAATATTTCTTTTCATACTTCATGATCTGCAAAAATGTAAGTTTGGTACTGTTCTAGATTAAAACAAAATTAAATAAACAAAACGTGAAGTTTAATGAATTGACTTCGCACCTTAATTAATAAGTATAGCTTGAATATGTAGACTTTTCACTATGTCTACTTACCATAATATATTGCATATTGTGCTATTTTGGAAGGGTACACCTTGTTAAAGCTCAACGATTCCCTTGTGATTTAGTGAGAACTATAGGAACATAGAAACACTTCGTATTGCCCATTAAAAAACATCATATTGAATGTAATGAAAAGATGTATGTAAGTGACTTCAATGCTATGAAGAATGATAATATTTATGATTGATATGAAATTCGATGATGAATTTCATGTCACGAAGATCATTTGCATTCATTTTTTTTCAAAGCTTTTGATACGAGACATTTGACAAAATTTTGTATTGGGACACACTAATTATCTCTTTGAGGCACCATCCGCGACCCTATTGACATAGATTAGCAACACAAGCAGAGCACCGATTTGTTCTTTGTGTGTGAGAATTGTTGGTTTGACAAATAGAATGCTTGCAAGGGTCACATATGAATGAGAGATCTAATTGGTCAGTTACGTATTAAGCATTTCCTGTTTGGTATAATGATACTCAAAATGCTTGTTTGCTACTAACTAGTCTTCTTGATTTTTGTCTATCTTCTTCGATTAATTTATCACTTAAGCTCGCTTGAAGCACCCTGCATGCACCGTATTACCTGCGGTTGAGCTGATTCATCAACCGTTTCATTCGCGCCGACAACATAGAACACATATTATATGCATCTCTCTCACAGTCAACCATCATTATAATTATCTGTTTCAGATTCACCTCTCATATTCATACACAATTACAGAGATGTAGGCACATAGAAAGAATTCAACTTGATGAATTAATATTCATTGATGCATTAAAATATATGAAGAGTCAAGTTATATTTTTCATGCGGACATTCATAAGATGTAACCAAAACGTAATCTTAGAGACCAACTTAGTTTCAAAGCGTAATCACAGTTTAGGATTTGGTTTTAAACTCGGGCTAAAACTCCATACACAGATCGTAATAATGAAACACTTTCTTGTGTGTCTGATACAGTCCTTTAGAGATTACAGTCCAAACATATTCTGATATCCACCAGAATGGAAGAAAAGCGGCACAAAAGCATGTGCTCTCATGAGGCTTCACGCAAGGCTCAAACCAATACTACGATGGATTTACCCCATAATATCCAATTTTTTGATTATACAGAACCAGATTATTGTCAAGATGGCATCACAGAGTTTCAAAGATGTACGCACAATTCATGCGCATATTTAATGCAGGATTACTCAACCATGAATCTGCACGCAACGTAAAACCTTTTCAAAATCTTACTAATTCGAAGAAACTATTAATATCATCAAAGAATAATTGTGAAACTCATTGATTTGGAAGCAAATCACAGCTATGCTACTGAAATTCATCACCGTTTTATCTATCATAAACTTGTATGCAAGAGTTTAGATATATATAGCAGGCATAGGCACAGGTACGATGATTCCTTTTAGATCAGAGAACAAGTACTATATGATTATATAGATTCACAAAGTGTTAGCAAAATTCGAATGAATGAGCTCACACACAGCATCGTCATTGAATTTGAAGTTAAATATAAAAAATTCTACTTGTAGAACTGATTTCTGTACCTCGTCCGTTATTTCTAGCTTGATGTTTCTTTGTTTTCAGTGAGTAATTTCCTCAGTGAGTAATTTCCTCAGTGATCAAGCTCCTCCTCATGGTGTCAGGGGATTTGACGTGTGTCGAAACATTTCTGTAGATGGACATTTCTCGATAAACATAGCGCTGCTAGAAATTGCACGTGGATTGGCCTATATATATATTGCCTTCTGAGCATCATCTCAATTGGCCTCTTTCTTTAGGTGATTAGCCCGCCCCCTCTAGAAGAAGAATTCCTTCCGCTATATCACAAGAGAAGACATATACCAGTGACCGATCATCCCTCCTTACAATGCCACCATGAAATTCTGCCTCTCTGAATTGCCACACACAATGTTAATTTTCCTTCTTCTGTCGTATGCCCTCCTCTTCTCTATGTGATCTCCAAAACGAAAACGAAGAGAGATCTCCCATAAGGTGCTTCTTTTCTTACACTTTCTTTCTTTTCTTTTTTGAAAATAGAAACTTTCCAACATACACTTTTGCTCTATAGAGTAGCCATTCAAAGAAAATAAGTGAGTTCCATGAATCCCTCACATCCATCAAAAAACTTGAATGAGTGGAATCATCACGACAACGCTGGTTGCTATGAGCATTTGAAGCTCATTGTGTCATCCAAAGATGGTAACTTTTTGAGCTAGTCAATGCATAAACCTATCTGTTTCATATTAGCTCTTTCTTCTTGATGTTCCAAAGTACATAGTGCATTTTATTCCACTTATCGCATGCCTATAAGATCTAGTTGAGTTTCCATAAGCTCAAGGGCTGGTCTCCTGTCGGTTGACTAGTCTAAACTTCGTGGCTTCGCAACTCACTTTTCTACCTCCTACAAGCTTCTCCAAGTTCTTTCAATCCTTACCCTACTTCAATGATAGGTTCATGAGGAGTAGTGATTCTTCTTAACTTTGATCTTTAGTGTAGTTGTTGTAATCCTTTCTTCCTCCATATCCATTTTTATAATTATTTTTGAAGTAGTTATTGTTGTATCCTCCATTGTACCTACCTCTATTTGATCCATAACCACCTCTATTGAATCATCTTCCTCTAGAATTCCTTGGGTTCTTGTAACATTCCTCAGTGGTATGATTAGAGTAACAAAAAATGTTACATAGTTGAGATGCTTGGGGTCTCGACCTGCCTTGCTTTTGTCCTCTTCCTCTTCCTCTAGTTTTTCCTCTACCTGTGAAGTTGGCTTGGAAAGTGCTAGGTTCATCTTCTTCCTAGCTTATCAGAGATTTCCTTCATTTTGGTGACATAATCTATCACACGTTTTTTGGGATTTTTCTTCAAGGTAGTAAAATCTATCCATAGTGGGTTCTTCCTTGCTCTGGTATTTGAAGAGAAGAAAGAAGCAAGTGCTTTCCAAGTTTCTCTTGAGATCTTGAATCCTTTCACATGAGGTAAGAGAAAATCAGATATTGAGTTTAAGATGTAGGACCTAGCTATTGCATGCTTTGAGCACCAAGTTGTAAGCCTTTCTTGCTCTTCATGTGATGGTTGTCCTTTGCTTCTCATTATTTGCATGACTTCTTCTTCAAATTTGTATCCAAATAAATTTCTCCTTGAAGGTAGACCTCCATCCTCAAAGACCAGGCTGAGTAATTATTTCTATCCAATTTTTCAATGATAGAAGGAAATCCATGTCCCATATTGATTTATCTTTGCTATTATACAAATGTGAAGGGAGGTGGAAGATACAAGTCTCCAAAGATGTGCTTGGTGCTGCAAAAACTTGCTCTACACTTGTCAAGATAATTTCACAGATGATAACAAGACATGTTGTGCTTGCTAAGAGTGCATATAAACCATCCTAGTCCTTTGGAGTATCAATCTCAAATGGATTGATCAAGAGAGACTAGTTGATACTAAACACATGAAGTAAAACTTGGTATTCTGTGATGGATTGCACTGTGGAAATTAGCTTAGAGCACATTGCCTTTTGAAAATAGAACAAAGATCTTTTGCACATTTTTAGTTATATAGAAAACGAATCTAAAGTGACAAATTTGATAACTTTTGATGAACCATACTGAGATAAAGCAATCTAGCAATATAAGGATGTCATCCAAACATTTTAGGAGTTAATTACCTAGATACCTAGTCAAGTTTAAATAATTGTAGCTCAGAGAGTAATAGACAAATTATGATGAAAATTGGTAAGTTGGAAAAAGACTTATCAAGTTACCTTACCAATTTAGTAGTGCACCTAAGAATATAAAAGATTGGACAACAAGGGTATGCATAATTGGATTGTGACCCTGCAAAATAAAATAAAACACAGATAGAACAAATAAGTTTGATTGAGATGGAAGGGTCTTGCATGTTGTGATAAATAAAAAGAAAATAAAACTACTCCCAAAACTTAAAAATATATGAAATTTTTTTAAATTGATTGTGGAAGTAATAGAGGGACTACTTGGTGCAATGCACGGGTCTCACATAGTACTGATTCATGTATGGCATTTTATGCTGCCCTTTGGATGCAACTTTACATGCACTTATTGAAAACCATGCAAAAGATGTGAGCCGTGAGCAACGTACCCCAGAGTTACACAATGAGAGGATGCATATTCTATGGTGATGGGAAATTTCATTTTTTGTATTTTACTTTTTTTCCCTCAATTCCAATTGGATTTTCAAGGCATAGGATACAAAAGATAGGATATATAACAATTGATGATATATGGATCCCCTCTCCGTGTTGTTTTTAGTAGGTTGGAACCTATACACCATAAGAACTGATTTTGACAAGCTTGTAGTGAATTAACACATTCATAATGTGCATCTTCAAGATTTTCATTCCTTGATCTTCTCTAATAAGCCATGAAGTGTGTGGATGTAGATGGTTTTGTGAATTAGACACAAAAAACATGGGAATCACAACATACACATTGAAAAGATTTTACATACTATTTAAACAATGGATTCATGGAAAGCTATACTGGTTTGAACCTAATTACTTCATTAAAAGCATAGTAAGTAAGCTTTCTTCTGTAGTGAAATTCTCTTGTGATTAGCATGTATGCCATGAAGAAGAGAGTTATAGACTTCATTTATCCTCATTGTGTGTCGAGAATTTGGTTCGACTATCAAGTTGAAGATCTGGATGTCACTTCTCTTGTAGTTTGTATGTTCTTATTTAAGGTAACCTAAAAGAAAACATGAGTAGAAAAACCAATTAGTATAGGAGAGCAATTTCTCATGCAAGGCCATGTAATCTAGCCCATTATTTGATGCATACATGAAGTGGAATAGATTAGACATGGTGCAAAACACAAGATTTTGTGTGAAGCAAATTGTTATGGCACACAAAGGTTCTTGTCAATGAGCTCCTGTATACATTGTTTCTTGTATCAATAAAGTTGAAGCACAGGTTGGCCACTCTTCATTTGGAATAGAAATGGAAAGATCATTTTATACATATATACAACTATAAGTTTTCTCTTTCCAAATAATATGCATGACGTACAAGATCATAAGGTGTACATTCATTGTTGATGTTATCTAATAGGTAGTGGCTTTTTTCATAATTAGTAACAAGTAAAGGAGTTACTATGGGATTAAGAAAAAGAACTAGTTTTCCCCCTTCTACATCTAGTCAAGCATCTTGGGCCTATTTGACCTAGCATCAAAGATCCAAATCCCCAAAGATGTTTGCCACACATAGTAGAATTCTATATTGTCAAAATGAGCTATCAATCACTCGAAATAGATTGGGTTAGGTCAAGTAATAAGACTATACAAAAGAGACTATGTAGATAGCTAGTCTATGATAGAAATATACGTGCAATAAACTGCTCCTACTTCCTACTAGAGATAAATTTAAAATAAATATTTCAAACCAACAAATAAAGTGAGTAAATCTTAGATAAATGAACAAGAGATGTAGGCAATTTCTTCCAAACATCTTCCTACAATGGTTACGAGCTTTGTAGCCCTTGATATGACCCCTTCTCTACTCTGACATGTCTTGACACTCCTTCGGCTTTCACCATAGTTCATCCCCTGCACTTCACATGATTTAATAGCCTTTTTAGCACCTCCTCCACAAGGGTATGGCTATATGGACCTTCTTGTGAACTTTCACATCTTGTGTGACCCTTGGCTCTTCAACGACCCTTTCCTTTTCTTTTGTTTTTTAATTTGACATGAATGGAAAAGGATTGGAGATTTTTTTCTCCATTAGACTCTACTCTAGTTTTGGAAAAAAACTTTCCTTTTCTCTAAGGTTGATGAGCTTTCCCAATTCAAAATTTCAACAGTCCACCTCAAGCTCATGGTGGTAGTGTACATCTCCATGAGACTTATTTCTTTCTTTAACTTGTTTAACTTACTAGCATACAATCCCTTGGTAAAAATAACAAAAATATCATCCTTTTTACCTATGAAATGTAGACACATATCCTTGATTACAACCTTTTACCTCACAAAATGAATACCTCTATATGTTTTCTCCTTAAGTGGTACATGGGATTCTTGGCTAGATGTATGCTAGAAATGTTGTCTCCATAGATGGGGATTGTGTCAATATGCATATCCTTATAGTTTGATGGCTTCTTTAACCACATAGCCTTAGATGTAGTGAATGCTTATGCCCTATAATCAGCCTCCTTGATGACAATGGCACTATAGGCTGCTTCCTAAAAATATATGAGATGGCTTTTGTTCCTAGCATGAGCACATAAAGAGATGTAGAAATACTATCATCAACTATCCTTCCCTAATATGCATCATTCCATGCTTTGAGTTTTGGATCCTCTCCCTACTTGTAAAGCAATCCATAGGTAATTGTGCACTTTACATACCTTACCACATTCTTGGTTGCATTTAGGTGCAAATATGTGGCTCCATGCATGTATTTTGAGAGTAATCTTGCTACTTAAATCAAATAAGTTCTTATGAGAGTTGCATATATCAATGATGCTACCAAGCTCCTAAAGAAGTTACATTCATCAAGATTTTTATAAGCATTCTTACTAATCCTCATGTTTGTATCCATTGGTTTTTCATGACAAAGGAGATAAGGAAGAGAGCTCACTCACACACTTTTGCACTCAAAGAGGAGCACACTTAGATTGAGGCAAGGATGAATACTTTTTGTCTTCTTCTTCTATTACATAAAAGGGATATACAAGAATGACGTAATACAATAATACAATTAGTGCAATATACTAAGAAAAATACATAAGGAAAATCCTAATGTCTATGAATGAGTGAGTTGGAAAGAAACAAATGTGCCATCCCTCTCAGTAGATGAATCTGGTAAAGATCACTAAAGTATGCGTGGCAAATATTGATGTGACCACTATATATGTTAGAGAAATGAAAAAAGTGATATTTGTTATCCTCGATCATCACATGTTGAGCTTGATATGTCAACAAGTCACCTCAAGCTCAAGGTCATGTCCTATAATCCAAGCATCTGCCAAAACATCTTTGACTTATCAACTCCATGTGCTATAGTGAAAATACCAGCAACGTGCTCATCTATCTTCACATAAACAAGATCAATATCACCCACTTATACCTTTTCTCTAATGAAATGATAATATACCATGATATTCTTTGTTCTATCATGAAAAACACAATTCCATGATAATTGAATGCTGCTAAAATTATCACAATAGATGATGATGATGATAGGCTTTTGCACACTCACACCTAAATGAGCAAGTAGAATAACTAGCCATGATGCTTCACATGCTACTACTACAACACCTCTAGATCCAACCTCTATATTGGACACAACCACAATGGGTTACTTCTTAGTGCTTCTTGTAATAGTTGCACTCCCAACTAAGAATAGAAAACCACTTGTAAATCTTCTATCTGGAATACTACTAGTGCGATCCCCATCAATGTTTCCATGAACATGCAATTTTGCGACAAATTCATAAAACAATGCATATTCCAAAGTAGCACTCACATATCATAGATTTCATCTCAAAGCATGTAAATATGGTTTCCAAGGAACCTACATAAATGGACTTTCAAGTCCAATGGTGTAGCATAGATCATGCCTTAGATATATCAAACTTTCCATAATTTTCATATACATGGCAGAATTTTCTAATGCTTCATCTAATGTAGGATCCAAGTTGGAATCCTGATCTAATGCCATAGAAATTGGCTTACAATCAGCCATACCATAATTTTTCAGTATACTCATGGCATATTGCCTTTGCGACATCCATATACCTATTTTTCTATGTATAAACTCAATGCCCAAAAAGTAGCATAGCACACCAAGATCTTTCATGTAAAATTCTTGCATAAGGAGTTGCTTTACCTCTTTAATGCTTTCATCATTATCACCACCTACAATCAATTCATCAACATAAATACCCACAATAATGATGCCATCATCACCCTTCCTTGCATATAATGACGGATGTGCATCACACATATAAAATAAAATGGTGATTATAACTAGAAAAGATCTCATACTACAAGATTATGAGAGAACAAGGCTAGATGTCCAAGAACTAAACTATTCACGACTAGAACAGGGAACAACATGAACTTGAACTAGAACTTTGAAACTAGTTTCTTGGTGACTACGAATCCTTGAGCTCCCAACACTAGCATCCATAAGACTGAGGATATGAGTGGATGAGGCCTCCTTACATAGTTGTTGAGATGTGGTTTTTCAAGGGTGGTTACAAATTCATGAGATCATCGATGATATCATCAACATGAAACAAGACCTTTGGGTGTCAAAATTATGCAAACAACAATCGATCTTAAAGTTTTGAACATTTCGAACGTGATGATATGATTAGTTTCTCCAAATTGCTAACTAAACATGCCATAGAGAAATACATGGAATATAAGATTTATGATGGTTTCCTTTGCATCCATGACATCATCTCTCCCTCAAGCAACAAGTTACATGAGAAGGAGCCATGTTCTCGATCTTGAGCTTCATTGGATTCTTCCTATGGAAATCACAAAACTTGATTGTAGCTCTCTAAAGATTGTTTGTATGTTCCCAAGTACGATCCCTAGTGTCATAATCTTTCCTATGAATAAGATATTCCAATCTTCCTCGAGAGATTCTTGAATCTAAGACATGCTTGAATTGTTCATGATCCTCCATCTTGTTAGGTGGTGAGGGATTAGGTCTCTCTTAAGCTTCCTTGGGTTCCTCACAAGATAGATCTTTTAAGATTTTCGTGGTATGTTGTGGTGTTTCTAAGATCTTTAATGGAGAGCCTTGAGTAGGCATAACTCCTTCATTGAACATGAACTCCTCCTTGTCCTTTACCTTGTTGTGATTCTTATAATATGTATAATCCATATCAGTTGTAATTGACTTCTTGGGCCTAAAATATTCTTGATTCTAATTTTTGAGGAATACTGTCTTGTTTTATTCAACATGTCTAGCTCTTAGACTTGGCTTTCTTTGAACAATTGACTCTCACATTGAAGTGCTTGATTGATAACATCATCCAAAGTATTGGTATGAGATGTAGAGAGTAAATGATCCTTTATTTTATCCCTAGCACCACTTCGAAATTGATAAACTAAATAGTCCTTGACATGTGGATCCTAAAAATATATGTTTGAAGTCTCACGTGAATTCTGCAATTGATCGACCACCGTTTTGTAACCACTTTTCAAAATTTTCAAGTTATATATATATATATATATATATATATATATATATATATATAATTTAAAGTAAATGATGTATTTTTAAGTATGGATATGGAGCTCGTCATTATTGACATAGACTTTATGTGCATAGTCTTGCCAAAATGTCAAGGGAGCACCAAATTTTGGTCTCTAACTAGAATAGACAAGATTCTAAAATTACACTTTCGATTACAAGATCACCCATATAAGGAGAATAATACAAGAATATGTAAATCATACAGGATATTTTAAGTGATACAAGATGTCCCACAACAGAGAATTGATAGGTATGCATAAATCAAATAGAGATTATACATGGGATCCAAGAATCAAAAATTATAGGTATGAAGTATACTCACTTCATAATTTGGGCTTTTCGAACTTCTAATCAACACCAACCACATGAATTTATTCTACAATCTATATATTTTGTTCAAAATTGTAGTGTGGATTGGAGTTAAACATTTCTGGAATCACACGAATAGCACAAGGTAGAAGACAAAGCTTGGAGCACAATACACAATACTAAATGTATTACCACTAGAATGTACAAAGATAAGTAGTTTGTTAGGGAAATAGGCATATATTCAGCTGGAGGAAGAAAACCTCCTAAAGAGGGAAAAAGGTGCCCCAACAATCCTAGTATGTTCACACACATCACTACCTAAATATATCAACAAATCCCCCTTGGGAGTGATGCAGTGAACATGGAGCTGACAATCATGTATAAAGAAGTTCTAAGCTATGTGGAATCACTCCACAAAAGGAAGTAAGCCCGAAGCTTTGTGGAAAAGCTTTCAAATTCTCCCTAGGCAAAGCCTTCGTGAAAAGTTCTATAATATTCTCCTACATGGGCAAATATGCCAAGCTAATCTCTCCAGTAGAGAACCTCTCCCTAACATAATGATAATGCATCTTAATGTGCTTAGTGCGAGCATGGAGACACATGGTTTGTCGCAACTGCCAATGCGCTCTAACTATCAATGAAGCTGGTGGTGGTAGAATACTAACCAACACCCAAATCAGCCATAAGGCATCTAAACCACACAGACTCAATAGTCGCCTTGGAAGCTCCCCTATACTCAGCTTCACAACTTGAAATGGCCACAATAGGCAGCTTCTTGCTCAACCCAGATATACATGAGCTACCAAGCATGAAGGAAAAGCCACTAGTGGACACAGGAGTGTCATAAAAACCAGCCCAATCACCATCAGAAAAAGCATGCAAATCTGGCGGTAGTGATCCCCCCTTGGGATAAAACGATCAAAGTAGCCAGATACTACTAAAATAGCGAAAGGTGCACTTAACTGCCTGCCAATGCTTAACACCTGGGCAACGATATTCCACCATCAACTTGAATAAAGTGAATACTCAAATAATGATGCAAGTGCCCCAAATCTAATATCTCAAATGAGGCATACAAATCAGCCTTAAAATCAGCAATATGCTTCTTAATATGACCAATGAGCAACATGTCATCAATATAGACCACAATGATTAGAAGCACATCATTTGCACGCTTAACATATAAGGTGCTTTCAGTTGCATTGTTCTCAAAACCATATGCAATTAGATAGGCATGTATCTTTTCATTCCAAGCACATGGTGCTTGTTTCAAACCATATAAAGCATTTTTCAACCTGCACACCCGGTTTTCATGCTCTTTCTCGACAAAGCCATAGTTCTAAAAAACATACACTTCTTCTTGCAAGTCCCCATTCAAAAATGCAATTTTAATGTCCAATTGATGTACATTCCAACCATGATGAGTTGCAACTGCACAGATCCTATGAACAGTAGTCATTCGATAAGTAGGAGCAAAGGTCTCATCAAAATCAATGTCTCTTTCCTATGCATAACCCGTTGCAACAGGCCTAACCTTATACCTGTGAAGTGTTCCATCAAGTTTACGCTTCAGCTTGTATACCCACTTAGTACCAATGGCATTTTTTCAAAGAGGCAATTCACATGAAGGCAACGTACCATTCTTCATTATGGCATCATATTCAGATTGCATGGCAGCCATCCAATTTTCTAAATTTTGTGCTTCATCAAACAAAACAGGCTCATTCTCATCACAGACACTAGACACAACCATAGCATAGCAATCTGATGCAAAAGAGGCACTATGGGAGGGTATGATAGAGATGCATTAAGTTTGCTATCATGCAAAAGTTTCCACCATCCATTTTGGCATATTTTTTGCATCCTCAATATCACCTCTCTCATCAACAAGTGCATCATGTAAATCTACATCAGAAATGGAATGATCTACATCATCACATGAAAACTGCAAAGGCTAAAATGTTTCCTCATTAGGACCAACACTAGACTACACACCTATAAAAAGAGGCAACAAAGTATCATACATTTCTTTGGAGCTAAAACATGTCTCCTTAGTACTAATGACTGAATAGCATCTTCCACAAAAACAACATCATGGATAACCAAAATTTGTTTAGTTTGTGGATGCTATAGATGATAGCCTTTGGTTTCAGAACTGTACCAAACAAAAATACATTTCACTACCTTATCATCCAATTTTCTATGATGTTTGTTCATGCACTAATGCATATGATAAACAACCAAAAACACACAGATGAGCAACACATGGCGTGTGACTATGCCAAGCCTCATATGGGGTGATAGATGGATATGCTGTAGTGGGCCACTTGTTAAGTACATATGTTGCACGCATAATAGCATCAAGCCACAAACTATGTGGTAAAGCCTGACACTTAACCATACACCTCGCCATATCCATGAATGAACTATTCTTTTGTCTAGCAATTCCATTCTATTGAGGTGTATAGGGTATTGTACCCTTAATTAAAAGGGAAGGTGCCCATTTTACATGCTGACAAATTTTCAACCAAAATAAGAAACTTTTTGAAGAATATAAACACTTTGGATTTTGCTTTCAATGAATATACCCATGCGTGCCTAGAAAAATCATACATGAAAGTCACAAAGTAAAGATAGTTTCCCAAAGAGGGTGTCTGCATAGGATCACATACGTCACTATGAACAAGCTGCAATTTTTTAGTAGCTTGAACTGAACCATCTTTTGGAAAGGAGGAATGCTCCATTTTGCCTAAAATATAGCCTTTACAGACATGTTTAATAGGTGCATCAAGTTTGGGCAAAGGGACACCATTTTAGATTTATAGAGGCATAGCAAACTAGCGAAATTTAGATGACCAAAGCCTGCATGCCAAAGCTTTGCATCTGACATAGCCTAAGAATCATGTGCTACACATGCTGAATCATTCATAGATTTCTCAGAATCTATGAGCTTATATAGCCAGGACATAAAATACCAGAACAATAATCGTGTCGCCATTTGAGAGATCATGAACTATACATCTATCATCAATAGTTTTCACAACCAAGACAATCTTGGCTAATGGGAAATGGATAACTAATTTTTCTTGATGTGTGGCACAAATAAAGAATTTGACAATGTAAAAGAACTATCATCAGTAGTAGTTAGAATGATCTTACGACTCCCATAACAGGATAAGAGGAATTATTGGCGCATGTGATAGTACTCGCTATAGGGGCATGCTCAAGTGAAGCTAATATGTTTGGTTTCCTCACTATCAAATAACCAAACATCTATATCTACTATAGACATACACTATTCAGGAGAAGATGGGTCACAATTACAAATGGTAGTAAATGTCTATTCTTCATTCTACACTAGATTAGCAGACTCTATTTTTGGTATGGAGGCCTTTGCAACAATCATTCTTGTTCTCTCTCTTGTTTTCCTCTTTAGCAACCAATTTTGGATAGCTCTTAATGATATGATCATTCCCTTTACAATAATTGCAAAACAATTTCTTGTTTTTTGATTTCTTTTCCTTCCTTCTTCAAATATGTAGCATTTGCACATTTCTTCTTACTAGTTGATGAGCTTCATCTACCTTTGCCCTTCTGACTAGCCAAGAAAGCTTGATCTACAACATGCATAATAGACCTCTTCTGCCTAGACTAGTCTTCGTGCAGCAGTACAAAAACTAACTCTTCAAATTTTAAGGCATTTGGAATGCCTTTCATCATCAAACAAAGAGTAGAAGCAAAACTCTAATATGATTTAGGAAGACCATTTAGAACAGTCTATACAAGTGAACTATTAGGCAAGACTTCATTAGTAGAAATTAATTGTTCCTTCAAATCTTTGATCTTTGTTATAAAAATATCCATAGAATCACCTTCATTCATATTCTCACTCTCCAATTATTTTCGGAGGTAAGCAACACGAGCCTCATTCCTAGCCTAGTACAATGTGGTAAGTGTATCCCAAGCATCCTTAGCTATTCTACAAGAGTGAATATGAGAAATAATGGCATGTTTGACAGGCAAGGCTATCAATGCATGTGCTTGAGCATCTCTACCATCCCAGCTAATTTGCTTTGCAATAGGTGCACTAGAAACCATAGCACGAAAAGGAATCTGTAGAATATCACCATCTTTGATGCCATCTCCATCAGCTTCAGTACCTCTATTTGCAGGTGTAATAGGACATTTTTCAACACCCTAGACAATATTTAGCAGTCCTTTTGCAACCAATACATGATGCATGATATATGTAAGAAAATAACAGCACAACGGAATAGACCTGTAGAGAGAGTTGAGAGAAAAACGCAGACAAAGATAGACGGAGACTGAGAGATAGAGAACTCAAATTCGAGGATTTCGGAACGTAATGCAGTTACAATAATGGTGCTGTCCACCCGTGCGCTCCCACTGTGGAGCTTAGATGGCGATCTAGACAGACTCTAGATGAAGGGCTTACTAGTGCGCAATGCTATGTAAAGCTCAACCTGGGCCATGCTTATATAGCTTTTTTTACAAGGCGGTTCGGTATAGATAAACGTAGTGAGGAGATACGAAATAGTCTGTAAAATATATGATCCGACAATATCTCCATGACGAGAAGTCCTACCGTCTCAGCCCTACGGGCCGGGGGATAGGCCCCCCAGACCCCGCAAAAGGGGGCAAGCCTCCCTCTGCACTCCCCCCATTAAGGTTCTATGGGGAAACCGTGTGACGCCATAGGGCCTTTATTTTCACCTTAAATGGCATCCCAATGGCATGGAAGTTTATGCCCTACCTAACCTAACGGCTAGGCTCACAAAGATCATCTACAACCATCAACGGTCACACATAGACCTCATCTAACTTGGAAGTTAGGGTTCCACAAATGTCCGGGCTCTCATAATGGCTTCTCCTCATAATGGGGGCCTTACAACTTAGAGCACCATGGATAATTTGTGGTCACATGAGGGTGGAGTATTGAGCATATCTAACACCCCCCCTCAATGTCCACGCGATGGTGAACTACCTCCTTGGTCCAATCCCAAGCTTTGGAAAATGTCGAAGAAGTTGCTCTCTCCCAAGAGCCTTGGTGAAGATGTCTGCTCCATTTTCTTCAGTAGGGCAATAGGTTATCTCCACGACCCCGTCCTCAATCAATTCACGCACAAAGTGATACTGGATTTCTATGTGCTTGGTACGTGCATGGAAAACAGGATTTTTCGCGATGGCCATGCACTCAACTCTGTAGCCTATTGTCCTTGTATTCCTATGTGCCATAGGATCCACCTCAACCATATTGCTTCACATGCTGCAACACATGCAGCTTTGTACTCAGCTTCAGTAGAAGATAATGCTACAGTCTGTTGCTTCTTACTGATCCAAGAGAAAATCCTTGATCCTAAAGAAAAGCAATATCCAGAAACTGATATTCTGGTATCAATATCTCTTGCGCAATCTAAGTCACAGTATCTGACTAGAGATGATCCTTCTTCATGAAGCATACCATAATCAGTGGTTCGTTTCACATACCTGAGTATCCGCATGCTATTATAGAACCTCCTTACTACTCCAACAACATAAGAGATGTCTGGTCTGCTATTGCACGAGTAGATGAGACTTCCAACTAATTTCTTGTATCTTTCAATATCCACTGGAGGTGAAGTATCTTCAATAGATAATTTTGTGTTGACCTCCATAGGTGTAGAAATTTCCTTGCAATCCTCCATGTCGAATGCCTTCAATATCTGCCTGGCATACTTTTGTTGAGAGATGAAAATCTTCCCTGGTTCCTGCCAAACTTCAAGACCTAAGCAATAATGCATTAAGCCCAAGTCTGTCATTTCAATTCTGAACTCAGGGCATCTTTTGTTTGTTGAAGAAGAGCATCATCATTTCCTGTAATCACAAGGTCATCTACATAGAGTACAAGCACAATTGTCTTCCCTCCTTTCTTTAGAACATACAAGTTAGCATCACAAGCACATCTTTTGAACCCTAGATCCAAGAGATACTTTTCTATCCATTGGTATCATGCTCTAGGGGCTTGTTTTAGCCCATATAATGCCTTCTTCAGCTTACATACCTTGTTCTCTGAATGGGGAGCCTCAAACCCTGGTGGCTGAGAAACATATACCTCCTCCTTGAGGTCTCCATTCAGGAATGCTGATTTAACATCCATGTGATAGACTAGCCAATGCTTATGTGCAGCCACAGCTAGTACTACTCGGATAGTAGTCATTCTTGCAGTCGGGGCAAATGATTCACAAAAGTCAATGCCTTCATTTTGTGAGTAGCCCTGTGCAACAAGTCTTGCTTTATATTTTTCTAGAGTACCATCAACCTTGTACTTTAGCTTCCAAATCCACTTGGTGCCAATGACTTTACGTTTACGGGGTCAATCCACTAGCTCCCAAGTTCCATTCTTTATGATATTGTTGTATTCTGTTTGCATGGCAGCCCTCCAATTCCGATCACGGAGTGCCTCTTCCACATTGGTTAGTTCCTTTGCTTCTTCTTGAATGAGATGTCAGGCATCAAGGCTGTGTTTACAATATAGGCGCTTGCCCGTCTCTGTTCCTCTATTCTCTGTGATCGCCTCGGTCCATCTGCAACCTGTTCTAGTGGCTGTGGGATGGGGTTTGCAGAATCATAGAGCTGCCTCACCCAACGTCGCAATGGCTTTTCCACTTGGGTGTCAGCAGGTTGGTGACTTTCAGAATCATCATCTGAAGATGATGCTTCCTTCTCTTGTGTAGAAGGGATAGCTCTTGGCCCAGGTTCATAGTGGATTGCCCCTTCGCCTGATGATAAAGTGGAAGCTCTCTTTTCCTCCTCCACTGCATGTGGCTGCTCCTCCTTAAGTATCACATCACGACTCGCCATGATCTTCTTAGCCTCAGGGTCATAAAGCTTATAAGCCTTCTTATCGTCACTGTACCCTAGGAAGATACATTTGATGCTTTTTGGTTGAAGCTTGTTTCTCTCTCTATCTGGAACATGTACATAACATTCACTTCCAAATACTTTGAAATGGGAAACAAAAGGATTTTTACTAGTGTAGGCTTCTTGTGGAGTCTTTCCATCAAGTGCCTTGGTGTAGCTTTGATTCAAGATGTAGACAGCAGTGTTGACAACCTCTGCCCAAAATTGATTAGGCAAACCCTTTCCTTTCAACATGCACCTTCCCATCTCCATGATGGTTCGATTCCAACGTTCTGCAACACCGTTCTGTTGAGGACTATGTGCCATTGTGAGTTGATGCTTGATTCCCTTACTCTTGCAGAAATCTTCGAACTCTGTTGATGTGAACTCACCACCACTGTTTGTCTCTATAGTCGTCAACAAGTAACATGAAGTAGGAAGATCCGCCCAAGGCCTGTGTAGGCATTTTTCTGCACAAGTCAGCATGCACCAACTCTAGAGGATAGCTTGCCCTGTTCTTGCTTTCTTGTGGAAATGCCTTCCTCTGTTGCTTGCCCATCATGCAAGCTTCACATGGTTCCTTCATTTCTGCAATCAATGGTAGGTGTGCAACCATACCTCTGCGATGCATCTCCTTCAGTACAAGGTATCCAATGTGGCCGAATCTCTCATGCCATAGCTTACTTGTGCCCACGTTTGTAGTGGCTATAAGAGCACACAACTCATATAGGTTGTTCCTCCTTATGCCTGTCCCAACAATGTTGTTGTTACCGTCCATAATCTTAGCTCTTACTCAAAGATACTTGGTGACCTTGATGAGTTATAGAAGCTATTGAAAGCAGATTTCGTTTTATTTGTGGAACATACATCACATTTGAAAGCTTTCTGATATCACCATTAGAGTTAATGAAAGAAACCGTACCTTCGCCCTCTCCATGACATCTTGCATTGTTCCCTACCTTTACTATGATGGGTTCCTTTAGAGTGTTAGTCGGCCGTCGGATTGGCAGTTGTAAAAACTGAATCTTTTTCTAGTCCGCACGTACGAAAGGTTGTTACAAAGATGTTTGTATCTTTATATAAATGAATGAAAAAGAGGTGCTCGGTGACGATCGGTTGGATCACTAGACGGTCTGTCTAGGTGATTGATCTGCACGTTACTCTAGTGTGTTTTGAGAACTCTAAGTCGTATCGTGGTTGTCTTCTGTGTTGAAGGTCTGTCATTGTACGGTAAAGATTAACTTATAGTAACGTTCGTCTTAAGTTGCATACTAAATCATCGTTCTGTAAAGGTTATTACTACGAGTTGTGTTACATTAGTTTTTATATGGTACGCTGATCACTGAGTAAGTCTGGATCGGTGTAGGAATCTACATTCAGTATTGTGTGTTTGAGAATTTGGAGTTTTTCTGTGTCTTTCGATTTTGGTTGATTGTCTGCACCTATTCGGTAAAGATTGAGTCATTGTTATTATCTCTGTTGTTATCATGTTTGTGTTCTGGACAGTTTTTTGAGTTAATCAAGTAATTCTACATTACGGTACTAACTAGTTCTTGCGCTGTACGATGAAGAGAGCATGAGCTAGTATGTGTTCAGTAAACTTTGGAAGGGTTTGATTGCGTATTGTAAAAGTGTAAGTGTAGCAAATTCTTGATAGAGTTCTTGAGCATTAGTATATTGCGGTGTGTGAAGTGGTTAGTTGGGAAAATCAAGAACAGGGCCTCTGTCTAACAGACCCCTTCCACTCCCAAGAACCCAAGTAGATGTTTAAACGCGCTTCTGACGGCTAGTCTCACGTTTAACACTGGCACCGTCTGTGGGAAGGTGGCATCAAGAGTGTTGCCAGCTAATTGTGGGAAAGTGGCACCAGGTGGTTGCCGTTTGTCTGTGCGAAGGTGGCATCAAGAATGCTCGTTGATTGATTGTGAAAGTGGTCATAGATTGTGAATCGACCGTAAAGAGGAATAGTACGCAAAGTATTGCAAACGTAGTATATGCCGGTTACTCGTTCCGATGAATCATACCCGAAGCATAGAAGAAACCAATAGTCTTGGGCGATACCTAATTTGCTAAGGACGCCTCCAGGAAGTAGAAGCGCAGATAAGTCTAACCCAACTGTCAAGGAATTGAAGAACGCCAGTAGTGACTCTAGTAGTATTCCGGTGAAACGTACTACCTTTTTGGCAGATTCCGATGCGATTTCGCCACATTCTGTCGAAGAAATAGTAACTCCAGAGTCTACCAGGACGCAACATGAAATTAATTTAACACCATTGGGTCAAGATTCAAGTTTGTCTCTGGATAGAAACGTCTTGGCCAAAGAAATCAGTGAAGGTGAAAAAAAACCTTGTTTTGGTGAAATTTGGACACCTTCCGGTGTTATTGCGGTACAAGTTGCTCAAAGTTCACAGTCTTCCGGTGACGGTTTACCATTTCTTGGTGAATCTCCTTATTTGGAGTAAGTTTTCCTACCTTTGATATGAAGAAGAAAGGTAGCTTATTCGAAGCTGAAATCCGAAACATACTGAACAATATTATCAAGCCGGAGAGTGCGCAGGCTGACGATACAAATTCTGACAGTTCAGATATTCAGCCTCGGGATACAGAAGATAGTCACAATACAACCGCCAGCACGATGAGTGGACAACAGCAACAACACCAACAACAACAACAACAACAACAACAGTAGCAGCAACAATAGCAACATCTATTTCCACCCCGGCCGACTCCAACAGGAGTAACGTACACTAAATTCGGTGGATTTCCAGGTGATGACCTAGATGCTCATGTACGCACATTTGAGATAAGTTACGCGGTGCTCAATCATCCACCTGACCGGGCATATAAAGCTATTGTATTCCAGTCCACGTTAGTTAATGAAGCAGCCAGATGGCTTACAGAATATGATATTAACCATTTCGGCACCTACGAAGCGGTAAGGGATGCATTTTTGCAGAGATTCAGGCTAAAGAAGAATCCAGCCGAAATTTTCCATTACCTGCAAAATAATAGACAAAAGATGAATCAGACAGTACAAGAATATGCCACCCTATTTAGAACGCAATTGACGCAATTACGGCTAGCACATGCCAACCTGCTGGATGACGTTATCACTCAATGGTTTATCAATGATTTGACTCCGAAACTTAAACAAATTATGATCATACGATGTGTGGGAGCTATGACGCTAGATGCGGTGATTGCAATGGCTTTGCAACTGGAAAACAAGGTTGGAGGATTTATAGAAGACCTGGAATGGTTAAAAGCAAGTAAAAAAGTTGCAGAAGATTCGACCAGACAGCTGTACTACAGCACGTGCAAGAATTCAGGGCATACCAGTACCACTTGTTCCCTTAACCAGTTGTTTTGTGCTATTAGTAATACGACAGGACATTCCACCGAAAACTGTGCATACAACGCCAAAGTACAGGGAACAGCAACAGTGAATGCAATTATACAAGAACCAAGGCAGCCTTCCAATCACTCTGTACCTCCTCAAATGAGAAACAACCAGCAGCAAGGCTACCGAAATTACAGAGGACAGAGAAATAATAACTACAATGCAAACCGTTGGCAGGCAGGACCAGCACAGGAAAATGCTAATTTGCCACCACCTCGCTGCCATTTTTGCGGTGAATTTGGCCACATTAGAAGATTTTGTAAAGATGCAGCAGAATATGATCAGAGAAAAAAAGAACGTCAGAATCCAATGACTAATATGGTTCAGATCACACCCATAGAAACACAAGCTGTAGTAGTTCAGACCAGATCCGGTAGGCCGTTACAACCACCAGCTGAAATATTTGAACCAGGCATTTGAGAACAGCAAAGAACATACGACAAGGCTAGTCAGTGGACCACCACAGAACCTCCAGTGTTTCCAGATCCTATTCCGGTGACACAAGTTCCACCGTCAAAGGAAACTGCACAGGAGCAAGAGTCAATTCCAATAACCGATGCATCGTCTTCAGAATCAGTGAAAGGTACAAGCCCAGTAAATCAAGCCTGGGAAATCTTATCTAAAGCGTCCATTACTCTTCCTCTTGGACAGTTACTTGCACTAGTACCAGGAGTCCGTCAACAATTCCAGCAACAGTTTAGTACTGAGTCTGCCTGCATTCCAGCAACGACAACAGTACAACCAGAAACTGATGCTACGGTGGATCATTCGGTCCCATTGATTATGGTATGGTACAAAAATCATAAAATAAATCAAGTACTAATTGATGGAGGGTCTTGTGTAAACATTGCTACTGCCACACTGTGTAAAAAGTTAGGATGGAAGAAAATTGAGCCTCTCCAGATTTTTGTAAGGATAGCTGATCAGTCCAGAGTCCACCCAGTAGGACTAGTACGAGATGTTCCCATAACTTTGCAAGGTACAACATTTAAGATGACTTTTGTCGTCTTAGAACTACCAGAGTCTAGCTTGGATTATAATCTACTTGTCAGCCGTCCTTGGTTGAAACAAGCCAAGGTGATACAAGATTGGTCCGCATAGGAACTCACTTTCAAGGACAATAATCGTAAATATGTTGTCAAGTTAGATGCTATCCAGCCTTGTGAATTACATGCTAGACCTTATTTTGCAGAACCAGTTCATATGTTAGATGGTTTGTCAGATAATGAAGAAGAAGAGTTTTTGAAGAATAATATTGATTTGATCTCCCTAGGAACTGTTGATCTACAATCTGTTGTAGATAATTGGAATCCGGCAGTTTGTACGGTGATGCCTGTGACTAAAGGAGACACGAAAGAAGATAGTGCTGCTATAGATGACACTGATCTACAACAACTTGTAAACCCACCCGATGTTAAGAAGTCTCGACAATTCTATGTTCCAGAAGATCAGTTGATCACCTATAATCTAGGAGATGAAGAAAATCCGCGTCCTGTCAAGATAAAGGAAAACTTACCTGAAGTATTTCAAGAAGATCTGATCCAGTTACTTCATGAGTTCGCTGATGTTTTTGCATGGGATTACAAAGATATGAGAGGTCTGGACCCTCACATTTATCAACATAGGGTCATGCTGAAGCCGGAAGCAAAACCAATCAAACAACCCAGCTACCGAATGAACCCAAATTATGCAACACAGGTAAAGGCAGAGCTGGATAGGTTATTGAAAGTGGGATTCATTATACTAGTAGAGCACGCTGAATGGATCTCACCAATTGTTATAGTCCTTAAAAAGAATAAGCAGCTACTTATATGTATGGATTACCGGAAGCTAAATGCAGCTACGGTGCCAGATCCGTTTCCTGTACCTTTTCTTGACATGATGCTTGACAGAGTAGCAGGACACGAAATGTACTCATTCTTAGATGGATACAGTGGGTATAATCAAGTCAGAATGGCTGACCAAGATATACCGAAAACAACGTTCATTACCCATTGGGGTGTTTTTGCTTGTACTGTTATGTGGTTCGGATTGAGAAATGCCCCTAGCACTTTCCAGAGGTGTATGCAGGAAATATTCTCCCCTTATCTTACCTCTTTTATGCAAGTATATCTTGATGATTTCTCTTTATTCGGTAAAATGGAAGCACACTTGTTCCATTTACGGTGTTGCTTTGAGAAGTGCAGAGAATACAGACTCTGCCTGAACCCAAACAAATCTGTATTTTCCGTTTCATGTGGAAAGTTACTTGGCCATATTATCTCTACACAAGGTATTCAAGTCGATCCAGATAAGGTTGCAGCTGTGTTAGAAGCACATGTACCTACTACACCAAAGGAAGTAATGTGTTTCATGCGTCAAGTGAGATGGCATGGTCCCCATCTATGGTGGCTCGCTCATTTAGCCATTCCACTCAATCGTTTAATCATGAGCACTCCTAAACAGTTTGATTGGACTCAGGAATGTCAAACAACATTTGATCGTCTAAAATGTTTATTAATATAGGTCCCAATTTTACAAATCACGTGATTGGGAACATCCATTTCATGTTTTCGTAGACGCATCAGATATAGCCATTGGAAGTGTGTTAATGCAACAAAGTGATAAGTGGTTCCGGCCTGTTTACTATGCGAGTAGAAGACTTGCTCCTCCAAAAAAGAATTACTCTGTAACGGAAAGAGAATGTCTGGGTTTAGTATATTCTGTAAAGAAATTCAGACACTATTTACTTGGCCGCAAATTTACTTTTCATGTAGATCATGCTGCACTTGTCTTCTGATACGACAACAGCATTTAGGTGGTCGATTAGCACGTTGGGTTCTACTTTTACAAGAGTTTGATTTCGAAGTAATCCATCGGCCCGACAACTCACATGCCTTAGCAGATTTCCTTTCTCGCTTAGATTCCGGTGAAGCTCCGGTCGGTGTAGATGACACCACAGCAGCAATTTATGTTACTGAACCAATTAATGATGAATATGCAGAACCACCTATGCCATCTACATATTATGATCAGATATTAACTTTTCTTACTGATGGATGTATTCCTGCTCAGACCTCTCCTGCAATGCGTAAAAAGATTGCTGTGTACAGTCGCAGATTTCGGTTAATTGCTGGAGAATTATACTATATGGATCACACTGGAATTTTACTTCGCTGTATTCCTCCACATGAAGTTAACTCAGTCATTATTCTGCCTCACTCAATTCCTTTCGGTGGACACTTTGCAGCAGATTTAACGCACCGGAAAATTCTGCAAAGTGGACTTTGGTGGCCTACTATGTACAGGGATGTATCTCAGTTTGTCAAACAACGTGATACTTGTCAGAGGACTAGACACCCTCTACAACGCCATTTCTTCCCTCTCCAACCTATCTTGCCATTGGAGCCTTTTCAGAAGTGGGGCCTAGATTTTATTGGACATATTACACCTCCAGCCATACTCAGTAATAATTGTTATATTCTAACATGTACAGATTATGCTACCAGATGGGTAGAAGCATGGGCTTTAAGGTTCACCACAGCTGTTTCGGTGGCAAAGTGTCTAATGAAAGATGTTTTCACACGTTTTGGCTTACCTCTGGAGCTTGTTACAGATCAAGGCACGCATTTTGCTAACAACTTAATGAGAGTACTCACCCATTCTTTTCAGATAATGCATAAATTCAGTTCTCCTTATTATCTCGTGCTAAGGGTTTGGCTGAGCGTACAAACAAAACCTTGTTGAATATGCTTCGGAAACTGATTCTGGAATCACCGGAAAGGTGGGATCAACTGTTACCTGCAGTATTATGGGCGTACCTGACTACCTACAAGGTAGTAACAGGACTAACACCTTTCAAATTGGCTTATGGACTGGAAGCCATAGCACCAATGGAAATTGTTGTGCCAAGTTTACGTGTAGCCCTCACCTAGAAACTGTTACCTGAAGAATCTCTATCATTTCGGTTGGATACACTCAAAGAACTGGATGAGCAGCGATGGCAAAGTTTTCTGACTATTCAGGAAGTACAGTTAAGACAAGCTCGAACTCATGATCGATATCTAAAAACTCCAGTTTTTACGATGGGGCAACTTGTACTCTTTTACAATGCAAAATCGAATCGCTCTGCTGGAAAATTCAAGTTACGATGGTTTGGTCCCTATCGGATTACTGAACAAGTAGGCCAAGCCACTTTTCGGTTGACTACTTTGACCGGTATTTATTTTCTTTTTTTGTTTTTTGCATACTTAATAAAATAAGTCTGTAAATATCCGCGTTTTGATACTTAATTATGACTAACAACCGCCCTGCCTTATTGATTCCACTTATGCATGCCCACCGAAGTTATGAGGTTATCATCTCAATATCACGCGATGATTCACGAATTTAATTGCTTCTCGGTATCAAGTATCTACTTAACCTTTTTCGTTTCGCTGTTACACACTATTGTGTTTGCATGATTTCTGTGCTTGTGCAATCTGTATACCCTGTGCTTTGTGTCTTACTGTGTGTGCCATGGAAGCTCTGGCAAACTTTGCCGCTTTCCGTGACGGACTCCTTGCCGATGTAGGAGAGTTCCTGCGCAACCGCGAGTTGGTCAATTTTGCTGAACTACCTTGGCATTCAGTGGATTGCCACCCGTTTTATGCCAACATAATCGCCGCCATCGCTGCAAGACCTGCCACCGAGCAGAGTTGGCCTATCACTGACCTACCATCCCGTACCGTAATCACTTTCCAGGCCTTTGCTGATGCATTTCGACTCCCTCGACAAGGACAAGAGAATGGCCCAAATTTACCAATAGCTACCATGATCCAACTATTCCCTATGTACTCCTCCAAGGAATATGCAATCCTCTGTCGCCCCGAACCTGAAAGATCAGCCTTGCAATTCTTGGTAGCCATCCTCAACCTGTAGAAACGCACATATGGCATATCTCGACCCTTTTACTCCGCTATAGATTTAGCTGCTCGAGAACCGGTCAACTTTGCTTCGTATTTCTTCCGCCGCATTCACAAAGAATGTGTTTCAATCATCAAGCAGGTCAATAAGGGAGACACTACAACATATGAGGGGTATACCCACGCTGCATATACCGACGGTCATAATCGGCGTCGGTATAGCCCTCAGAAAATCTGACTAAGAGATACCGACAGTCAAGTGACCGTCAGTATGACCGTTTTAAACGGATCGTCGGTGTGGCTCGCAGCCGCCGGTATAAGCGTCGGTATGAGCCTCGGTATAAGCGTCGGTAATTAACTAGCATCTACCGACATGTATACCGACGTCCATACCGGCGCCTATACCGGTAGCAAATTTTTTAACATACCGCGAACCGGAGAGAAAAACTTCACATTTCTGCGTGTGTTTGAGTACTGTCGGTCTACTATCGAACTTGCGCACGCGAACGTGCATTGTCTTGTACACACACACACACGGATCTCTCTCTCTACACACACACTCTCTCTCAGCTTAGCTCTCACATCCTGGCAAGTGATGCGCGTACTGTTAGCATTTGTGTTTCTCTATGCTTTAGGGTTTCTAATTTCTCTTTTCGTTGATTTTGCAGAAGTTCGTTGGCGTCGATTGTTTGGAATCGGATGAGAGACGACCTACATTATGCTTTGACGACAATGATTAAAAGAGAGACATACTTGTAAGTGATTCTTTTATTCGCTATTGATAGAGAGAGAAGGAGAGAGAGAGAGAGAGAGAGAGAGAGAGAGAGAGAAAGAGAGAAACAAAGAGAGAGAGAAAGAAAGAAAGAGAGAGAAGAGAAAGCATGCATACATACACACATGCATGCTTACATACACACACATATACACATATGCATGCATACACACACACATACATTTACACACATGCATACATACACACACATGCATACACACATACATACACACACATATATACACATATGCATACATACACATACACACACACACACACACACATATACACACATACATACACACACGCATATATACACACATATACACACATGCATGCATACATACACACACATATACTGGCATGCATGCATACACACATATATACACACATGCATAAATACACACATATACACACATGCATGTATACATACACACACATGTATACACATGCATACACATACACACACATACACATACATGCATGCATACATACACACACGTACACACACATGCACACACATGCATGCCTACATACACACACATACACATACACACACATGTATACATACACACACACATGTACACATGCATACATACACACACATATATACACACATGCATACATACAAACATATAATCCTATTTTTATTTTGAAGTTTTTGTTTTACATCAATTATATAAAAATAGGATTAGGGTTTTAGGGTTAAATATTTAAGATTAGGGTTTTAGGGTTTCAAATAGGATTAGGGTTTTAGGGTTAAATATTTAAGATTAGGGTTTTAGGGTTAAATATTTAAGATTAGGGTTTTAGGGTTTTAGGTCTAGATATTTAAGATTAGGGTTTTAGGGTTTGATATTTCAGATTTAAGTCTAAGTCTTTCTGATTAGGGTTTTAGGATTTTAATACGTAGATAACATATATACACACAAACACACATATACATATAATACATACATACATGTAGATACACATGCATACAAAAATATACATATTTTAGAATTAAATCTTTAAGATTAGGGTTTTAGGGTTATAACACCTACATAACATATATGCACACATACACATACACATGTAATACATATATACATGTATATACACATGTATACAGAAATATACATATTTTAGGTCTAGATATTTAAGATTAGGGTTTTAGGGTTTAGTATTTCAGATTTAAGTCTAAGTCTTTCTGATTAGAGTTTTAGGATTTTAAAACGTAGATAACATATATACACAAGCACACATATACATATAATACATACATACATGTAGATACACATGCATACAAAAATATACATATTTTAGATTTAAATCTTTAAGATTAGGGTTTTAGGGTTATAACACCTACATAAGATATATGCACACAAACACATTCACATGTAATACATATATACATGTATATACACATGTATACAGAAATATACAGATTTTAGGCCTACATATTTAAGATTAGGGTTTTAGGGTTTAGTATTTCAGATTTAAGTCTAAGTCTTTCTGATTAGGGTTTTAGGATTTTAAAACGTAGATTACATATATACACAAACACACATATACATATAATACATACATACATGTAGATACACATGCATACAAAAATATACATATTTTAGAATTAAATCTTTAAGATTAGGGTTTTAGGTTTATAACACCTACATAAGATATATGCACACATACACATGCACATGTAATACATATATACATGTATATACACATGTATATACACATGTATACAGAAATATACATATTTTAGGTCTACATATTTAAGATTAGGGTTTTAGGGTTTAGTATTTCAGATCTAGAATTTTAAGATTAGGGTTTTAATTAAATATATATAATTAAATATATAAAATTAAATATATAAAAATAGGATTACATAAGGAAAAAAATCTGAATATATGAATAAATATATATATATATATAATAAGATAATTATATACATAAATAAATATAAAAAGAACTAGTGTTTTAAATAATTTAATTAAATATATATATTTAAATATATGAAATTAAATATATAAAAATAGGATTACGTAAGGAAAAATAATCTGAACATATGAATAAATATATATATAAAATAAGATAATTATATACATAAATAAATATAAAAAGAACTAGTGTTTTAAATAATTTAATTTAATATTTATAATTAAATATATAAAAATAGGATTACGTAAGAAAAAAACTCTGAATATATAAATAAATATATACATATATATATAATAAGATAATTATATAAGTAAATAAATATAAAAAGAACCACTGTTTTAAATTATTTAATTAAATATGTATAATTAAATATAATTAAGTAAAGAAAATCTGAATATATAAATAAATATGTAAATACACAAACACACATACTTATATACCTATCTATATTCACATATATATACATATACACATATATATACACATGCATACATATATATACATGTTTTAGTTCTAGGTCATTTGGATTAGGGTTTTAGGGTTTTAACACGTACATAACATATTTACACACATACATATACACATATAATACATATATACATGTATATACACATGTGTACAGAAATATACATAATTTAGGTCTAGATCTTTAAAATTAGGGTTTTAGGATTTCGGCATACATATAACTAATTAAGAGGAAAAAAATCCGAATAAGTAAATAAATATATATATAAAATAGGATCAATCAAGAAAAAATCCGAATATATAGATAAAATAGGATAGCTATATAGATTAGGGTTTTAAAACTAGGATTTTAAGTTTTTTTAGGTATTTAAGTATTTAGGTCTTTAAGAGTTAGATTTTTAGGTTTAATAAAAAAAACAAATGTTCTAAAATGTTCTAGAATGTCCAAATTGTAGCAGATGGCTTCTTTGGATCCTGAAGAGAGAATGGCATGTCCTTGCAAACAGTGCAAGTATCAAATTTATCGGAAACGACAGATTTGTACTGCACATGTTAGAGAGTATGGATCCTTTGATAGGAGTCGACAGGAAAACCTACTCTATCATTTGCATGGTCCCCTAGGTGAGCAGATTGAACCAAACGACATTGCACCGGTAACATCTCATGGACAAAATAGAGCAAAAAAGGACTTAGACGTAGAAGCAAGCACTAATAATATTACACAGAATGAACATGTGGAAGAGATGCTTGAAGCATTTTATGAGATGGATGAAGATCATGATGGTGAAGAAGGTGTCGACGAGAGTTTCATGGACACAACAAAAATTCCACGATCAGAAGTTGATGAAGAAGTGTTCGTAAGCATCACTACCTAAATACATTAACAATCTATACTTATGTTTTCTGTACTAAAAGGTAAGAGAAACTTTTTATCTATGATCATTAGTATATATTTTAGATCAATGCTTTTGACTACGGGTATGTCATTAGTATCATTTATATCATGGAGTGCCAATTACAAAGTCTAGCATATATGCACTTTCCATATTCTATATTTCTCTATTTTTTTTATGGAAGAATCTCGATATATCTTCATGGTTATTTGTGGTCTCTGGAAAGGAATCTATAGTCAAAGTCACTAGCTTACTTTTGTAAAAAAACTTCTTCTATTCATTTGAGAGTTTATATTGTACAAATTCGCAAGATATATGACAATGATAAGGTTAATTTGTATATAAATAGCACCATTTGCCCTTGGCTTATTGTACATATTATATGTATACTTTATGAACATATAATGGTAAGTTGCTATGAGACTACCTATAAATTTTAATCATGCTATATAATCTACATAAAAGATATCTTTTCCTTTATTTTAAACATAGAAACTATTTTGGTCACTTAAACTTTCAAGAATACAACATTTCATCATGGTAAGGCTTAGAAGACTGAGTAAGTCCTTTATCTAAATAAGTTGCAATATGCTTCCCTAAAAGAATCACTTTGCTAAGATATGTTTAGTTCTTCAAACATACTAATATTTTTTTTATTTGATGTGTATATCCTTAAAATTCAATCACCAAAATTATTAGATATACTAATAAACATTGTAATTTTAAGTGAGAGTGACTTATCAAACACCTCATTAAATTTGGCATGCATTACTTTAGATGAATAAAAGAACTTGTATGAGTGGATTTCATGACTTCCTCATGCACATTTCACTGGTAGAAGTTTTATTCTTTAGTATACTACTTCATGAAATGAATCCCTTGCTAGATTACGATTTAAACTTGATTCACCATATGTCTATAGAAAGGCAATTCAGGACTACCCTATATACACATGAGTTTTCATTAGTGAAAACTCAGATCAAATATCTACATGTATTTGATTCTTTTCCTGTGAGTTTAAAGCATTATTCTCATAAATTGTTTTAATTCTCGAGTTCATATTTTTGAGTACGTTAAAATAAAATTTGTTATGCATAAGAAGTGGTCATTTTTAAGCATGTTTAGAGAATGAATTAGCAAGGCATCTCGGATGTCATAGATTCAATATATTCAAGAGAGTAGTGTGAGTGGGAAAACGTGTTTCTATATGGTGTAACTCTCTATATACATGTGCAAAGTTAAGTGTGCAGAGATGTGTTTGCATAGCTTATGAGGATCACATATACTTCTAACTAGATAAGGTGTTGATTGTTTTCAGTCCTAACTATGGAATACGAGCAAAGTAAATAGTAACATGCATGGAACGTTTTTAGAATCAAAGTTTGGAAGTTGGATAGGAACAAAAAAAGAAAAGAGAAAAGAGCCTATTGATGCTTTCGGATTAATTAGATGCCACATAGATGATGATGAAATAGTGCCACACACATTGAATGGTTTAAGGGATTATTGCAAATTTATGTCATACACCACCTTAATATACGAGTCACAATCTCTATGTGAGTTTGAGCACTTAGTTGCACTAATGGTTACAAAAGAAGTGAAGATACGAGGTGGAATCTTAAGGGGAATCAAGTTGCAGTATTGTATTCAAGTACAAAAGGTCAAAAAAAAATAGAACGCTCACCCATGGGAAGAGGAAGGTTTTTTCCAAGGAGAAATCTTATGCAATAATCAAGAACAAAGCAATGGACACTCTATCAAAGTACACTATAGGAATAATACGAAGAAGGGGATCTAGAGGAGGCTATTCAAGAAGCAAGAAAAATGAAGATGAATGTTTTTGATTATGATAATCACGTCCATTTCTATTATGCAAACCTATTATTAATGATGCATGTAAAAGCGGAAGGTAAACGAAATTTTTTATAAGAATATTTGGATGCGACCATAACATGAATTACAACAGGGATCTCTTTAATAATTTAAATGAACCTGCATCAAAAGGATATGTGGAGATGGGGGAATTATACCATTCATCACATTACACATATTGAAGATGTGCTTTTGAAACAAATTAGAGGAATATATACGTTTTGAATCAAATAGAAGAGCCTTTGTGTGGTTTGAATTAAACACATACGACTCGAATTCAAAGGTTTTCTCATTATCTCGTAAGGCATGGCTAGATACAAATTAAGATTGATTTTTCTCTATACATCGAAAAGAGAGATAATGAAGTTATGTACTATTGTATCAATCTATAGGACTTGATTCTTCGAGTAAATGGTCAAGAAGAGCTGAAAAACATCTAGAATCATCTTCCATCAGACTTGAAGATATAAAACATAGGTAATTTGAGGTAAATCTTGGGCATACAATCCATATACAAAGATGGAAGAAAAAATTTACTTCAAAGGAAATATACTCTTGATATGTTGGATACGTTTTCCCTTCGATAATGCAAGGCACGATAAAATGAAATGAAGATGTGATATTGGGGAACTTCTATTTAAGGTAATCAGCTAAAGAAATATCATAAATAGAGGCAAACACATTACTCTTTAATCTATTCAACCATTACAAAGCTTGATTTATGCTATGTGTTAGGTGTATTGTGCAAAGAACTAACTATTAGGACCACCACGTTCTAGAGAGATGGACCTGCTCCGAACCTTATGCCTCTATTTATAGCTCCTAGAATCCACGAGCACCAAAAATGCAAGAGGAGTCCACAAGTTCATGTGCCATTTCAACCACTCCTATAGTACTTTCCACTAGATTCAACTAGTTGTAGGTGTGATCTCCACTTGCATTAGCACCTTCCACTAGAGTCCATTAGTGGTAGGTGTAATCGCCACCTAAGTTAGGTCTTTGTGGACTCAAGCTAGCTCATGTTAACTTGAGTAGGAAGGCTCTTGAGATCTTTAGGGAAAACTCTTTCCCCATGCTCCCCATGAGGGTTGAACCCAACACTTGTTCCCAGTGTTAAGACTTAAACACTAGGCTATTTGTATTGCTTTTTTAAAAGAGCACATGAAATTATCCTTCAGCTAGATCTCATGATTTTTGGCCATACACATGAGTGAAGAAACGGTGTTTGATGTCAGGTCTATTTGAACTAGCTGACACACTTAGATTATGCACTTAATTTATTACATATTTTGTTAATTTAGAAATCCTCACATCAATCCACATTTGATTGCAATGAAAAGGATGCTTACGTATCTAAAACATACAATCAATGAAGGCATTTTCTATGGTTTTGGACGTTATACACTAGTGGAAGATTATTCTCATTCAAATTAAGAAGGATCGAAAGAAATCATCAAGGTTTTGATGGGTAGGAAATGAACAGTGGAGATAAATTAGCCTCGTGACAATCTAAAAAACCCACAACTAGATTAGATTATTATGGTGGCTAATATTCTTGATCGTGTCGCATGAAACCAACTATAAATAGATATCTCAAAAGGTAAGGGATAGTAAGAATGTTAGAATATTAGAATAATTAGAGATTTATATGATTAATGGGGTTTGTAGAACCCCCATCAGCATCATACATATAGCCCCACTATCTCTATTTTCTTTCGTTTCCCAACAAGAAATATCCCCACTGCCTCTTTTTTCATTCCTTTCCCAACAAGAAATATTTCTTTTTTCTTAAGGTTCAAAAATTGGATTGATTGCAACACCCAATGGACCCCTAATACACTATATATAAGTCTTCCTTCTAACAATCCATCATTTACATAGATGATCACCTCCTAGAGAATATGATCTAAAGAATATAATCTAGCATATACATTATGAAATAGTCAATGTACTATACTCACACCATGGTTCTTTCTTTGAATGAAGGCTTTGAAACTCTAAGCGCTACATATCATTGGTGATCTTTATAAGGTATTTTTCTTTCAATTTCTATCATATGTGCATTGTTATCACTCGCTTGAAAAGAAAGATTATTTTTTGCTTGTATCTAAAGCATGGAGAAGAATCATACCTTAGGATGAAATTCTATGTCTAGATGTAGACCTAGGGTAAACATTTAGTTCTAGCATTGGGCATCTAAAGAGGAATCGATACTATAGACCTAAAATCTAGAGGAAAGATAAACTTTAGACCCCTTAACGACCAAAATAAATTTAAACGATTATATCTAGAATCTAGTATGAAAAAATCTAAAATTCTCGGACTTTGAAGTAGGTCTAAGTGATGAAAGCATACCCAAACTTTGAATTGAGACTTAGCTTCAATCAGGATATTTTAAAAAATCCAGCAAGAAAGTGACTTAAAAAAATCTAGCAAGAAAGTGAAAAAAGATCTTTTCTCCGAGATCTATTATGCATTAAGGATAATTTTAGAGTCCATAACTCTGCACATTGTTCTGGATTTGAGAAAAAACCAAAGAAGGGAAATGGAGGAAGTATTTAAGGGACCAATGATAAAGAAACATGGGGCAAGAGTGGTGCGAGCCATTCTTAAGGATAAGGGTAAGCTCACTGGACTTAATGTAACCAAATATCTAGACGTATTTCAAGAGCAAGTGTACGTCCAAGGATTGCCCAAGGAAGTATTTACACAATGCTATGAAAGGGTAGTTTCTACGACAATGCTAGACTCAATCCAATTACACATAAATAAATTTTCCAAGAATTTCAAGAAAGAGCCTCACAAGATATTCTCTAGAAGATTTCGGCAAGCAAATTTGGGAGGGTTTCCTAAGATGGATTCATTTTCGTAAGCCCATAGCATCCAGGAAACATTCATTAAATGAATTTTTGAGAAGATTTGCACAACTTAATCAAGCTAATAGAGATTCCCTAAACCCATATCTCATGATATATATCCTAAAGCTTCTTAGTCTTGAAAATAGGAATGAGGTCGAAAGGAGGATTGAAGAACTTGGGAAAAAGAAAACTTTATTGAGGTTATGAAGAAATTTTAGAAAGGATTTGCTCATTTTCCACATTAAATAGGTTTTGTGCATCCAAAACAAGTTCCATCCATGATTATCTTTACTACTGTAGTCCTAAAAGTTCATTTACTTGAGTTGATGAGATTGTTAAAGGAGTGGATATCCATCACAAGTGAATATTGGTGCCATCCTTAGCACCATATTCAAATAGATGGTTCATGGTGCCTAAGAAGAAGAGGAATCTTTATTTCATCTAGGATTTGCAACCAGTAACAAAGTCACAATTAAAAATATAGGAACAATAATTAGAGTAGATGACTTTGCTAAACAATTTGTTGAGCATTCCATTTACTCAATGGGTGATTTGTTTTAAGGATATGATCAATTTTAGTTATCTATTGAAGCTGACATATGACTATGATGAAGACTCACCTAGGCCTTGTACATATGTATACCTTGCTATAGGGACAGATGAATTTTATGGCATATATGATGAATGCAATGAATCTAGTCCTACATGGATTTTTACCTCCTATGACAATGCCTTTCATTGATGATCTTCACATAAAGGGATTGTGAGAGAAGAGTGAAGGAAGTTGCTTTAGATTCTTCTAATTGTAAGCAATTTGTTAGTGAATATATCTCTAAATGCGAGATAATTTTTTAGAGATTTTAAGAGGTATGTTAATGTTTTCTCTAGAGAAATCTATTTTTGGAGTCGACAAGGTTCTTTTTGTAGGACATCTATGTGGAGATTATGGCAAAAGCCAAACCCATATATAGTTGTAGCCAGAGATGTACCCTAACCTCAATGAAGTAAGGAGATTCTTAGGATCCTCTTTCTTCTATGTTATCCAAATCCCTCACTTAGATCATGTTCTAAACACTTAGAAGATGTCCTAAGAAAGAAAAAAACGTTTCTTCAGATGGAGAAACAATCAAAATCCATGCCTAAACAAAAGCAAGTGCTAATTGAAGCTGTGATTCTTAAGCATGTTGATTATTCAAGATTGAAGCCTATGATTTTATTTCTTGACACTAGTCCTATTAGTATAGGCTAGGCAATAGGTTAAGATGAGGATAAGGGGCATTGATATGGTGTCCCTTTTGGCACTCCAGGAAAGTATCCACAGATTAAGAGAGAATTATGGGACTCCATAACTGCATTAAAATCAGATCAAGAATATCTCATATGGTCCAATGTTAGTGTTGAGGTTGATTGTCTTTCTCTCATAGGCATGATTGTGAATTCATCTTCTCTGTATATTGCAATGCTTAGATAGATTTCATATATAAAGCTTATGAATCCAACTTCTTTCCATGTAGTTGGAAGGATAAATACTATTTAAGACATGCTCTCATGAGAAAACTTTGATGAGGATTCTCATCATGATGAGATAGAAAGAGAAACGAATATTTTGAGATATGATGCACTAATTTATGTTTATGTGAAATTCCATGAGAATGGATATGAACGAGAATGGAAAGATAGAGTAAGCTATCTGAGTTCACCAGAACCTTTAGTTGGTGACACGCTAAAGGCAACATGAAGAATCCACAATGTGTGCTGAGTAATAAGATTCTTTAAAGCAAGATCATGGTAGAAATACATGAGACCTTATCGGTAGTTATAAAAGATTTGTTCCAACATATGAGAAAATTAGGAAAGCCTTTTGGTGGCTAGGAATCTATGACTGTGCACAATCTTTTGGACACATGTGCCACATTTCAAGTTCATGTTTCAATAAGGCATAAAGAGCTATTACATCCAATGTACCCTCCTTGTATTCATACAAGTGAATATTTGACCTTGTAACCATACCTAAAGGACTTAATAAAGTGAGATATATAGTATTTGTTGGAGAGCACTTGACTAACCATGTGGAAGGTCGACCTCTTCCTACTTAGATTGCTTAAATATATGTTACTTTAGTAAGAAGTGATTTCATGATTCTGCTATGTAGAGAAAGTGGTTGTAGATCAACGAGATTTGGATGTGAGAGAGATAAATTTCTTTGACCAACATGGGATTGGTTTGTCTTTGATTACAATGTATGACCTAAGGCTATTGATAAGATTTAGAGAGGTCATCATTCTATTGTGTAGGATAGCTCTAGCTTCTACAAAGGAGACAAAAAACAATGGCTTAGATATTTTCCATTCATGTTATGGAATGATAGGATGACATACACTCGGTCTACAAGATTTATGCCTCCTAAATTGACGTATTGTCAAAAACCACTTTCCCCTATATTAAATAAATTTTGACATGGATGACACTCCCTTGGAATGATAATACATCAAGAGAATAATTATTAACGCTAAGAATAAGATAAATTGGAGAATGAAATATAAAACTTAGAGAAGCACAACAAAAGTTAAAGAAGTCAAGGTTAAACAATAAAATATACATTGAGCAAACACATCCACTTAGGCTAGATAAGATAGAGATTAATGACTCTGTATTTATGTACTATAGTACATTTGATACCTAGTATGATATGGGAAGGAAATTGACTAATAGATGGTTCATGCCATATGTAGTTATGTCTATATTTATTAATTGTATGCATGAGTTTGGCAAATCTAAAGGACTCCATTTGAACTCTTTAGTTGTAGGGAAGAGATTAAAGTTATTTAAGAAAAGAAATGAAAAGGAGTATAAAATCGATCAAGAACTTTTTGAAGATGAAGAGGAAGATGGTGTTGGAGCTACTAAAGAAAATTAATCAAGTGAATTTATTATATTTGGTTGTTTATTTTAACTACTTATTTTTTATTTTAATTTTATGCATATCACATATTACATTTCATAAACGTTCTAAGCAGGTAAAAGAGGATTTTAAATTACAATAAGAAATGATTAGAAATACTAAAAAAAATTTATGCACATGAGAGATTAGGTTTAGATACCCTATAGCGATTATGAAGACCTAGATACAACACACTCACTTGAAGGTCTGAGTAGAAGAAGGCCTTCTTTTACATAGATATGCTATGCGATGTTTCTAAAACACTTAGGAAGTCAAATTGTGCCTCCTTCTATTGCGTATCTCTAGATCTCTAGCTCAAACTAGGGGTTAGGAATTTCCTATTAAACAAAAAGTTTGTGAAGATCCTAGGTATTACTTGATTTTAGGAAGTTTTTGCTTTCTTCCGCCCCCAAAAAAAGCAAAAGTAAAAGACCAAAAAAGATATAGTACATTAAGGGTCGCTACAAGGTGATGAATATAAAAGAAAAGAAAAAGATAAAAAAGCAACAATCATGCCTTAGATGTAGTCTCAAAGCCTCTTCTAAGATTTATTATGTGGGCTACATGAGATGGAACTATGCAATAGTGGAGCTAGGAGTGTTTTTTGATAGGTGTAAAAGAGCACATCATAAAAATATTTATGTAAAATGAAAACTGAATTTGAAATGATTAAAAAGGAAAGATTGTTATTGGAAAGTCCAAATGGTTTCTATGGGACTATTCTAACGTATTTTCAATAGTATTAGGATGAACAAACCCATTTTCAATCATAAATTAGGTACTTTAAGGTCATCTTCAACCTGCTAAGAATCTGTATTTTCATAAGAAAGTCATGTTTTTCATTTTGAAAAGAAAAATGTTGAAGTAAAAAAAAAAATTCTTTCAAAAAAATCTTGATGCGCTTCTATTTGACTTTGTGCATTGACCCATTGGAACGATGTGCACGTTTAGGATAGAAAAATATCAGGATAAAATCCCTTGTAGATGGTGTATCAAAACATTAAAATCTAATCGCTTTTTTATTTTTTCTCTCTATACTGATTGTAATTTGATCACTCTAACTAATATATTAATGATTGAGTACCTACGAGAACAAGACGAAAATCTAAGTTGTATATTTGTTCAAATGCTTGGATGACTCAAGTGAGTGTGTGATGTGAAACTTCTAAGTATATCAATGTGTGAGACCATATGTGAGCATTAGATACCGTATTTGCTTTTAAATCCTACTGCTTTTATCCCTACTTGTATAAACATCACATGTCCATTGATCCTTCAAAACCATTTAACATTCACATCAAAGAACCCATACGAAAAACCCTAAGAGAACCCCACTTGACCATAAATCCCTATGACCATTGAGCCTTAGAATCCTCGATTGTTTTATAGAGCTAAAACCTTAAAAATACCAAGTGTAAATGTAAAAAAGCCTTGATCCCATGTGTATATGTATACCCTATAGAAACCATAATACCTTTGTATCTAAAATCTAAAACCGTTGAGTAAATCAACCTCTAATTATAAAAAAAAACCATGAATGTGTATAGATCCAATATCAGAGAGTGTGATTGATACTCCATGTAATATTATCTACCTAGAAACCATGTGAAGAGACCCCTAGTAAGTTTACATTCCCTATGAATATATGTTTGGTAACCTTAGCCATGGAAAATCCTAATTGTTTTATTTAAAACTCCTATGCTTGGAGCTTTAGAAACCAATTTTCCAAACCCCAAAGATCCTTGTTTATTTAGAAAACCTTTTTATATACATGTAAATTAATGAGTAGGAATAAATGTAAATTGGTTTAACCATAGTCTAGAAAAAAATAAGAAAAAAAATAAATTTAAAAATAAGAAGAGAAAATAAAAAAGAAAAAGAAAAAGAAGAAATAGAAAATACAACACAATCAATAAATTGATTAACCAAGTCTAGTATAGAAGAGAAGAAAGAAATAAAAGAAGTACAATGTGTCCATACATGCAACATTGGAAGGTTAATTCAATTTGGAAAGTTGAATATTGTAAATCTAAATAAAAGGTTGATCATTCATCAAATTTTTCCAATCGAGTTTCTTAAGAGCCAAAGTAAAGTGAAAATATTTTTGCTTCTAGTAGTACACCATCTCACCTTCCTGTAGCAAGCAACGAAGCTAATACATACTTAGGATTCCTTGTATCTAGTTATTTGGCATTATTGTGTTAACGTCCTTTTATTAAGGGTTTTACCCATATGATTGTATATTTCTTGAAGCCCATGGATGGCAGTCATGTAGCTTCATCCGTGGATTATGATATGTCATACGTTTCTTCTCTAACTTCTAGATGCACCCTCATAGTTAGCACGGATTCAAACACTTCCTTTATTCACGATTTTCTCTTATCTAAAACACTTACCACTCCGATTCCTCTGACATCTTTCATCCAAGTGATCCTCCTACCACAATTGTGTACTTTGGTGCTTCCCCTTAAGGATAGGTGAGGGCCCATGGACTATCCCTAAAGGCATCGAGAATGCATCATCGCTCCTCAGATAGACGACAAGGCCTCATCCAATCGCTTTGTGCCTTCACATCCTCCTTGTCTCTGACATCATAGCAAAGATGTCAATAATCAGGATTGATTGTAGTGGACATATCTACGAAATGGAGCTTTTATCACTAGCATGTGAAGAATTCTTATCCTCAATAAAAAACTTGAAGAAGTCCTCTATATGAACCAACCTCAACAATTTGCTAATCTAGGTATCCAAATCATCCTTGCAAGCTAAGGATAGCACTATGTGGACTAAAGCAAGCCCCAATGACCTAGAATTAAAGGTTAGTGGATTATTTATCAAGTTGTGTATACAATCTAAGTGTTGTAGATCCATCACTTTACATGAAGAAGAAGGAGGAAAGATGGTATACATATGAATCTATGTGAAGGATTTGATCATCATAGTAAGTGATGTTGGAGGTATTAAAGATATCAAATAAAAGCTACGAGTAGTTCTAGATTTCTAATCTTGGAACTCTAAATTACTTCTTGGGAATAGAGATAATCTATGAACATAATGTCCTCTTCGCAATTGAAAGAAAATACTTATTGGATGTGTTATACAAGTTTTGTATGATTAGCTGTAATCCACTTTTTTAGCCTATGGATCCCACTACAAACTTTTTCATTACATTAAAATATGTAGAAGAGTACTTTGTTCATTAGTTTATGCTACATACAATAGACCTAATCTTACATATGTAGTACGCATACTCTCTCAATTTTTGCATGCACCCACTCATGGTCATCTTATGACAAAAGGAAAAATGCTTAGATACATAAAGAAAACCATCAATAAAAATAGTATATCAGGTTATGTTTTCATCATAGGTACAAACATCATCTCATGGAGATCTAAGAAGTAGCCCACTCTTGATTTTTCATCTATATAGGCTAAGTATAGAGGATTAGCATTGGCTACATGTGAGCTATTATGGCTTAAGAAACTACTAAAGGAAATCAAAGCTTGGACGTGGGGGCATTTCCTATTGATGGAGACAACATTTCAAGCATCTACTTGGCTAACAGTCCAATGTTTCATGCAAGGCATAATCACATAGAAGTTCATTACCACTTCATTAGAGAAACTTTGGTGGTGAATGAGCTAGATATAAGGTATGCAAGCACTAAAGTGAACATTGGAGGCATGATAACAAAGTTTCTTGAAGGTTCAAAACTTGAAGCATTCAAGGAAGCGATAAACATATGACACATAGGTTGAAGCAATGAAGGAAAAGGACTTGAGGTTGAGGGGGAATCTTGTAAGTACCAAAAACGTTGAACTTCAAGAATGTTGGAACATGCTCCAAGTTTCACATTCCACATCATCCACAATCAAAGGAGGGTGCTTTCCACGAGTTCGAGGCAGGAAATCATGTCTATGATAGAAAGAATTGATTAGAGAAGAAGTGGGCTGCCTATTAATGTAATGGACCTCACCTTTTGAAAATTATATTTTTTTCATTGGTTGAAGAGATAGTACATTATAAGCTCTTATTTGAGTGTTATAGGTCTCAAGATGAGTGCTTGTACACGTATAGAGAAATACTGTGAATAGTGTATAAATTGTTAGCTGGACCTTTGTGAAGAGATCAAGTAGTTTATTTTGATGTAGTTGGTTTAGGCATCATCCTGTGTTAGAATGGAATTATTTTACTCACATTTGAAAGCTCTGTAAAGGTATTTTGCGTATTCAACATTGAATTCATAGTCTAAACAGTAATCAAAGAAACATAGATAACACGCATCCTCTATCAAAAACATATCAAGATCCTAGGAGGGTTCTTTTTCTTTCATTATGCACATAGGAGTGCTTATCGTCCAACAATGATTACTCTTAGTATAGAAGATACTAAGAAAGTCATAAAAATTAGTTAGATTTGCAAACTTAAACGTCCTTATGTAAATCGTCATGAATCCCAAAGTAGGATAATAACTTATCATAGGCGCAATGTTCCATGAGCACTTTTAGTTGATATTTCGCACTTGATTCCATCCAAGGAAATGAAAAAAAAAAATATACGGATAGTAATTGAACACAAAAGCATAGCTTTCAAATTCAATATTTATGTTTTTACTTCATGTTTGCATCTCTAGTAATGATGCATAAATGTAGAAGGATCATCAAAACTTTGAAGGAACTGTTTTGTTTTTAGAAGAGCAAGACAGTTTTTATGAAGTTTCCTTTGAGAGATTTCTATCTCATGATGAAACCTAGATAAGTGGTCTTTAGGGAACAAAATATTTCATAATGAAAAGAACTTAGAAGAAATAGTAAAATTTTATTATTTTAATGAATGAAGCCATTCTCCTACCATAATCAAAGATGAAATTATTTTTTCAAATGCAAGAAGTTCCAATCGATGGATCTTCGTTGATCTGTAAACTTTTTCTAGAAAGAGACAAGAAAACGTCCTCCACAAATAGATGTTTAGTGAAGAAGTAAAATTTTATAGGAAAGAACTTTATGATATGCTATAGTTATGAAAAGTTTGGATCTCTAAAGGTAGTTGCAAGCCACAAGCTACATAGATCATGTACAAGTTTCAATCATGCATAGGAAAGTGTAAAAGACAAGAGATCATGATTCCAAGTATTGAATCTACAACCATAATAATATTTATTGAGTTTCAAGAAGATAAAACATACATTTACCTATCTTTAAGGGTCTTCAAAAGATAAAATCCAAAGCATCAATGGGTGACTAGACTAAATGGAGTAGAAATCTAATTGAAAACTCCCATGGGCATCAACATAAGGCTTTTGTCCAAAAGAAATCTAAGGACAAGAAGAAAGAAACGCTTGCTACATATTTATTGACTAATAACCAAAAGGTCTTCAAAGTGAGAAGTCCAAGTAACTTCAAACTATATTGCTTTGTTTTCTAAGACCTTGGATGAGGAAAATGATTAGTTATTTTATCAAGTGCTTTGAAACGTTTTCAAGTAACGTATAAGCCAATGCATAATATCGTGCAACGTTCTTGTGAAAAAGACACTTTAAACCTACTAAAGGTTAAAGTAGAGGTAAATCCTTGACCTTGAATTCTTTTGAAGGATTGGAGTAGCACACTAGTTTACGGGAATGAGTTTGGAATTGAGAATAGGTATTTCCAATACATAAATTCAAATATAACGTAGGCTGGTATGTGACACTAGATTTTGTACTCAAATTGATGTAGGAAAGATGGAATGGGAGATGAAAGCATGGGATGATAGGTATCTCATGGAATAAATCTTGAAATCCAGTTGAATCCCTAAGGGTATTCAAGCTTCAAAAGTGAAGTTTAACTTCAAGCAAATCAATAGCATGACCTAGAAAGATATTTCAAGGATCAGTTAGAAGATAATGAAGGTAGAAGAATTCAAGTATGACAAGTATGGTAATATTTCACTCGTGCATACTTAAAGGTAAAGTTAGTGTAAAGAAAAAAAAAAGCTTTGAAATGATCCTCTCAACCAAGAATAAATAGAAGAAGTTAATTCAATGTGAAAGCACTAGTTAATAGTGTAGTTTGGTGAAGTCAATGTCTTAAATATGACAAAAATATCTTCCTATAATTCCTCAATAGACCACAAGTATGGTTAGATAAATGTAAAAGGATTCCGTGATAGGGAGTCATATAAATACCTCAAACTCGAGTGAAAAACATCAATTGAAAGAGAAAGTTAAGCTAGCTTTTATGTTATAAAATAAAGTTTATGTAGATAGAAACAAATTATATTGGTAAATCGAGTTTACATAAGTAAATGGAGATAACGTTAATAAATAAAATTAATGTTAATAAAAATACTTATGCTAGTAAAAAGATTTTATGTTAGTAAACGGCACTTGTATTAGTAAATATAAAAGAGAGCGAATCACATGCCATTTCCAAGTTAATCATGAACAAGAACCGCTTTTCTTGAGGACAAGGAAAGGATATAGGTTGTGATCATATCTTATTATTTTATTTTCATTCTTCTTTTTAATACTTCTTTGCTTTTATTTTCATATACGTTGCATACAATCATATATGAAGCATAAAATAAGACTTGAACTATGATAGGAGGATTCAAAATTTGATGAAATTCAAAAGACTAATATGTTAGTATTGGAAAAGGTACCAAAGGATAAGAAGCACTTTCTTACATGTATTGGCCATTGTTTCAACCGCATGCACATAAGAGTAAGACTATTTGTGCATTTTTTCTTTCTAAAACAACGCTTTGACTTAGATAATAATGTCCTTTTATACAAAGATCAAGATAGGAGGCAAGAGTAATGTATTTGTGCACAACATAGGTGGAGGAAGTACATGACTAGAAAGATACTAAAATAAATGAAATGTTTGAAGCATTTAATGCATGCGAGTATGTGAATTTGCATAGAAGCACATGCAATTTCTTACATACGAGACATTATTGTTTTCTTTGAGTAGGCAAGAATATAGGTCAATACACGTAGCTTACTTTCTTAAAGCTTGACCTTAACAACTAGAAAGAAGCAAAGCTGCTTAGTTGCAAGGTGATGCTAGCTGTAATCTAGAACTCAAGAAACTACTAGATTTCTTCCTAAAGTGATACTTATGTATCAAGGGAAAAATTTAAAGTTTAAGTATAAAATATTTCATATTTAGTAAAACTCAAGCATAAGTGAGATACATTCGGAAATCTAAGTTTTCTTACCATATTTATGGTCACGAACACATGAATAGTTGCAGACCTAGAAAGATTTATGATTACTCTAAGTATTGGAGATATTGACATTGTCATGAAGAAAAGTTTGAAATGTGATCTCACATATTCTTATGTAAATGCTCAAGCATCCCAAGGCAGGATAATAACTTATCATTGTTTCAAAGTTCCATGAGCACTTTTAGTTAAGACCTCTGACTTGATTCCATCCAAGGAAATGGTGGAAGCTATAAGAAAAGTACTTGACCTCAAAGAATAACTGAGCTTCGAAATTCAATATTTGTGTGTTTACTTCATGTTTGGATTTCTAATAATTATTTATAAATGGAAAAGAATCATTAAAACCCTAAAAGACCTCTTTTTTTTATAAGAGCAAGATAGTTTATTTGAAGCTTCCTAGAAAACGTTTCTATCTGATGATGACACCAAATAAGTGAGCTTTAGGGAATCAAATATTTGTAACTTGAAAATCTATTGTAATATTATGTTTTTGAAGACCTTGGAATAGAAGGATGGTTATTTGTTCTATCAAATGGTGTCAAAAGATTTCAATGCATAATATCATGGAATATTATTTTGAAAAGCACTTAAAACCTTTTTTACCTTGAATTCTTTTGAAGTATTTGAGTAAGACGTGAATCTATAGAGATGAGTTTGGACTTGAGAATAAGTATCATCCAAACATAAATATGAATATAAAGTAGGGTGGTGTGGACACCATATTTCCTGCGAAAATTGATGTAGAAAATATGGTTATGAGACATCCAACCATGGTATGATAGATATGCTTTAGTGATGGAATGAATCTTGCACTCACATTGAGTCCATAAGGAGATTGAAGATTCAAAAGTGAAAATAAAGTTTGAGCCAATCAAGAGCATGACCAAAAACGATATTTCAAGGATAAGTTAGAGGATCATGAAGTTAGAAGTATTCAAGTATGACAAGCATGGTCTTACTGTTTTTGACGAAAATAGAGGTTTTAAATGATACTCTCATAGAGAAGATATACAAAGTTAACGCAATGTGAACATTACGTGAGTAAGCAAAATTAATGTTGATAAACGGTCTTTATGCTAGTAAACGAATTATATGTTAGTAAACGGCGTTTAATTAGTGGATATAAATCCATTTACGCGTTGCAAATGAGACATTAACGTTCGATGGAATGCAGGAAAGTCCTTATTGGAAAATCCAAGAATGCTTAGATAGAACCCAATCAGTTCGATTTGTTAGTTGTTTCATCCTAACGGCCCTCATTCTGCATAATGGGTCAGCGACTGAATGGGAAAAATGGCTTAAGCCATTAGGTATAGGTGCAATGGCATTGAATGTTCATTGTATCTGCATGACACGAAATCCAGTGGTCGCGCCACAAGCACGTTGAATCGATCTCTACATATATTTTGTAATCAGTGGGGAACAGCCGTCTTTGTGCAAGAGCACCATTGGCCAATATATCTCGTTGACCTTCTCGTTGGTATTTGGAGTTCATCGGCTCACATGGTGTGTTCGACGTACTTGGCTCAGTTTGAAGACTGTGTTGAGGGATAAAGGTCATTGGATAAAGTTTCATAAGTGTGCTTTGCTTATCATAGGGAAGACCCTTTTCTTAAACATCAGACCACAAACGGTTCAAAAGAAACCTTCAGATAACAACCTTCAAATCTGTTGCCGACAAAATCATAGCTCATCGTGCATTTGTTTAATAATCTATCATCGCCGCTTAGAACCTCCCCTCATTCCTTCTTACTTCATAGTGATTTTGCTAAATCCGGATCTCTTCTCTTTCTCACCATCAAGAATCATGTTTAAATATTCCAATAACTCTTTCTCACCATCAAGTATCATGTTCAAATATTCCAAATATTATAGCCACTCAATATGATAATTTCTTATCTCTTTGTCTCCTAAATATTAAAAGCCGCCAATGACAATTAAAAGCCACCAATGCCAAAGCTAATAAAATCTGTGGGGCCTCTTATTGGTGTAAGAATTGCGTTCAGAGTAGAGAGCACCTTAGCTATCTCTTCTTCTCGTGCTCTAGAAGTTACTCGATCTGGCAATCTCTCCCTAGCATTTTGAGCTTACAATGGACCTTTATCCCTCAACACTAAGGGTCTTCCTTATGATAAACAAAGCACAAGCGGCGTTTGGTTGGTTTTCTTAAAATTCATGCCTTCATATATTCATCAAGGGTTGTGATTGTCTGTATCCCACAAAGCAAGGGTAGGATGGCCCGGAGGCGCAATGGTACGAGGGTCCAAAACTGGTTGAAATCTTGAGATTAGAGATGAGAGAAACATTTGAAAGAGAATAACTAAGAAGTTTAATGTTTTTTTTGTTGCCTTTATGAGCAAACCACTTGCTCTTAATCTTTTTGATTTCCAAGAGAAACATTGTATGGTGTCTAAAAGGTGGAGTTTTTTTACGAATACTGTTGTACTTTATGGACTATAGGAATTTTAAATGGATTTTAATGCCTTAAGGTTTTTGATGTGTTTTGTGGTTTGATTTAGCATGTGAAGATTCATGAGGGTGCGAATGCACTTGCACTTATTCAAATATTTTGGGAAATATTTAGAAGATAAAAGTATGATTTTTGTAAATAAAGCAAAAGCGTGCTTTTCAAAGCACTTCCCTCATGTATCTTCTATTCAGGGCATAATAAGAAATACCTATAAATACACATGCTCTGATAGACCCGTCCGTCTGAGTATGTCGGGGGAGATTGTACCCAATCTGGTGTACCTTCGCACATACACTTTGATCGGAGCAGAGAGCGATGTTAGAGATTTGTGGTTTTATCATCTAAATCGGGGAGGCCTTATTTATAGGTGGTTCGATTCAGTGCAACAGCCCATTTGGCTATGCTTACCTCTTTGATGGGAGGACATAGAGTATTCTCTTCGAACTTGACGAGCGCATTTTCTTGGCGCACACACGTATAGTATTTGGCTACTTAACAACACGTGGTATTTAAGAGCAACACGTATTCACCATTGAAGGGAAGCTAGACTGGAAGTGGGCGGCCGGAATCAGACAAAACGACTCTATCTGGTTCCCGATACATGGCATCCGGAGTGTGGAATCGTGGAACATTCGAAATGCCAAGAGATTATGGCACAAAGGATTTAAAAAATGGAAACACCTCTGGAAACATGACACCAACTACTGGATCAATTTCGAGGATATTGATCCCTGCAAAAACATCTCCTACGAAGAGTGGAACACTTTGCAAAGCAGATGCCTCGCATGGGATCGGCACAAGACTCGCCTTCTCATGGGAAACGACGCACCGAACTCGCTTGGTCTCAAATGGCACAATGGAAATAATCTACTCAAAATCCCGAACATCAAAGAGACGACTGACCACCAGATCAGTCTCAACAAGAAGTGGTGCCTGTCTTGGACGCGGCTTCGATGGGACATGAAATTCATGGGCATCTGGCACCCGCTGATCGAGATTAAGAAGTCTGTCCTCCTTTGGCAAATTCTGCATCGTGGAATTTGGACTAACCACAAGGCTAGCAAAATTTGCGGGGTCCCTCCCTGGTGCAAACGCTGTCACCGGGCTATTGAAGATGTCGCTCACATCTTCCTTTCCTGCCCCAGCTCCTTCAGAATCTGGCAGACGGTTGAAAAGAAAATCAGGCTTCAAAAACAGCTTAGCTGGAAACAGGTCCTTTTGGGAGAAGCGATCGGCTGCTCCGCGACACTCTGGAACGCCATCAGAGGGGAAGTCTTGTGGAAAATATGGCGGGAGAGGTGTGCTCTCAACTTCGGCGATACCCCCAAGGAATGGTCGATTGAGAAATCACTATTCCTCCTTGGCAAAAGGATTGTCAACTGTAAGAATTCCCCCCCCTTCAGGCACCATAAAGTCCTCATTTTGATCAACAACAAGCTCAAACCCAAGTGGGCCCCACATGAGGGCGATGAGAGGGTGATCAACCTTCTATGTAATGCAACCTAGAACTCATACAAGTTTCCCCTGCTTTGTGGGATATGGGGGGTCCCGAGGGCGCTAGTCCCCTTCTTTTGTACCTTTGTTTCTTAATTTAATTCAAGTCCGGGAGAGTAGGCTATTGCCGAACTTCCTTTATATTAAAAAAGGGAAGCTAGAGAAGGGATCCTCAAATCCATTTCTTTTTCTTTCCATATCGGATACGGCTTCTAGAGTGCCCATCCGTCATGGAGAAGGGTGAACATAGAGCTCAGTTTCGAAGCGCTTTTTTTAGAACCACAGCTAGAACCTAATTTGATTAGTCAATTTACACCAAGTATATCCCTTCTTTTACGCATAACCTGGTCATTCAATATTCATTTCAATATGGAGAAGGGTGAACATAAAACTCAGTTGCGAAGCGCTTTTTTTAGAGCCATAGCTAGAACCTAATTTGATTAGTCAATTTACACCAAGTATATCCCTTCTTTTACGCATAACCTCGTCATTCAATATCCAAATTTAGAGTCTCCTTTTTCTATGGCAACCTCTTTCAGAGCTCTTCCATGCATGTATTCTTACATAGAACATGCTTATGATTGTTCATTGATGGCACATGTGAGTGGCCATCCATGTCTATTTTATTCTCATTAACTCAGGTTAGTTGCTCATCAAGTGGGAGGTATGTTATACTTTATGGAATAATGGATTTTAATGCCTTATGGTTTTTAATGTGTTCTGTGTTTTGATTTGACATGTGAAGATTCATGAGGGTGTTAACACGCATGGACTTATTCAAATATTTTTGGAGATGTTTAGAAGAATATTTAGAAGATAGTTCTTTTTAGAAGATAGTAATTTTTAGTTATTTTGTAAAAATAATAAATCACTTTTGTAGAAATAGAAAGTTATGATTTTCATGAATAAAGCAAAGCAACCCTTTTCAAAGCGCTGCTCTCATGTATCTGCTATTCAAGTTATAATAAAAAATACCTATACATACACATGCTCTGATAGACTCATCCATCACAATATGTGGGGGGGAGATTGTACCCAATCAGGTGTCTAATCTCTTTTCTATTTCTATTCTGTAACTACTTTTGTCACATTTATTTTGGTACTATCCTATGCGTTCCTGCATCTGCGGAATCCAAAGGGCAACAATTATGTATTCTTCTACCTGATAGGGTGATGGATTTGGCAATCGACCACTCTTTCGGATGGGCATCAAAGTTGACTGCACATCTTTCTATAACTTTAAGAATGCGTTACCTCTGATGGGGTTCCACAATGCAAAAGAACAACCAATCATTTCTCCAAGTAATGCTTGTTCACTACAAGGAATACAAGCATATAGCGACGGTTAAGGCGACACAATTTCGTCGCTATAAAATTGCGAAATGCGTCGTAGTGAGCGTCGCACGCGCACCGTCGATTAAATGACGAGCCAAACGACATTTTTTTGTGACTTGTGGCGTGATGGGGTCTACGACGCTCACATAGAGCGTCGCTAACACGACGATTTTAAATAGTGTCGCTTTTTTTGCATCGCATAAGCAACGCTTTTTGGCGTCGCATAAGCGACGCTAAAACATGTCGCTTATAACATCGCTTACAGGATGGTCTGTTGACGGAAAAAAACTAAAACGTTGGAGGCTATTCGATTGACATTTTCACGCATCTGATTGAAGAGCTCTCCAATGTTCGCAATTGTGCTGCGCATACGAGCTGAAGCAAGTATATGCACAATTGTTGTTTTGCCTAAGCTCTCTCTTATTGTCTCCTTGTGTCTCTGTTTCTCTCTTTCTACATCTTTCTCTCTTTGAATTCTCTCTCTCTCTCTCTCTCTCTCTCTCTCTCTTCTTTCTCTCTTTATTGCAGGTCATTCAAGAAGCTAACCAAGCAAAAAGTATGGCTAACTATTGTAAGTACAATTTCTATTCTTTGTATATCATTTGAATTGTGTTATTTTCATTAGATAGCATACTCACACTTATTGATATGCACTTATACACTTATACATGATGAAGATGCACTTTCACACATATACACATATACACATGCACATACACACACATATATACACACAGATACATGTGCACATACACTTAGACATACACACATATACACATGTATATGCACAAACATTTCTACAACCACATAAAAAGACTTACATGCATACATTATTGCATATATATATATATATATATATATATATATATATATATATATATATATATATATATATATATATATATATATATATATATATATATATATATATATATAGATATAGATATATATACACACATTAACATATACGCAAATACATGTATATGCACATCCACATGCATGCACATGGATGCAAATGGAAATGCATCCACATACACATGCATGTTTCATACATATACACATGCATATACATACATTATACACATATATACACATACATATGCACATACGTACACACACATATACACATGCACACACACATGCATATACTTACATATATACACATATACATGCACATACATATACACACACATATACATGCACATGCACATACTCATACACACATATACACTTACACATGCACATGCACATACATACATATACACACACATACACATGCACATACATACATATACACACACATTCATATACACTTAGGTACACACATATGAATGAATTATATAATTAAAGTATTAAAACACATATACACATGCACACACACATGCACATACCTACATATACACATATACATGCACATACACACATATACACATAGAGTTACACATATACATGCACATGCATATACACACACATACACATGCACATGCACATACTCATACACACATATACACTTACACATGCACATGCACATACATACATATACACACATGTACACATGCACATACATACATATACACACACATACATATACACTTAGGTACACACATATGAATGAATTATATAATTAAAGTATTAAAACACATATACACATGCACACACACATGCACATACCTACATATACACATATACATGCACATATATACACACATATACACATAGAGTTACACATATACATGCATATACATATACACACACATACACATGCACATGCACATACTCATACACACATATACACTTACACATGCACATGCACATACATACATATACACACACATACACATGCAGATACATACATATACACACAGATACATATGTAGAAAATTACTAAAATATATAAAAATTATAAATATAAACTATTAATTTGTGTACCTTTTGCTGAGGAAATGACTCTTGAAGACTAAGCTGTCTACGAAAAAACTGCCACGTCTCAGGTGGTATGTTAGGTCGCCTCTTATTTTTTTCCACAATATAATATCTCCTGTTAATTTAATCTCAAACAGAAAAAAAAATCAGAATACATACACATATATACACACATACACATACACATACCCACATACACATATACATGCAAACATATACACATACATATATGTATACATATACACATAATACATACATATAACATAAACACACATATACATATCCACATATATATGTACACACACATGCATGCATATACACTCATTCATACAAAATACATGCATTTATCCCACAATAATGTGTAGTTGTGTTTATGTGAATATGTGTGTATGTGTAAATGTGTAAATGTGAATATGTGTGTATGTGTAAATATGTATATGTGAATTTTTTGTGTATATAGATAATCAGATTATTAATATCAAATACCATTATTTGTAGATTCTAATCAATCAGCTCCTCATCGTGCAATGACTATATACTGTAAGTATGTCAAACATTTAATTTTAAATATATTTGATGGATACATAACTTATATTTTGTTTTGTTTTTTATTATGTGTAGATTTTGATCAATCAGAGGGTACTCCACCACCTCCTACCCAGGAAATGACTTCACATGTGTCCTTCGATAGGAATTATGATGAATTTTACTATCAAGAGCATAATATATGTTGGTGTAACTCTTGTTATGGCATGTATCAAAGACCACGATTGGAATGTATTGAACATGCGGTAGAGTATGGTACTTTTGAGTGTGCACCATCACGTGGTCAACGTGATAATGCTTGGGTATGTATTTTTTATATATATTAATGTCATTATTTTATTGAAAAACCATATACAAAATCAAATTACTATTGATATACAGGAATACTTGCTCGATGATGATGATGATGATAATTTTTCTCATAATGTTAATATACCTCTTACACGTCATGGACTTGCTGTTCATTAATTACAAGCAGAGTTTTCTAGAAATCCTCTACCTCCTGGTTTAGAGACTAAAAGGGCTGGAGAGTATCCATTGCCAACTCGTGATTGTTCTTTAGTACAAACATATGATAGAAGAAAATATGGAGGACGGAATAGATGACCACTTCCTTTAGATGGAGAGGTTTTCAACTTTTGGGGTTATCGCTATATGATTGCTCCATCCACTATTACTAATGCTAGTCGTGGTCTCTTTATTGTAGAGGATTTGTATGTGCCTCCGAACTCTAAAGTCACTCTTATGTCATTTTCTGGTCCTATGGGAGATTGGGATCGACTTTCACGTTATGTTCAAAGCATGAGTACTTATGGAATATGCTTAACGCAGCATCCCTTAGTAGTAGAAGGATTTTACATGGAGAAAATGAAAGATTATATATTGATGGAAGACCTTACACACATGGAAATATAGCAGGTTTAATAAATAGTAGTTGAGGGTTACATAATAGTTCAAGGACTAATTGCACATTTGAGGAGCGTGAAAATAGTCATGAATCAACATACATGAGTAGAGATGTATCAAGATACATAGTTGTCGATGCTATTACTACATTACATGCAGGTGATGAACTATTAGTGAATCATGGATGGCATAAACCTCCAAGAGCACCTTTAAGCTAGAGAGAATAAAAATTTTCTATCCATATTTAATAAGTTATATACTGAATTTTATATTTAAAGTTTACTTTTTATTGATTTATGGAATACTAATGAATTTTATTTATATGTGTAGATTCCAATGTATGATGTTGATGATATTCCTCCACAACATTCACAATTGCCAGTAAGACCTCATTTATCAGAAGCTTCTATGAGGAGGCTACGCAAAATCAATCCTATGGAATATGCAAGGTTGAACGATCTATATTCAAAAGACAATAAAGTACCAGATTTGTGTGACAATGATGAAGATGATGGCATGGTAGATTTTATTGAGGATTGGCATCAAGATGACAATGAGAGCATTGATATTTCTAAAAATGAGAAATATCTTCGAGAGGAGTGTCTAAAGCATGTATATGAAGGAAGTCGTTTGACATGACTAAGTGCGAGCTTACTTATTCTCAATCTTCAAAATCATTTTGGATGGAGTAATGTATATGTCGACACTATTAAGGTATAATTTTCAAATTTCTCTCTCTCTCTCTCTCTATATATATATATATATGCATAAAATATATATATATATATATATATATATATATATATATATATATATATATATATATATATATATATATATACATATAGTATATATATATACATGCATATATAAACATAACCATAATATACATGAATGCATACACACATATAAACATGCACACACATATACACACATTTTGAAGGATGGGAAAATAATTTTAAAGGATGGGCGAACAAAAACTGTCCATTCAATGCAGGTTTTTATTCTTACTTTAGATAAGGTAAGAACAAGAACTCGAATTGAATGGACACTTTTTGTCCGCGCATCTTTTAAAACTATCAATGCATCTTTCGAAATATTCACGAAAAAATTGATTGTTTGAATGGCAGGATACAATTGTTTGTTTTGGAGGATATGAATTATGTACCTTCATTGAATGATTTTTCGATTGTACCATATGTTCAGTTTGAAAGTGTGAGAAGCGGATTTATAATTGCTATTCAAAGAATTTGGCACTGTTTATAGGCCATACAATGGTGACCTGGATGAATCACATGCACAAAGGTTACTCAAGATAGAGCAACCTGATTATAATGGACTAGTGCCAGCAAGATTCTTGGGGTATGCAGTAAACCTCTTGCATGTCAATGATGAGCATTTGAACTTTAGGATACAAAGTGGAAATCGTGGTGGCTTGAGAGGATCACTTTTATACAGCTTGTTCAAAGAACTTCAGTGTCATAAACCTGAAGTTCTTTGAACAAGCTATATAAAAGTGATCCTCTCAAGCCACCATGATTTCCACTTTGTATCCTAAAGTTTAGATGCTCATCATTGACATGCAAGAGGTTTACTGCATACACCAGGAATCCTGCTAGCACTGGTCCATTATAATCAGGTTGCTCTATCTTAAGTAACCTCTGTGCATGCAATTCATCCAGGTCACCATCGTATGGCCTATAAACAACGCCAAATTCTTTGAATAGCAATTATAAACCTGCTCTCACACTTTCAAACTGAACATATGATAGAATCGACAAATCATTCAATGAAGGTACATACTTCATATCCTCCAAAACAACCCAATCATATCCTGCCATCCAAAACAATCAAATTTTCCGAGAATATTTTGAAAGATGCACATAAGCATACACATATATAAAATTATATGCATATATATATATATATATATATATATATATATATATATATATATATATATATATATATATGTATATTTATTTATTTAATTTTTTTAATATATCTTATTTTGATGAACGTACAGGTTATTATCTGAAAATTTTTTACCAAGTGAGAATATTCTTCCTACCTCACATGATGAAATGAAGAAGATAATCAACAATCTTGGTATAGATTATAGATGTATACATGCATGTCCTAACGATTGTATTTTATATAGAGCTGAATATGTAGACTCTTTGACATGTCCCAAATGTCAATCTCCTCGATATAAGGGTGAAGAAGGTAAAATCCCAAAAAAGGTATTGAGACATTTTCCATTGGATCCACGGATTAGACATATGTTTCAAAGCCCCAAATTATCAAAGCTTTTGACTTGGGGACATGATCACAAAAGTACTAATGGAATAATGAGAATTCCTCATGATAGTGTTGCTTTTCAGCATATTGATTCTACATGGCCTGAATTTGCACAAAATCCACAGAATCTAAAGTTAGGAGTTGCATTAGATGGGGTTAATCCATTCTCCATGAAATCCAGTAAATGGTCAACATGGCCAGTGGTAGTCATAATTTACATTCTTCCGCCATATCTTAGCATTAAAAAGGAACATCTAATGCTTTCACTTTTAATCCCACACAAAAGACAAGTTAAAGATATGAATATATATCTTGCTCCTCTCATTGACAATCTCCAAGAGTTATGGAGAGGTATTAATATCATTGATGTATCGAAAAGCATCATGAACCATATTGTGGCTTGGACTATTCACGATTTTCTGGGATATGGTGTTTGTTTAGGTATTAATGTAATTTTTTAATTCAATATGCATGTAAATAAATATGATCTAATCTAATTATAGTTTTATCATTTTCATGATGTAGGAATATCTACTAAGGGTTATGAAGCTTGTCCATATTGTGCTGATTGGTTGAGATCAATATATAGTAAGAATCTCAACAAAAATATTATCTTCGACATCGATGATTCTTGCCCAATGATCATCCATTAAGATCTAAAAGCGAAGGGATACATTTTAATGGAAAGCTTGAAACAGGTTAGTGTCCAAAACCTATGATGCCTATGGATTGGTATAAAAAATGGACAGATGGACCTCTGATAGATCCAGAATCAGAAATCTTCAGTGATGATTCAGATAATGAGTATGTGAAGAGAGGTAAAGGAAAATTGGCACTTGCAGAGAACATATCAATATGGTATTCTTTGGAGTATTGGAAAGAGTTAAAAGTATGTCATCTTCTTGATCCTATGCATATATTCAAAAATATTGGTTATTCACTATGGCTGCATCTTCTTGGACTAAAAGATACCATAGCATCAAGGAATGATTTGAAAGATAAAAATCCAAACCAAAGTTATGGCCAGTTTTTGATAGGCATCGACAAGAAATGACTTATGCACCTGCTTGTTGGGTACTTACAACAAAAGAGATACAAACTATCAACAATAGAATTCAATTAATTAAGACTCCTACAGGATATGGAGCATCTTTTCAAAACATATTTACTATGGATGATAAGAGCTTATCTGGGTTAAAGACCCATGACTAGCATAACTTTTTGAAACATATTTTACCTTTGGTTATCGATGGATTTACAATGAAAAGACTACAAGATGTGATCTATCGTCTTCGATCACTTATAAGGTAATTATGATACTTTTATATTTAATATGTATGAATATTGGACATCTTTTATTTTTTAATTAACTTCTTTATAATTGTTTTTATGATATGTATAGGTGGATTACATCCAAAGAGATTGACAAAAACTCGATCCACAAAAAAAACATGAATGCAAAGAGCTACTATGTTTGATCAAGAAAGAACTTCCTACATCATTTTTTGATATTCAGGTTCATTTATTAGTCCATCTTGTAGATGAAATAGAGATTGCAGGTGTTGTTAACACTCGATGGATTGTTTTGGGTTGAGCGATTTATGGGAATATTAAAAGGTTATGTGCGACAAAGAGCGAAACCAGAAGGATCCATGGAAAAGGGTTGGATGCTGGAAGAGTTCATGTATTACGTTAGTGAGTACCTTGAAAGAGTTCATGAAGAAGCTCCACGTGCATGGACCAACGAGTCTTCTTTTAAAATAACAAATGAGGTATTATCAGGTAAGGGAGTTCCATTCTTATTTACATTTCAAGAAAAAATGATGTTCTACTTTTGTAGCATATAATAGCAAATGCATGCAAGCATTCCTTAGCGAGTACGAGGAACTTCAAAATCTCTGAAGTAAAAGGCGAAAAAACAAAAGATATAGACATGATCTCGATAATAATGAGATTACAGATATATCTTCTTTCACGGATTCGCTATATAGTCTTTTGCAACGCGCCAACGCAAATAGTGAAGAAATCTCAGATGAGCAAAGAGAGTTAATGATAGGTTATGAACGAAAGGTAATTTTATTAAAATACTGTTTTATTTTTATCATATATGTATATTAGTTTCTATTTACTAATTGAATTTATTTTGCAAGCTCGAATGTTCATTAATATGTGGGCTTTTGGACAGCATATTAGAATCAAAGCCATTGATTCTTTACGTAAAACTGAGGATTCTAGTATTGTTTCTTCTTTCAAGCAACTATCATGTGCTAGCTCGAAAGACAGGAACCTTATAGATAGCGAGCTTGGTTACGTAGGAACTATTGTTGGTATGTACAAAATTTTGTTTCGTACATTTAAATAGGTAGAAAAAAAATTATATTTTTTATGATAGATTTAGTTATTTTTTTAAGCACCTAATAATGGGTTTTTGTTGTTATATATTTTTGATAGGTCATTTTGAAGGTTGATTGGTTTCGAGCCGACTATAAAGGTAGTAGTTCCACATTAAGAAAGGAATTATCTGGGTTTTGGGCAATTGATTCTTCCAAGGTAATGCGATCTACTAAAGAACCATATATTCTTCCTAGGCATATTGAACAAGAATTTTTTTATAAAAACCCGGATGCTCATCCTTGGTGGCAAGTCATTCATGTGCAACCTAGAGGTAGGTCATTGTTTGAACTATTTATTGTTAGAGAGATCGAAGTAAGTCCTCTTGATGATTCAGCATCAGATACTGATACATCAACATCTGAAAGAGAAATTAGAATCATTATACGTGATAATGATACTAATCTTTTTGATGAAGAGGATAATTCTCTACATGATGATTCTATTGATGAGGAAGAGGAATTACGAGAAATAGATATTAATCCATCAATAGATGATGTGATTCATGAGAACATAGATTTAACAATAGAAGAAATAAATAAAATCAATAAGGATAATGAAGATGAGACTATATTGATGTCTTACCAAAATGATGGCAATAATGAAAACATATGAGCAGATTAGATAGTAAATTCTTCTCTGGTTATCGATGATGCTTCTGAACGGATATCAAATAATAGACTTTTTTTATTAACTTGAATAACGATGAATCCTACTAGAGAGATGGAATCATGGTCTTTTTAGTTAGAACATGAAGCTCGGGGGTATGCCTAATTATTTTATATATAGCTTTATCTTCGAAGAGCAAATTTTTATCATGTATGTATGCATATGTGTGTGTATTCATGTGTATTATATGTATACATATGTTACTATGCATATATATGTATTTCATGTATTTGTATGTGTTTGCATGTGTGTGATATATGTATACATGTCTTACTATGCATATGCATTTATGTAAAAAATTCATGTATTCATGTAATATATGCAAGTGTTTATAATTGTGTACATGTATATATGTATATGTGCCTATGTGTAAATATGTACATGCAAATATGTATGCATGTATATATATGTTTATGTGTGCATGTAGGCATGTATTTGTGATGTGTACATGTATATATGTATATATGTCTATGTGTAAATGTGTACATGTAAATATGTATGCATGTATATATATATTTATGTGTGCATTTAGGCATGTATGTGTGATGCATAATATATCTACTCCATTTTATATTTATGTATGTGTATCTACATGGTGTGTATATATCTTTATATATATTATGATCCTCGTTGATTCGAGTAGCTATATATAGAGGCATAAGGTTAGGAGGAGAGACATCTCTCTAGTAGGACGTGGAGGAATAGATGCAATGTGTACATATACTTCAAACATATGGCTAAAAGGTTGAATTAGAGTTTTTAAATTAGGGGTTTTAAAACCCTAATATCGAAATTAGTGTTTTCAATTTAGGATTTTTGAAATATGATTTATTTATTTATTTATTTATGTGCATGCATGTGTTGTGTATGTATGTGTATCTATATGTGCATGTGCATGTGTTGTGTGTGTGTGTGTATATATGCATGTGTATATGTATATATGCATGTAAATATGATTATATGAGTCTATGTGTAAGTACATATCATTATGCATGTGTATGTGTATGTGAGTATGTGTACGAGTATGTGAGTATGTGAGTATGTGTATGTGTCTATGTGTATTCATTATATGTGTGTAACTGCATGCATGTGTATGTGTGTGTAAAAATGTGCATGTATGTGTGTGTATGCATAAATGTGCATGTATGTGTATATGTGTGTAAATGTGCATGTATGATGTATATGTGTGTGTATGCATGTATTTGTACCTCTAGTCTCAATCTTCTCTCTCTCTCTCTCTCATATACATACATACATAGATAAACACACACTACAACAGATGGATGGTATACCGAGGTTTTTACCGAGGAAAATGAACGCCGCTTTATTTGCCACCACGCCGGTCTAAAGGTTGGTTTGCGCGTCGGTACCAAAGAGTCGGTATAGCCGTCAGTATATGCGTTGGTATATACGTCGATATAGGCATCGGTATATACATCGGTATAAACGTCGGTATATGGGTTGGTAATCGGGTTCTGTTGCGTCGCCTCCTAGGTGTACCGATGGTTATTCTGATGACACTACTGGGAGTACCGTCACGTATACCAATGACCATACCTACAAATTTTTTTTTGGGCAGAGTGTTTTGTCTTTTGCCACAACAACATTACCATCATGTTGCTTAACAAAAGACAATACACTCTGCCCAAAAAAAACCGAGTACATGTGATGTGTACTCTAATGACAACCGAAATATGATTTCATGAAACGGAGTATTATTGTACACAAAAGAGATAATCAGAATGTACAATGAACCATGTACAAAAGAAGTTATATATTTCAATAATGAAGCATGTCCAAGAGTGTGGCAAACCACTGTCATATATGACGCTTTTACAAAATGTGGCAAAGCAATGTATTGCCATATGGAAATCAAATACAAAATATTGATCTTCCACTACCATACACATGCAAAGAACGTTCCATATCAACAGTCCTGCAACAAAGAACATTAATGGAATGAGATAAATTCACATGAAAATTACAAACAACAAGTAAAAACCAAGTTTATAAATTAATTACCTCATCGCAAATGCTCCCATGAAACTACCGCACTGCGTCCCTCCAAGTCCTGCAATAGTGCAGTCAACCCATGACTATATCCGTAAGACTTCTCCGTTTGTGTTGGAGGACGACCCATTGCGAGCTCCTGAAACAAATATAAAAAGATTAGAGAAACATATATGAGAAATTTAACACAAATAAATTCAATAAATGAAATGGTACTTACAAACTCATGATGCATCGTGTCATATCCGCCGCTGCCCAAATGTGACGGTCGAATCGTGTCTAGATGTGTGGCTGCAGCATTTCGCTACTGGCGATATCGATCAGCAGTCTGCTGCTGCTCGTCACGAATCATGTCCCACTCCTCAGCATCTAACCATACAAGCTTTGGTAAGCCTTCTCTGAATGCATCACGAGCCTCGGAGCGTCGATGCGACATGACCTCACGTGCGGTGTGCAGAATCCACTTTGAACTAACAATCGACTGTCCATTGGCTGGTCGAAACTCCTGGTAAATCGTCTGTGTGATATAATTCTTCCGATCTATATCCTCTTCACTCCATTTCAGCATGATGGAGTGTCCAAACTGGATGGAGCAAAGCTGTCGTATGCATGCACGCATTGCTTTGCCAGCCGCATCCATCACCGCAGCTCCATCTCGGATACTATACACCTTGGAGTCATCATGGTCATGAGCACCCCAAGGTGTACGTGGTGTACTGCATGGTGTACTAGGTGGTGTATTGCGTGGCGTACCTACATCTGAGGTACTTGTCCTAGGAGTAGAAGCGCGTGACACAACGTCCATCACACTGCCTCCACAACAACCGCCTCCTCCGCCTCCAGACCTACCTGTAGATCCACTCCTAGAACCTCCTGCTCCAGAGTGTGACCTCGATCTACGTGATGGGCCAGACCCTCTATCACACTGAGGTGTCGAACGCACATGTCTACTAGTAGACCTAGTAGGAGATGGCTGCAAAGATGGTCGTGGTGGAGTCACAAAGCTAGGAGACATACCTCCTACGGGAGTAGCACACCCGTAGGAGTGACACCGGCAAGAGTGACACCGACGTGAGTGACGCCGGCGGGAGTGAGGCCAACGGGATTGAGGCTAGCAGGAGTAAGGACGCCAGGAGTGAGGCTGGGAGGAGTGCTACCACGAGCGATCCAATACTGTGATGCAGCGGCCATATACGCAAGAGGGACCTGAGAGATGAACTCCAAAAACTGCTCCTCTGTCATGGAATGTGGAGTGACTGGAGGACTGTCTCCCATCGTGCTCTGTAATAAAAGAACTCAAATAGCATGCAATAAGACAAAAAATATAGGGAATAAACAAGAAAAGAAACCAAAAATTAGTACGTATAAGTGTTTTATTCAAAAGTCCTCTATTCTAGCATCCTCTTGAAGATCCGATGCACCGAGAATATCTATCTCTATATTGATGGCTTCTAAATCGCTTGCTATTCTAGTTTCCTCCTGATCATCGTCTATTGCTTCGTCTTCTCAAACAATGACCTCTTCTTCAATGACCTCTTCTTCTCGAACAATGATCTCTTCCTCCTCAACTATCGAATGAATCTCTGAGTCCACTAGAGATGGACTTTCTTCTACATCTATGTTTTCAAAAATTTGTCTACTATGTGGAGCGACTTGTAAAACAAACAGCCACTCTGGGTCTTTTGAATCTGGTATAAAGACGACTTGCTCATAGTGTTCGGGAAGTACAAATGTATCCCTTTCATCTGTCCATAATCTTGTGGAGTCGACTTGAAGCAAACCGCTCTTATCCTGTCTCACTGTTGCGTTTCTTCCAGAGGTCACTACTTTGAACCATTTCACGTCAAAAACAAAGTAATCAAACTTTCTGAAAGATAGTTTCAAGATGCTTTGAATCACACCACAATAATCTAACTCGCCTTCTAGAGCATTATCATCTCTTGCAACTCGCTCTATACCTAAATTATATATATTTCTATACACATGTGTATATACATGTATATATGTATTATATGTGTATGTGTATGTGTGTATATATGTTATGTAGGTGTTAAGACCCTAAAACCCTAAACCAAATGACCTAGAACATGTATATATATATATGCATGTGTATATATATGTGTATATGTATATATATGTGAATATAGATAGGTATATAAGTATGGGTGTTTGTGTATTGTATATATATTCACTCTATTTAAAATGATTAAATTTAAACCTATTTTTTTATATTAATCATATATATTTCATTTATTTATTTAAATGACTAGTTCTTATCATATTCATTATCTATATAATTATCCTACCTTATATATTTATTTATTTATATATTCAGATTTTTTCCTTACTTAATCCTCTTTTTATATATTTAATTATAAATATTTAATTAAATTATTTAAAACACTAGTTCTTTTTATATTTATTTATGTATATAATCATCTTATTTTATATATATATATATTTATTTATATATTCAGATTTTTTACGTACGTAATCCTATTTTTATATATTTAATTTATATATTTCATTATATATATTAATTAAATTATTTAAAACACTAGTTTTTTATATTTATTTATGTATATAATTATCTTATTTTATAAATATATTTATTTATATATTCAGATTTTTTTCCTTACCTAATCCTATTTTTATATATTTAATTTTATATATTTAATTATAAATATTTAATTAAATTATTTAAAACACTAGTTCTTTTTATATTTATTTATGTATATAATTATCTTATTTTATATATATATTTATTTATATATTTAGATTTTTTTCTTATGTAATCCTATTTTTATATATTTAATTTTATATATTTAATTATATATATTTAATTAAATTATTTAAAACACTAGTTCTTTTTATATTAATTTATGTATATAAGTATCTTATTTTATATATATATTTATGTATATATTCAGATTTTTTTTCCTTACGTAATCCTATTTTTATATATTTAATTTTATATATTTAAATATATATATTTAATTAAAACCCTAATCTTAAAATTCTAGATCTGAAGTACTAAACACTAAAACCCTAATCTTAAATATCTAGACCTAAAATATGTATATTTTTGTATACATGTGTATATACATGTCTATATGTATTACATGTGCATGTGTATGTGTGCATATATCTTATGAAGGTGTTATAACCCTAAAACCCTAATCTTAAAGATTTAAATATAAAATATGTATATTTTTGTATGCATCTGTATCTACATGTATGTATGTATTATATGTATATGTGTGTTTGTGTATATATGTGTTCTACATATTAAAATCCTAAAACCCTAATCAGAAAGACTTAGCCTTAATCTGAAATCTTAAACCCTTAAATCTGAAATATTAAACCCTAAATCCCTAATCTTAAATATCTAGACCTAAAATATGTATAGTTCTGTATACATGGGTATATACATGTATATGTATTATATTTGCATGTGTATGTGTGCATATATGTTATGTAGGTGTTATAACCCTTCAACCCTAATCTTAAAGATTTAAATCTAAAATATGTATATTTTTGTATGCATGTGTATCTACATGTATGTATGTATTATATGTATATGTGTGCTTGTGTATATATGTTATGTACGTATTAAAAATCCTAAAACCCTAATCAGAAAGACTAGACTTAAATCTGAAATACTAAACCCTAAAACTCTAATCTTAAATATCTAGAGCTAAAATATGTATATTTCTGTATACATGTGTATATACATGTATATATGTATTACATGTGTATGTGTATGTGTGCATGTATGTTATGTAGGTGTTATAACCCTAAACCCTAATCTTAAAGATTTAAATCTAAAATATGTATATTTTTGTATGCATGTGTATCTACGTGTATGTATGTATTATATGTATATGTGTGTTTGTGTATATATGTTATCTACGTATTAAAATCCTCAAACCCTAATCAGAAAGACTTAGACTTAAATCTGAAATACTAAACCCTAAAACCCTAATCTTAAATATCTAGACCTAAAATATGTTATATTTTCTATATACATGTGTATATACATGTATATATGTATTATATGTGCATGTGTATGTGTGCTATATGTTATGTAGGTGTTTAAAACCCTAAAACCCTAATCTTTAAGATTTAACCCTAAAACCCTAATCCTATTTTTATATATTTGATGTAAAACAAAAACTCCAAAATAAAAATAGGATTACATGTGTGATTTATGCATGTGTTGTGTATATGTGTGGTGTATGTATGCATGTGTACATGTGTGTGTGTGTATGTATACATGGTATACTGTTGGTGCAAAACAAGCCTTAACACTTGGCTTTGATTTGTGCCTTGAAGACTCAACATGAAGATTGCACAAAGATCACTTAGCAGTGGATATCAACATTGAAGTTTATTGCAAGAGTTTGGATTACTTCATTTCATGGAAGAGCATAGGAACACATACCTATGCTTAGTTACTTCTTACTTTATGTAAAAGTCAAAATGACTCAACTCATTTCTTGTAATCACACCTACATTCAAAAGTCGTGGAAATTAGAAGTTATGAATGGAGAGAATATCTCCATGTGATTAGATGAGAGATTTGAGGGAGCCTACATTTGAATTTGAAATTCAAATCTTCTTCAAACTCTTATAAAAACCAATGAAAAAGTCGCGGGTAAAGAGCTCACTTCCCGAGACTAATCCAAGCAGATCATTGAGTGTGTGAGAGCTACTATTGAGCCTACACCTCTGAGTACCATTGGGCATCACTCTACATGCCAATGGGAATGTACATTTGATAGTTTCAATACATATACTCATAGTTCTTAACTCTGTGTTCTCTGAGTCATTCACCTCAAAGTCTGTCAACTTCAACAGGGCATATCTCAGGATCTACTGAACCAAATTGGATGATCCAGGGCTCATTAGAACCAGCTCAAAGCATTCTACAACACTACAAAATTTCAAGTGATTCTATTCAGCCAATTGGGAGAAATCGCAGTCGAAGCAGACACTGGTATTTTTCTGAGTAGTTCCTAAAAAGTCGGGGGTGTCTCTGATTTTGCTAAAGATCATGCTCAGTGTATAGTTTGTTATTTGGAGTGATTTAACTTGCTAATGGTAGCTTGTTAAGTTAATTTAATACTCCCAGAAGGAATTAAACCAATTGCAAGTGTGCTGGTCACACTGAGCTTAGGACTGAGCAGGTATCAATACAGGAATAGTAAGTTTTTGGAGTTGTGAAGGTTCAAAACCATCTGTTTTGATTTGGTCATTACTCAATCACTTTCTAAAGCACATATATAGTTTCTTGGTGTCATTTGGAAGCTCAAGGAGTCTCCTAACCATATCTGAAAGGAAAAGAGGGCAGGTGTGAAGCAGGTCTAGCAGCACCAACTTGATCTTCTGACTGTACCCAGCCATCACATCCAACAGTGGTATCAGAGCAAAACAAGGTAATCATGGGTGATGGTTTCCCTTCCTTCATTGACAAATTGGATAGAAATAACTACCAGGCTTGGTCATTGAGAATGAAGACTTATCTACAAGGGAGAAGCTTGTATGGATACATATCAGGAGATGAGGAGTTGCCCTCATTCAAAACCAAAGGCCTACCTACAAAGGATGAGCATGAGAGACTTAATCAATGGTGTGCTAAAGATGCTTTGGCAAGGTCATATCTTCTAAACTCTATCTCTGATTTCCTTCTACCTCATGTTAGGAACTGTAAGACTTCCCAAGAGACTTGGGAAACCTTGTCAACATACTTCTCATCAAGCACAAGGGCCAGAAAGAATCAACTATGGATTGAGTTTACAACTCTCAGGAAGCAATCAAAACAATGTGTTTCAGATTTTGTCACCAAAGTCAAAGACATTGCAGATCAACTTGCAAGTGTTGGAGAAGAAATTGAAGAAGAGCAAATAGTCAGACAAGTGATCAATGGACTCAAAGCAGATGACAAGTGGGAGAGCTTTACCACTGCAATGGACTTGTACATGGACATCCAAGCACCTGATCTAACAACTCTGATTGGACAACTCTTTACACATGAAGCAAAGATCACAAAGAATGGAGAGCAATCAAAAGGTAACAATCCTTCTGCCCTATATACAGATAAGAAGTCTAAAGATAAGGGTAAAAGTAAGAAGGTTGATGAAGAAGGCTCTACCTCCCAAGCAAACTATGCAGGGAGAGGTAGATCATCTAGAGGTAGGGGCAGAGGAGGTAAGTCAGGTAGGGGGAGACCCTATAATCAATCTCCATGCAATATTTGTGGCTTGTCTAATCATACTACAGATGAATGCTACAAAAACTACAAGAACCAAAGAGGAAGAGGTCACCAAAGAGGAGGATACTCTCAAGGCAGAGGCAGGTTCAATCAATCTCAAGGCTACCATGGCTACAACAATAATTACAACAATAACTACAACAATAGCTACAATCACAATGACAATTATCAAGGAGGATACAGGAACAGAAAGGATTACAACAATTATGCAGAGGATCAAGATGATTCCTTGTTGATTATGAACATGACATCTAAATCAGGTATCAATGATGATCATTTGTTCTATATTGACTCAGGTTGTTCTAATCATGTAGCTGGGAATGTTGCCTTACTCTCTGATTTGGAAGAACCTAAAGGCAAGCACCAAGTGCAGACAGGTGATGACACTAAACATTCAGTGGTTAAAGTAGGTAATGTCAAAACAAGTGATGGTAATCAGAATTTGCTAAGCAGAGTATTGTATGTCCCAACAATCACCAAGAATCTGATGAGTGTAGGTCATATTGTTGAAAAAGGTCTACAGGTCAGGTTCACTCAACATGGTGCATATGTGGAGGATCCAAGACATGGATTCAGAAGGATAGCCAAGGGAGAGAAATCAGGTAGACTATTTACCTTTGAACTTGAAGATACTAAGAATATTGCCTTGTACAACTATAAGGATCAAACCCTATCAGAATTAGAGATGTGGCACAAGAGATTGGGTCACATTGGAGAGAGGACCATAAAGCAAATGAGTAGGGATCAATGTGTGCTTGGGATACCTAATGTATCCAAGCAACACATGATATACAAGTGTGGGGCTTGTCAGTTTGGTAAGTCACACAGATTGCCATATACAAAAAAGGGTTTTATGCATGAAGACTACTTGGAATTGGTGCATACAGATGTTTGGGGACCAAGCAAGGAGCCATCCATATCTGGATCAAGGTACTATGTATCTTTTATTGATGACTATAGCAGATGGACTGTTTTGTACTTCATGAAACATAAAGATGAAGTATTTAATTGTTTCAAAAGGTATCTTGCACTAGTAGAGAATCAAACAGGTAGACATTTGAAGAGGTTAAGGTCTGATGGTGGTGGAGAATACTTCTCCAATGACTTTGAAGACTTCTTGCAGGAAAGAGGCATCAAGAGGGAGATTACCACAAGGTACTCACCTGAACAAAATGGGGTAGCTGAAAGAAGGAATAGACTCATTGTGGAGACAGCTAGATCTATGCTTAATGAGAAAAAACTACCAAATTATCTTTGGGCAGAGAGTGTATCTACTGCCACATACTTAATCAACAGGTTGCCATCAAAGACACTTGATGGAATGACACCCTATGAGGCTTGGCATGGTAAGAGACCATCTCTGGATCATTGCAAGATCTTTGGGTGTGTTGCATATGTGCATATTCCCTCACAGGTAAGGGGAAAGCTAGACCCTAAGGCTGAAAAGTGTATCTTTATTGGTTATGATTTGAATCAGAAAGGATACAGGTTCTATAACCCCTCAAATAAAGGCTTCAAGGTAAGCAGAGATGTCATCTTTGATGAAAATGATTCATGGTATGATAATGAGTGCAGGAAAGTTAGCCTACCTTATGATATGGAAGAAGACTTTCCAAAACTTGTCAGGCAAGAACCAACTCACAAGGAGGACACAAGCTCAGATGATGAAGACACCATCAACATTGAAGAATTCAAAGCTTGGAAATCCAAAGGGAAGATGAAGATGAAGCAACTTGAAGATAATCCAGAATCCTCAACTCAAGCTATGAGGAGATCTTCAAGGGAAAAGAAGAAACCTATTAGGTATGGGTATGATACTTCACTTGTAACCAAGCACTCTGTATATCTTGCAAAGGATATCTTGAATGAAGAACCAGGTACATTTGAGGAAGCTATTACTAAACCAGAATGGAAGGAAGCAATGGATGAAGAAATGGAGGCTCTCAAGGAGAGTGATACTTGGGATTTGGTACCCAAGAAGGACTCCATGAAGGTGATAGGATCCAGATGGATCTACAAACTCAAGAGGAACTCAGATGGTACAATAAGCAGGTACAAAGCTAGGTTGGTAGCCAAGGGTTTTGCACAAACCCAAGGCATTGATTATGAGGAGACATTTTCTCCTGTGGCCAAGATGCCAACTATCAGAATTATGGTGAGTGTAGCTGCATCCAAGAATTGGAACATGTACCAATTGGATGTGAAGAATGCATTCTTGAATGGATGGATATCTGAAGAGGTCTACATGTCACAACCACCTGGCTATGAGGATCCCAATAAGGTAAATCATGTTTGCAAATTGAAGAAGGCTCTGTATGGATTAAAGCAGGCACCTAGAGCATGGAATTACAGGTTGACAACCTATCTATTGGATCAAGGATTTGTGATGAGTAAAGCAGATACTTCATTGTTTATAAAGAAGAACAATTCAGAGGTAATATACTTGTGTGTCTATGTTGATGACATCATTATTACAGGAAATGATATTCAAGGAATTAGACACATCAAAGGTCAAATGATGAAGGAATTCAAGATCAATGATCTTGGATTATTGAAGTACTTCCTAGGGCTTGAATTGGTCTACACAAATTCAGGTATATTCATTACTCAGAAGAAGTACATTCAGGACATGGTCAAGAAGTTTAATTTGCAGGAAGCTAAAGTCTCAAACATTCCTATGGAGGTCAACCACAAACTCAGTGCACATGAAGGAGAAGAACTCAAGGATATTACAGGTTACCAAAGTTTGGTAGGTAGTCTTAATTATGCTACCTTAACTAGGATTGATATCTCATATGGTGTTAGTGTACTTAGCCAATTTATGCATAAGCCAAGAGTACCACATTTGGAGGCAGCCAAGAAGATAGTAAAGTACCTAAAGGGAACACAAAATCATGGTTTGTATTATCCATATTCATCAGACATTGACATCAAGGTATACTCAGATGCAGATTGGGCAGGTTGCAAGGATGACAGGAGGAGTACATCTGGTTACATATGCTTTGCAGGTGATAAACCAATTTCTTGGTCATCCAAGAAACAACCCACAGTAGCCCTATCATCTACTGAGGCAGAGTACAGAGGGCTAGCCAATGCTACTCAAGAAGCAATATGGTTGAAGTTACTCTATTCAGAATTGGGCCTATACACAAGGCCACCAATCATATTTGGTGATAACACAAGTTCACTTCACCTAGCTGCTAACCCTGTTTATCATGCTAGGACAAAACACATAGAGGTTCATTACCACTATGTGAGGGAGAAATTAATTAGCAAGGAAATCCAATTATCATATGTGTCCACTAATATTCAATGTGCAGATTTGCTTACAAAAGCTTTGGATGGGAGCAAGCTATGCAGGTTTAAATCCATGATAGGATTGCAGGATATCATTGAAGACTAAAAATGAAGACTCAAGCAAGTGTTTGGCTTGAGGGGGAGCTGTTGGTGCAAAACAAGCCTTAACACTTGGCTTTGATTTGTGCCTTGAAGACTCAACATGAAGATTGCACAAAGATCACTTAGCAGTGGATATCAACATTGAAGTTTATTGCAAGAGTTTGGATTACTTCATTTCATGGAAGAGCATAGGAACACATACCTATGCTTAGTTACTTCTTACTTTATGTAAAAGTCAAAATGACTCAACTCATTTCTTGTAATCACACCTACATTCAAAAGTCGTGGAAATTAGAAGTTATGAATGGAGAGAATATCTCCATGTGATTAGATGAGAGATTTGAGGGAGCCTACATTTGAATTTGAAATTCAAATCTTCTTCAAACTCTTATAAAAACCAATGAAAAAGTCGCGGGTAAAGAGCTCACTTCCCGAGACTAATCCAAGCAGATCA